>OAMR01000511.1:249364-263675 GCA_900205405.1 Echinochloa crus-galli
AATAAGTTTAGACGACGATGAAATAATAGTAATATAATCTAGCAGGTTGAAGTCACATACAGTAGCACCAGGAACGATACCTACCTTGCTATCTATAACATGCAAGAGTTCATCGATCTGCATGAGCTCCCTTGCTCCTCTTTCCTAGCTTTGCTCCTCGATCTTGGGAACGAAGGGAGAAGCCAGCCGGGAGAGATCGAGATGATGAGGGAGCTAGGGAGGGCTGCCGTGCAGATCGAGAACGGGAACGGGGTGGGGTTAGTTGACGATATGATCAAACTGAATGCATATAACGGGATTCGTAGATGTATATATATGTGGAAATGTTAAAAAGGGAAACGTACAGCTACCTGCAGATCGACGATGGATATGCAGATCGAGTGATGGATGGAGCTCACAGTCGTCGTCGTCGATTGCAATCCGGCCACAGACTGATCGAGCTGAGAGATCGATGTTGTACCTAGCTAGGTGATCGAGGAAGAAGAGAGCTATTAGCAGCGCTAGCTTTTGGTGAAGTGAAAGGGGATCGATGATCGAGTGAGTCTGCGTGGAGAGGAGGCGTACAAGAACAGCGACCTTGCTTAGCTTTGTCTATAGTCCCGGCCGGCCCCGACGCGTGGGTGGGACCCGCACGCGCAAAACCTAGAGGCCGGTGGGGCCAGCCCAGCCCGACCAGCACCAAACAAATCCCCCATCCACTGCCTCGCGCCATCATTCCTTCTTCCTTCCCGGCCATCATCGATCGCCTTCTTTTCTTCATTATTCCTTTCTCCTTTTTTATTCCCTTGAAAGAATATATGTCTTAATTAGTACTTCATTTCGCGCGCCATCACTTGATATCGTACGTCTTCCTCCCAAATTTAAGGGTGCTGCACCAATGCAAATGGTGTACGTAATTCAAGTTTATTATTATAAGATCTTATTGCTTTTCAAATTTGGATCGACCGACTTAGCTTCAAATAAATATGGCCGGCGTACACGTACTCTCTATATATCCGGTGTCTTTGATGCGTGTTCACTTAGCAGTTAATGGCACACATTGTTCATCTTCCACCTTATTTCCTTTTCTTTTCTTTCTTATCTATTATTTCCTTCTTCCCTCTCTATTCCTCGTTTATCATCCATTTTGCCTTGGCGACCAACTTCCGTGATGTTGTCACCTGTCACGCACTGCTTGGTCATATTTACTCCCCACATTCATCTATACAAAGACCTATTTGTTTTGTTTTTTATCGAAAGACTACAGAGACTCATACGCATGCACACTCACCCACATGAATACATGTACACAAACTCTACTCTTATAAATACCTCCGAGAGACTAGGCTAGCACGTCCGATTTTGAGATTCACGAAGTCACCACAGAACGTTTCGCTTTCGATGGGGATGTCGCCTACCACTGAAAAATAGTGCCGGTTAAATCATGAAATAAATTCAGGAAAATGCAACACCAGTATCGAGTCGATGACTCGAACCCTGAGAATTATTTTACCAACTGATCTATGATCACTTCACAGCAGGATTACACCATTGTCTAGAAGATAAATGGGCAATTATCTACACGACCATGGTGGATATATAGAAGTGCTCATCACAGTCCAATGTTGTTCCTAGGCCGCACGCCAAAGTATAATTATAAGTGTAGAATGTATGTATATATATGCTTTCATTTTCGGGAAAACTTGGGAACGAGTAATGGATAACTAGGTCTATAATTAATGTTCCTGTCACTAGCTGCTATATATCACATGATTAGGGTTCATGTGTCTTGTATCATACATATGGCCGCCCCCGCCCGGTCGGGTTGCCTGTACCTGCATTAGTGGTGCATTATGTTCACATATAGAGAGATAGATCAATCGAGTTCGATTGAGTAGGAGATGAGGGAAGATATCAAAGCTATATAGAGTAGGAGTGACCACATTGTATTTAGATCATCATCATAGCCTTTCTCTTTGGATTTGTCAAGAAACTCGAGCATCCACGCTGTAGCGGCCTGTAGGTAGCTGCTGGCCTGGTGGTTATATTAGTATTGGACCCTTGACCATATGCAATATAGTTAATCCTCACTTTTCTGGTTACAAATGAACTCCAAGCAGGCGTGACAAAGAAACACAAGAACAATTTTTACATGGATATATATGCACACTAAACCCCTTTTGGAAAACAAAATAAAGCATGGGCAACAATATATACATGTTGTGTAGATCTGGATCATGAAAGATGGAGAAAGCTTTCCATGGAAAGGCACTCGTGTTCTAAAGCCCGGCCGGCAGGGAGGTGTGTGCGAGAATACAGTTTTGGCTTTTGCTAAAAAGTTGGTAGCTCCGATCCATCCATTCCATTGCAGCGATAGGGAGAGCATGCAGGCGCAGGCGTGAGCTTCACTCGATGATTAGCCT
The DNA here is from genome assembly GCA_900205405.1 of Echinochloa crus-galli. Taxonomy (NCBI): domain Eukaryota; kingdom Viridiplantae; phylum Streptophyta; class Magnoliopsida; order Poales; family Poaceae; genus Echinochloa; species Echinochloa crus-galli. Next base: position 251,767 of record OAMR01000511.1, read on the forward strand.
CACTCCGGCTGTACAATGCGATCCTTTTTCTCTTTTTAACTCACTTGCTCCTGCATTGCATTATATTATATTGAACCTCTCTTAGCTTCATCTACATAGCTTTGGTTTGGCCTTCTCTCTTTTCATTCTCTTTTTCCTCACGTCCTAGACACAAACACGTACATATAAATAGACATACTCGCTAATTGAAATATATATATTTACTTATTGGAACCACCATTTGCATAGTATTTCAACAATAATTATCTCATAAAGTAGTAAATAAAATAGATACTCACAAGTACAAATATGTATAATTATTGTTAAAAATATAGACTAGTTTTAAGTTTGGGTGCGAAGATAGTGTTATACTCACTATAAGTTCAGGTGTGTACACCAAACCATTTGGTGATGACGTGGCCAGGAGCAAAAATAGATATTTTGTTTGTACTCCTCGGGTCGTGCTCAGGGGAAAAAGTCTAAATTACTATCAAATATGGACAAAGTCTGGATAAGCCCGCTAAAATACGTTTTGATCCGTTTTACACTCCCAACTATCTCCATCGATCTAGTTTACCCCTTCGTAATATTTCTCTTTTTTTCTCCACTACGGGAAACCCCGAATATGCCGAGTGCCTAGCTCTTTGCCGAGTGTATTTTTTCGGACACTCGGCAAACAAGTTCTTTGCCGAGTGTATTTCTTTTGACACTCGGCAAACAAAAAGCACTCGGCAAAGAGCTTGTTTGCCGAGTGTCAAAATAATAATTTTTTTGAATGAAGTCAAATTTGAACTGCAAGTGGTTCAAATAATTGAATACAGTGAGTAGAAAAATTACATTCATGTTATTTAGCCTAGTTTAAGGCCTTACCCATGAAATGAAAAGAAATTTTGAACATCTTGTTCAAAATATATGACCACTAACGTGGATCTGAATGATTTTAAAATTCTAAAAAAAATAAATGATGTCTGAAAAGCATGAGATTTGTCATGACATCATTATATCATACGTAGAGTCCGTGATAAAAAATTGAGAACATTTCGGATAAGTTGTCGTGCACGTTGCTTGTAAATCGAAGAATCTCCGAAGAAGTTTCAGAGAGTTGAGAAGTACTCGTTAGGATTTGGAGTAAAATTGATGATCGAATTTGAATTTAATTTCAATTTATTTTATATAGGTCATAGATTATACAAATTATGTCATACCAAAATTTAGTTATTTTTAAATTTTAATTGATAATTTTAAAATTTTTTTAAGCATGCTGAAAAAATTGTTTGCCGAGTGTCTATAAAAACCCTCGGCAAAGTATCTGTTTGCCGAGTGTTTTTTTAGACACTCGGCAAACCATCCACGTCATCGATCCGTTCCACTGGAATCACGCCTTCCTATTGGTGCGCAGCTTCCCCTCCGGATCCTTCTGTTCACGAGCGACACAGGCAGGCCACCCTCTTCGGATAAGCCTCCCCCCCTCTCTCTCTCATCCATTCATCCACCCACCGCCTGCTCTCTCTCTAAAAGCTTCCATCTTTCAATTTATTGTTGTTTCTTTTCTGCAATTTATTTTCCATTTTTCTGGCGATGAGCATGCAGTTCCTGCTCGATAGTGGATCTTTTCCCCCGATTGATTGCAGGTGCCCTGCCGGATTTCTCCTCCCCGTGCTGCCGTCTTATCGCCTACTGCTGCCGGATTTCCTCCGTTTCTATGGAGGGAGGCGCGCGAGGGCCAGGTGGGCAGCCAGCCCCGATGCGGTGCGGGCGGCCGGGCGCGGGGGAGGCACAGGCGGCGGCGGCGCAGCTGCTTTTTTTTTATTTTTCAAAATTTCTTTGCCGAGTGTCGGCCGCCTTTTTTTTATATTTTCTCAAAATGTGTTTGCCGAGTGTTGTCTTGGCACTCGGGAAAGGTTTGCCGAGTGATCGATAAAAAACACTCGGCAAATGGCTTCTTTGCCGACACCTGATATGTCGAGTGCTGTTTACCGAGTGTAACACTCGGCGAAGCGTTTGCCGAGTGTTTTTGGTCTTTCGCCGAGTGTAAACATGTGGTTTCCTGTAGTGCTCCATTCACACATGTTATTTTGATTTGAAATTTTATGGTACAATAGAGCGGTTCATAAATTATATTTAAAATATATTATGTTTTTTTCATCATTATTTTAAAAGGTTATGATATGTAATGATAAATCAACTATATCAAACAAATTTTATGAGAAATAATGATGAAAATTTTGTATTATATTTTTTAGAAAGGTCTCTATCATGGAGAAATAAAAAAGTGAAATCTTATAAAGAGGTAAATTGAACTGATTGAGATAATTGTGGATGTAAAATGAACCTAAAGATACTTTAAGGGGTTATCCAGATTTTGTTCATAATTGAGGGTAGTAATTTAAACTTTTTTCGTGCTCAGCTGATGGACACTTTGTGCACATCGATTACTACAATTTCATCAGCTCCATGTTGCAATCTCTAGTTTCTCAAATATATACTTTGGGAGCTTGTTTTACCAAATAGTTGAAATTGAATATTAAGCTAACAAGAGAAGGTTTGATTAGTGCTAGTTTATAGCAATTAGCGCTCTCTTCAAGAGGTTTACATGCCTCCAGCTTACTTGTGCTTGCACGCACCATTATTGTATCCTACAGCATTCCAACTGAGTTTAGGGCTCGTTCAGTAACTTTGAAACGAGTCCTTGGATTGGTCCTCAGTTGAAATGGTTCACTAATTTGTGTAGTCTTGATCCTAACTAACCGAACGGACTCTTAGGCTAGTCCCAGTGGTGATTTCATTTTTATGTTTTTAAGAATAGGCATGGTTAATAATACCGCCCGGCAGCCGGCTGTAACAGACTTGACACCTATTTTTTTTTATTCCCTACGGCAGACTTGTTTATTTCCTCAGCAACAGCTTGAGCCAATAGGAGCGAATGAAGCAGCGCTGGCAGGGTTCACGCCGGCTTTCTATCGGCGTCTCGCGGCTCGCCCGCTTCTTTCTCTCTCCTGTTTTCTCTCTCCATCCGATTGGATTTCACCGGCTCTCAGTCCCTCATTATACTTGCTCTAAGTAAGGAGATAATAAATTTACGGATGAAATGGTTCATACAATGCAAAGTTTCATTTTGATGTTTCCTAGGTGATGCATGCAAGACACAGACTTGTTGGAAACTGTGTATACAAAATTTCATCTAGATTGAACCCATTTCATCTCTCTCCTCATTAACTCCTTGCCACATCATCTAAAATGCTGAGTTGGCACCCTATTTAATGTGCATGAAACCCCATGAAACCTTGCACTGGGACTGTCCTTAGGCTAGTCCCAGTGGGGATTTCATTTTTGTGTTTCCAAGAATGCCACATAAGTAAGGAGACAATAAATTTACAGATGAAATGGTTCATACAATGCAAAGTTTCATTTTGATGTTTCCTAGGTGATGCATGCAAGACACAGGCAGAAACTGTGTATAATGAAACCCATTTCATCTAGATGAAACCCATTTCATCTCTCTCCTCATTAACTCCTTGCCACATCATCTAAAATGCTGAGTTGGCACCCTATTTAATGTGCATGAAACCTTATGAAACCTTGCACTGGGACTGGCCTTATAGGGAAGGCAAGCAGGGGTGTGTAAAAGGAAGGAAGAACCCTTGCATTTTGGCTAAAGCTCTACCGAGTGGATATGTGCACTTGAAAGAGGCAAAACCGGAAACCCACTTGCGTACGAGGAACTCTAATTCAAATCCTGAAACAGCAACAAAGTCGTTTCAAATGCTTTATTCCAAAACTATAGCTCTAGCAAAGATATGTAAACTTTAAAATAAAGAATTACAAAGTGATTTCAAAAAAAAACTTTAAAATAAAGAACCTGTTCATTTGAATGTCAAATAACTAATGTTCGTCTAAATGGTCGTTTAGCCTATTTTAAACGTTGTGCAGTAGTCATCTGTCTCCGTTTAATCGGTCATTTAGCCCGTTTATTGATCATTTAGTCTATTTCCATTTGCCATTGTGCCTGTTATTGGCTAGATGATAGGCGATTGTCTGGCATGTAGGTGAACACTTCAAATAATCATCAAACTTTTGAACAAATGTTAAAATTAAAAGCATCCTTTAAGTCGTTCCAACTTCTTGCTCAAAGTTATAATTAAACCCTTAAAGGATGCTGCACGGGCCGGGTTGAACTACATTGTGAACAAGAAGCACCGCGGTCACGCTTGTACTAGTGAAGCACCTCAAATCACCCACACAGTAGTTGTCCTGTCAGCAGTACTAGTGAAATCCCTGCAAGCTTTGTCGTGCTAATCATAGCGATCTAGCATGTTCCGACGACCACTCATCAGTCATCACTGCTTTAAGCACTCCAGCCAGCCCAGTAATAAACAGCAAGAAAGTAGTCACGCTAAATTATATATGCCGCATCATCGGTCAACACGGCTCCATCACCCCCACCAAACAACCTATTATCGTGTGACGTGTGACAGGTCAGGTTGATGCAACAAATTTTACCAATCCCGGTAGGCAAAAAACAGCTCCAGGTTCGAGCCAATGAAGACAAAATAATCACACTGATTCCTTTTTTTTCCAAGAAGCTGCCTGAGCAAGCATTTCATTAAGAACACAGTGTTTACCAAATTCACAATTTAACATCACTGTTGACACAAAAGCGCGCCAACAAACTCGAGATCTCGCAGAACACGCAGCAAGGCCGTCAATACGGCCAACACCCGGCCTCCCTCGGGAAACCGGTCTGACCGGTTTATGAAACCGGTCTGACCGCTTTCTGACAGGAGGTCGTGAAGACCTAGAAACCCAAGCTCGGGAGGGACCCCGTCGGAGCTCGAGCAATCTAGGGTTGCTCTAGGGTCGGCAGGCCACCTAGAACGTCCTTGAACGCCGTAGAGACGAGCAAAGAACAGCAAATATGAGGTTGGAAAAGGGCTAGGGTATGAGAGATAAAAATAAGGGACAATTTGTATTTGATTCGATTGGAATACCTCAATCGGCCTTCTAGCCTTTATATTTATAGGCCGGGGAAGTCTTACCCCCCCTGAGTCGGTTACAATATGGGATTAAACTCGGAATCCTAAACCTACTCGAATTACAGATCAAAACCGGTCTGATCGGTTCGGCAAACCGGTCAGACCGGTTTGGCCGGGCGACTGCCAATTTTGGCTGTCAACACATGTCCCCCTGCGTTTTTAGTGAACTTGAGAACTAAAAAGCAATATACAAGTAATTACAACTCAGGAGCTAAAATTTATGCTAAGGGCGATATCCAAAAATCTATCGGCCATTCACGCATCTTGCCAAACACTTGGATAGAATTTCTTCAAATATCTTCCGTTGATAGCTCTAGGCAAATGATCTCCTTGCAATGTCTCCAGCATATAAGAATTCCCAAAAATAACTTTGACAACTCTATATGTTGATTTGGGCTGAGATGGGCCGAATATGCAAGATGGGCTCAATTTTCAGGCCGAGTATTGAGAGATCAACAAATGCAGTATATCTTTTTTTTTATTGGACAACAACATTTTGAAAAACATAAACTAAATAAGAATGACATATATTCTCAATCTCCTTCAAAGCCTTCAATCGCTTGTCGGTTACTTCATCAATGTTGTCCATCATCAAATTGTGATAATCAACAGCATCAAGGTCATTTTGTTTAGCCAACCTATAAGCGTCCAGATTTACCTCAACAGGCAAAACGGCCTCTTGACCATACACAAGCTCAAAAGGAGTAACTTTAGTAGCACCATGTCTAGATATACGATGAGCCCACAATGCTTCGGATAAAACTTCATGCCATCTCTTAGGATTATCTTCTATCTTTTTCTTAATCAATTTGACCAAAATCTTATTACTTGACTCGGCTTGACCATTAGCCTGAGCGTAATATGGAGATGAATTGAGTAATATAATTCTATAGGATTCGGCAAATTCACGTACCTCTTTAGACATGAATGAAGTACCTTGATCCGTTGTCAAAGTTTGAGGAATACCGAATCTATAAATAATATTTTGCGTAATAAACTCAATTACCTCTCTATGTGTCATATTCTTCAAAGGAATTGCTTCGGTCCACTTAGTAAAATAATCCGTAGCAACCAACACGAAACGATGTCCCTTTGATGATGGAGGATTAATTTGTCCAATAAAATCCAACCCCAACCTCGGAACGGCCATGGCTTGATAATAGGATGCATCAATGCAGCAGGAACCAATTGCAAATTCCAAATTTCTGACATTCTTCACACCCTTTATAATATTTGAAACAATCCGCCATCATAGAAGGCCAATAAAAACCAGCTCGTCTAAGTAACCACCTCATCTTGGGAGCCGATTGATGCGTGCCACAAATGCCTTCATGAACTTCTCCCATAGCAACTTTGGCCTGATCTGAGTTCAAACACTTCAAAAGTAGATCTTCGGCGGTTCGACGATAAAGTTCATCGTTAACTAATATATATTTAAATGATAATCACCGAATATTCCTTTCTGCACCACGACCAGGATCCTTCAAATAAGTAATAATGGGAACTCTCCAGTCCTGATCTTCCATCTTAGGACAATTAGCATCATCCAAAATATTTTTGCCGCTGTCAGGAGACGAAGCGGTCAGACCGGTTTCCAAACCGGTCAGACCGGTTCTGGCGGTCAGACCGGTTTGAGAAACCGGTTGGACCGGTTCGTCCAGATCCTGAACCTCGGCTTTTGATTGCATCAGTTTTTGGAGATAGAAATATTTTTTTGCAACCATATAACCAGATGTTTTCTGAGCCAGAGTATTAGCCTTGTCATTTTCCTCTCTTGGAATATGTTTGATAGTAAATTATCAAAAGAAGCAATGATATCAAGGCATCTATCAAGATAAGCATTTAGTAAACCATTATAACATTGGCATACCTTAGATACTTGCTGTACCACCAGGAGTGAATCACCAAAAGCTTCAACATGTTTTATTCCCATATCTTACAAAAATTCCAAGCCGAATAGTAGAGCCTCATATTCAACTTGATTATTGGTTCGCTTTTCCTCCAACCGGTTTGAGAACTCAAAAACGGCACCACTTGGTGATATAAAAACAGCACCGATCCCTTGCCCATCATTGCAAACCGATCCATCGAAGTATAATTTCCATGGTGTACAAGCAACATAGCCGACATCGAACTCACAAGTATAATCAATCCGATGTTCAACAATAAAATCAGCTACAATTTGGCCTTTCATAGATTTTAGAGGTTCACAAGCCAAATCATATTCAACTAAAGCATAAGCCCACTTACCGATCCTTCCACTAGCAATCGGTTTTTGTAGCATATGTTTAATCACATCGGTTTGACATAATATGGTGCAAGTACTAGATAATAAATAATGCCTCAATTGAGTACAAGCATTATATAATGATAAGCATAACTTCTCAATGAAAGTATACCTTGTTTCTGCATCAATGAGGCGTCGGCTTATATAAGCAATGACATACTCTTTAGCACCAATCTCTTGGGTCAAAACAGCTCCAATAACTCTTTCTTCAGCTGCTATATAAAGTCTGAATGGAACCCCTCTCTTAGGCGCCCTAAGCACTGGCGGTGAAGACAAATATTCTTTGATTTTCACAAAAGCTTCTTGCTGTTTTGCCCCCCAAGTGAAATCGGCTTCATTCTTCAACCAAAGTAAAGGAGTAAAAGCATCAACCTTTCCAGACAAATTAATAATAAACCTTCTCAAGAAATTCACTTTGCCTAGAAACTTCTGTAAATCATGCTTGCTAGTAGGAGCTTCGACTTTCTTCATAGCTTCAATTCTCTTGGGATCAACTTCTATGCCGTTTTCATGAATAACAAATCCCAAAAACTTCCCAGCCGAAACACCAAAAGCACATTTGAGTGGATTCATCTTCAAACCATACCGTCGCAACCTCTCAAGAGCAAGTTTTAAATCGGCTAAGTGATGATCCAATCCATCCGATTTAACTACAATATCATCAATATATACTTCCACAATCACTCCAAGTAAATCATGAAAGATTAAATTCATAGGCCTTTGATAAGTTGCGCCGGCATTTTTCAATCCAAAAGTCATAACCACCCACTCAAATAGACCAATAAATCCCGGACATTGAAAGGCCGTTTTGTGCATATCCTCTTCGGCCATAAATATTTGATTATATCCGGCATTACCATCAAGAAAACTAACAACACGATGTCCAGAAGCTTCATTGATTAAGACATCGGCTATAGGCATAGGATATGAATCTTTTGGAGTGGCTTTATTAAGATCTCTAAAATCAATGCAAACTCTAAGTTTTCCCGAATCTTTCTTTTCAACGGGAACAATATTAGAAATCCACTCCGCATAACGACAAGTCCGAATAAAACCAGCATCTAATAAACGATTAATCTCTTCTTTTATTCGGTCATAAATAGCGGGATTAAAACGTCTAGCCGATTGCTTAAAAGATCTAAAACCGGCTTTTATTGGTAAACGATGCTCAACTAAGTCACGACTTAAACCAGGCATCTCACGGTACTCCCAAGCAAAACAATCGACATACTCTTTCAACAAATTTATTAATTCGGCTTTAAACTCAGCCGATAAATTTTTGTTTACAAAAGTTGGCCTAGGAATAGTACCATCACCAATATCTATTTTTTCTAAAGGGTCGGCTGATGTAAATCCTTGACCCAATTTATCCATATCACCCAGATCTTCAACAGTTTCAAACATACCACTTGTATGCGACCGATGGTGATCAATTCGGTCTTGAAGCCACTGTTTCGCCTTAAACCGGTCTGACCGGTTTCCAGAAGCGGTCTGACCGGTTTGCCTCGTCGAGCACTGTTCAGGTCTAAACCGGTCTGACCGGTTCTCGAAAGCGGTCTGACCGGTTTTGCTTGGTTGATCTGTCCGTTCCATTAATTACAGCAAGTAATTTAACCGATTCTCCATCGGCTTCAATGTAGCAGGAACAAAACCATCTTTAGTGCAACTGATAAGCTCAAAGTCAGTCAAATCCATGCCCGACAAACACTTGATGTTTTCATTAGCACTAATAGAATCGGAATCGGCCATTGCAACAAAGGAAGAAGTGTCACCATTCACAACTTCAACTTCATCGCCGATCCACTGAATAAGGCATTGATGCAAGGTAGATGGTACGCATTGATTTGCATGAATCCAATTACGACCAGGAATTAAACTAAAGTTACCTTGCACCTCTGAGACGAAGAAGGCCGTAGCAATACTCTTGCTCCCGACGGTCAACTCCATAGAAGCTACTCCCTTGGCACCAATGGGATCACCTCCACCAACTCCGCTGACCGTCATGTTGTCTTGATGAGATCTTCGTCTTTACCACCAATTTTCTTGTAGAGGGAATACGGCATGAGATTTACAACAGCTCCACCATCAACCAACATACGTGAAACTGGCTTTCCGTTGATGTGCCCTCTCATATACAAGGCCTTGAGATGATTCTCTAATTCTTTAGGCTTCTGAAATATAGCATCTCGAGGTCCTAGCTGAAGATGAGCGAGTTCCTCCTCCAGCACCACAAAATAATCTGAAGATAAATAGACGACGTTGACTTCCATATTATCACGCTCTGGAGAAGGCTCAAAGTCAACTAACTCTTCATCTTCAACCACTGGAGGAATTGGAGGAGTTGTTTGTTCATTGGTGGTCGAAGTGACTTCAGCCCCTGCCTCTGTCTCCAAACCGGTCTGACCGGTTCCAGAAACCGGTCTGACCGCTTCTGTGGCGGGCTGCCCCAAACCGGTCTGACCGGTTTCTGAAACCGGTCTAACCGGTTGTGCTGCTGGCTGCACAACTGATTTAACTTGCCATGTCTTAGTCTGAGGAATCATAGGCCTGTATCTGTTGAACTATTCATCCCTCAATTTTTCAGCTTCTTGTTCCCTTTTTTCTTTGTTTCGCACGCGTTGCAACTTCCTCTTTTGTGTATGATTTAGCCCGGAAGGACACCACCTTGGTTGGAAAACCTTTTTAGGACCCTTGCTACTGCTAGCTTCATGATCATTAGCCATGATCGGCTTTTGAATTGGAACAGGAGCCGAATCTCCAATAAATATCAGCTTTTTGGTTGAATTTTGCACATCCACCGAAATTTTACCAATTGTTACAAATCCACTGGTCTTGACTTGCTTTGGATCAACTGTGGGCTGTACATCCTCCTTCTTCTCCTTGACACGGTATTCTTGCTTGGGAGGAACTTGAAATCTTGATTCAGACTGAAACCGGTCTGACCGATTTGAAACCGGTCTGACCGCTTTTGGAGTAGACGCCGGACCTGATTGATGTGAGCCCAATCGGTCATGTACTGGAGTCCTGGGACCTTCCTTCATGTAATCCTGAGGTGGTTGTGGCATAGGAAAATATTGCATCCACATTCCTTGTTCCCATGATGGATATGGAGAATTTGACGCGGGAGGTGCCCATGGCATGGTAGCATACATCTTCTGTGGTGGATAAACAGTAATAACATCACCACGGCGCCTATTGTTCTCTGGATAACCATCTCCACGCATTTCACCCTTGGTCTCTTTTTTACTGGCCGATCACTGGCCGATCAACTTGAGCGGCCTTTGTGTACTTGTTCAAGAGCTGATTAAAGGTAGGTCCCTGCTTCAGAACTGTACCTCTGACTTTAGGCTCATTAACCTTCCAAGTACCCACTTCCGGGCGCACAGGCTTGAAAGTTCTAGATCGATCCTGGGGCAAACTGGTCTGACCGGTTTGGGAAACCGGTCTGACCGGTTTCGCCTGATCAGCGGACCGATTCTCTGTTGATGAACTTTCTTGCCCCCGGGCCTTGATGTGTTAATTGTAATCTTCAGAGACTCTTTACCATCCAGAGTCTTTCCTAGCATCACTTTTCTGACCGGAGACTGAATATCAACTTTTTCCGGCCTTGGATCTCCAATCACCACGTTCTAACCCTTAGCTCCATCGGCTTGTTCCGGCCGAATCAGCACTTTGGTATTCAAATTCAGAGTATGCACAGGGAAAGAAGCCTTATCAACTTGCATCTCAACTAGTACTAATCGACCTTCATTAATAGCCGATTATACCTGTCGTCGAAAAACATTGCAATCATTAGTCGCATGTGAAAAAGAATTATGCCACTTACAATATGCGTGATTTTTCAATTGATCGGCTGGTGGAATTGCATGAGAAAGTTTAATAAAACCATTCTTAAGCAACTCATCAAAAACACGATCACATTTGGCAACATCAAAATTAAATTTAATTTCTTCTCGCCGATTTTTCTGAACCGGCTTCAATGAAGGACAAGAACAAGGCTTAGCTTTTAATGGCCAAACAAACTCAGCAGCATAAATCTCTTTACTTTCATCATCCGAACTATCAGAATCATTATCAACAATATGAGCTTCTCCTAACTGCAAAATATATTGACTAACATACTCCCAAGTAGTACGATTATCTTCACCATTGAATTTAACAAACTCAGGAACACGCCAACCATTAGGATAAGGCTTGTTTTCATTAACTTTGACTGGAACTGCTTTCTGAAAAGCTAAATCTGCTAAATCATTTTCAGAGATGGACAAACTAAAACATCTATTTTTTGTATCTTTAAATCTTCTGAAATAATCTATAGCCGATTCCTCTCGGCCTTGTCTAATAGATCAGATCCTCTTTGAACTTAGAAAAATCGGCTTGATAGCTTGCACTATTCATATAACGAGATGTAGTAAGCGTTGAACCTTGAGAAGCGTTTGGCATCGGCCTAGAAGAAGTGCCAGATCCATTGGGTGAGCTTCCCACAACAGTAGTAATAGGAGGTGTAAAAACAGAACCAGAAACAGCTGAATTAGCTAAAACCATCGCATTTGTTGCACCAACACCCATGGAACCAGATGTGTATAAGAGACAGGAGCAAGGATAAACCC
>OAMR01000511.1:263715-305246 GCA_900205405.1 Echinochloa crus-galli
AGGATGAAGTGGTTGCCCCGCATAGTAATTCGCCGGCATGCCTAAATTTGGATCTACAACATTTTCTGGTATGCCTGACGTACTAGGATCTGTTTCTACAGTACTTTTATTTTTATCAAGATTACTAACCATACTAACAAGTAACTCACTAGTAGCGGCTTGTGCAGCATTTAATTTTTCATCCATCATACGAGTCACTTGTTGCATGAAATCAGAGGATGAGGAAGCAAAGATGCATCGGCGCTGCCTCCGGGGATCCAAAACGCCGGCCGCCATAACAAGGTACAAGGCAATGCAGAAACGTCAGGCTTCTTATCTGATTGTAATCTATAATTTGCTGTCAGTTCAACGCACTACACCACCACTGAGTTTGCAAAAAATAGGAATTTCCATCAAATGCATCTTTGTACAAGGAGCTGACTTTTCTAGGAGCTGACAGAGGTCGCAAGTAGCTCCCGACATCTTTGGAGTAGACTAGATCGGTTTTAGAACCAGATCAATCGTCCCCAGCGGAGTCGCCAAAAAGTATGTTGACACAAAAGCGCGCCAACAAACTCGAGATCTCGCAGAACACGCAGCAAGGCCGTCAATACGACCAACACCCGGCCTCCCTCGGGAAACCGGTCTGACCGGTTTATGAAACCGGTTTGACCGCTTTCTGACAGGAGGTCGTGAAGACCTAGAAACCCAAGCTCGGGAGGGACCCCGTCGGAGCTCGAGCAATCTAGGGTTGCTCTAGGGTCGGCAGGCCACCTAGAACGCCCTTGAACGCCGTAGAGACGAGCAAAGAACAACGACTAAACCCTAAACTCTAAACTCCATAGAAGCCACCCCCTTGGCGCCAATGGGATCACCTCCACCGACTCCACTGACCGTCATGTTTGTCTTGATGAGATCTTCGTCTTTACCACCAATTTTCTTGTAGAGGGCATATGGCATAAGATTCACGATAGCTCCACCATCAACCAACATACGTGAAATTGGCTTTCCGTTGATGTGCCCTCTCATATACAAAGCCTTGAGATGATTGGGCGACTGCCAATTTTGGCTGTCAACAATCACATTAGGAAGAAAACACTTTGCCTGCAAATTGCAGTAGTGGATGGCAATATGCAACTCTCCACAAATCAACTGAAATATCTCAGGCAATACAGCACACCTTGCTTGTGGGTGCCGACTGCCGGTGGGTTCAATTCAATGCAATGCAATGGTTTTTGCTACTACTACAGAATTCTCATTGTCCAAGATGCACAATGCCACCATTTCCATTTCCACACAAATCATGAATGCAGCCTACAAATCGAGTCGAACCTACTTCAATTCTGTCAAACTCCTAATCTGCAAACAGCAGCTGAGCACAAGCTGGCAATATCTGTCAATGGCCCAAAGCCAACGCTACCAAGGAGACCAACACCACGAGCAGATAGTAGTTCAGCTTCGTTGCAGAGGCTGATGAACTCGATGAACCATGAGGCTTCTGAGCCCTGGGGAGAAACAAAAACACTTGATGCATTAGTTATATGAACAAGAAACTACAATCTAGAGCTGTGCGTGACCAAATAGCATACTTCTGTTTATCCTTGAGGAGGCCACAGTAGAGCATGTTATCTGGAGCCACCATCTCAGTAACATTATAGCCTCCATTTGGATCCACCACCCTGATGTAAGTCTCCTGACCCAGATACCACGTGTCCAGGTTTTCTGTGCGTACATTCCAAAAGCCTGGGCTGTCAAGTGACAGCATCACAGCAGTCCATGCTCCAGGAAACACCTATAGTGACAAGGTGTAATAGTAACATCAGTTAACTGCAGGCAGCAACAATTTTGGCAATCATATCTACACAAGTGCATGTCTATTTATTATAGTGTAAAGTTAATAGATTTGTATGCACAAGTGTATGAACATTACCACCCAGAAATACAATATGCCTCACAACGACAAATTGTACTTAACCTACAATAGTTACCTGAGTCGTGCAACGAGAAACCCCATCCCACTTGTTGTATGTCCCGCGGCTATTCTCAGTCCACTCACCATAGTCCATACTGTTGGCAGTATGCAAATGATTCAGTACATAGGACCCATGCGAATGGGTCAGCAAAGGAAATGAGAATTGGAAGCTTTACTCACCCTACAACCCAGAACGCGTAGCCATCAATATGGTAGGTCTGGACAATCGTGTCATTGTTCTGAAATACAATTTCCAAAAAGTTCTTGTATGTGGAGTTAATGACAGATGTTCTGATCTCTGGCGGCCCGTCAATTGGCATTGTAGGGAAGTCAAGTGTGTAGACTCCCTTCTTGTCATCGAGATCTGCCAATCTCAGAGGAGTATCAGGTGGGGAATAAGAGATACCACTCAGTGTAGTCCGTTTCTTCCCATTGATGATAACAGGTGGTTCATTCCTCAGCTTGTAAACCTGGCTGACATTGATAGAGCCATAGTGAAACGAACCCTGAGGATTTGGACGAGCAGCACCAGTGCTCACATTCATCCTGGAAAAGGTAGGTTTCTTAGTTTTGTACGAGTATAAAAAATTAAAAACTAGTGTAAACGGTGTACTGACTGATAATGCTAGCAGATACAAAACTAATGGTAATGAATATTTTTAGAGTCACTGTTGGTATTGATAACAATAGTCAAGCTTCTAACAAGGCAGACTGCTAGGGCATGAGGACTGATATTTGTGCAGAAAAATTCCCAGATGTGTACATTGCCAAAAGCTTTGATTTGTCAAGAAAGGATGCATGCATTTTATTGAAAATGGTTTTTCCCCCATTCAGAATCAGACAGCAACCCATATTTGGATAAAATCTCTTGAAGACGAACATAGAAATAAATGTATACAGACTACATTAAGAGATAGCCAAGAGGTCATAGAAATGTGTGGAAGAAAACAAATTAGACAGAGATATGAGCTACATAAGTGCAGTTGGATAATAGTGGGTATAGAAAAGATTTGTGAAGTGACAGCACACAATATGTCAGACATTTCTAAGGACGTTCCATTTTAAAATCAGAACTAGGAATGCGTGAGATAAAATTAAGTCCACGATCTTTTGGACAGTCAGTAACCAAGAAGAAAGAATTATTTTACACAAACCTGATTGAGCGTGCCTGGTTCATTGAGAAAGTTTTGTCATACTCGTCATTTGGAGGATCAGGAAGAGGACCGGATGCTTTGCCCTTTGAATTTGAATATTGCAAAATTGCAACACCAGTAACTCTGGTCCAGAGTGATTCATTCACAAACCTTGGACTGGCCACAATGTAATAGTCACTGCTTGCATTCTGATCCATTGTAACCAAGAAAGAGTAAGACTGGCCCACATGAATGTCGAGATTTGTGAAGTTCTGCTTCATTGTGTATGAACCCTCTGTTTCTACAAGGGCCAGGTTGTGGTTCTGAATCCTGAAGTTCAAACTTGTGGAGACACCCACGTTATGGACACGGAAACGGTATGTTTTGCCTGGTAAGGAGCTGGAGTTGTCAGCTATGGAATTATTACAATGTACAAAAGCAATCATTAATCAAACAAACTTTCGTAGGCGTGCCATGGAAGTGGTAATAAATCATCAGCATCAATCCTCCAACATCCAGGGGAAACAGGCATGAAATTCAGTGGTAACATTCAAAAACGCGAAGCAACAGCAGAGAGATGAAAAAATTAAGGTTCCAAAACATTGGAAGCAACGGCAGAGACATGGATGTGTCTCAGTGGAACATATCAAATGGCAAAAGTCATCCGGGTTTAATGCAACAGTCCGTGATGCTGAAGGTGGGGAAAGTAATTACCTGGCTCAACTTTGATAGTCTCATAATCGATTCCATCCGGGACGAGGGAGTCATTATACCTATATGGCCCCTTGCCATTCATCAAAACACCATCTGGCATCCCCAGCTCTTTTCCATCATCAAGCATCTTCCTCAGGTGCTATAGAAAAGAAAACAAACAAACACAATGAATACCTGTGGTTACAGGAAAAGACTATGTGATGAATCCTGCAGATTCTGTGATTTTCCAGGTACCGTGTGGTTTTTCTTGTACCAGTCCCCGATGAACAAGGTGATGTCCCCATCTGGCGTGTCGAATGGGACAGAGATCACGGCACGGTTGTTGACAGTGATACCTCCGAAACCCCCGGAGGCACGCTGCATACCAAGGGATGGAAAGTAGAAGAAGCTCCCAATCTGATCCTTGACTTGGAAATTGTAGGTCCAGTTCCAACCAGGCGGTATCGGGCAGTTTGTGCCGAGAACCCCATCCTGCCAGCAATTCTTTCGGTGCTGGATGCCATCCCTGGTTGATGAAATAACAGAGCAATCAATACATTGGAGTCAGTTAACAAAACGAAACAGGCCCATAACCACAAATGCCGAAGAGCCCATGAAGAGCCAGTGCTGACCATGTGATGAGCAGTGGCTCATCCAAGCTGTTGAGGACATTGACGACGACATTGTAGTTGGTGGTGACATTCATGACAGGGCCAGGGAACTGCTTGTTGATTGCAATAACCTGAAACAAGAAACGAAGAGGCATTAGCGCATAGCAGCAAGCATTAGCGACGAAGCACGGGATTAGATCTGAACAAATCAATGCCTATGGAAGAGCGGTAGAGGGTAAATAATGAATTACTCCACTAGTATTCATGTGGGAAGTAATTCGTTTGAACCGCCCGCGAAAGGGGGTCCGTTCAAGTCTGAAGTCTGAACTTTACAGTAAAGAAGAAGGGAAAAAAAAAGGGGATCTTTTTACAAGCAAGTCTTAAATCCTGACGCCGACCAAACTGTAATGAACACATACAGTGAAGATGAGAAGGAAGCCGCCGTGAGAAATGAAATCTTGGAGGGAATAAGGAGAGACGAGAACAGGAGCGCTGGCTAGCTCTAACGCTCAGTGACTGGAGATTCAGACATCCAAAACCGAATCTTTCCCGTGGCTAGACGAATGCGAGGCGGTACTTTCCCTATTGCAAATCAAATCTTTAGGCCCGTCAGCTTCCGGAGTGGATTTGGTTTGGTTTGTACTGCACGGGCGGGATTGGATTGGACGAGATGCAGCGGTAGTAAACTGCAGGACGGAGAGGGAATGGGGGGAAGAGGAGGAGAGGAGAAGCGAAGCACAGACCTGCTGCGGGACGCCGAGCGGGGAGGCCGTCATGTAGGTGACATCCCAGTCGAAGAAGGCGAAGGGGTCGGCGGCGTGTGCGGCGGCTGCCAGGAAGGCGACGGCGAGGAGCGGCGCCAGGGCCGTCATTGCTGTTGCAGTCCTGCTGCTGGGAGGAGAAGAGAGAGGGGGAATGGAGAGTGATGGAGATCCCTTGCAGACCCTCCCTCTCTTTTTGTTTGTGCTCCGGTGGGCGGGCCTCTCTCTCTCTCTCTGCTGTGCTTGTGGCCTTGTGCTGTGCCGGGGAGGGGAGCGGGGAGGGAGGAGCCGAGAGCGCGTGACTAGTGTGAAGCGGGAGAGAGAGGTTTCCCGTTGGCGGCCGGAGCCTCTGGTGGTGGGGTGGCCCCGCCCCGCCCCGCCCCGACCCCTCCCCTGGTGGTGGGGACAGTTCACACCCAGCCCATAGCCAGAGCAGGGCAGTGGGGCCCACTCCACACACAGCTGTACCGTACTTGGCTTGTGGATCCGAGGAAGACGACGACAGGCCGAGCGCGAGCGGATCCCCATCCATCTGCAACGTAACATCTACGAGTACGGAGAATTGGCTGGCTCGTCAATTGTTGACGACATGGCACGCCGCTCGGATCCCTGTTAGTTGGGATGGTTTCCAGCGAGACAACAGTGTTTTTCTCTTAGCGAAAATCGGCGTCAGCCACCAACCAGCCAGCAGTGTTTTTCTCTCAGTAAAAACCAGCACCAGCCACCAGCCACCAGTCAAACGAACAGGCCCCACATCCACGCCATGAGATACGTAGTGGTAGTGCTCTGGCCGAGACGCGCTTTAATGGTACAGTACATACAGAACCGCCGCCCCCATTTTCCTCACCTCATTCCTTGCCACATTTTCTGCCCAATGTTAATTTTTTATTTATATATATAAAGTTGCAACTCCGAGCGATATCTACTTTGTAACTGAATATGTGCTTTTCTTCTCTTCTCCCTTATATGGGATCTCTACCCCCCACGCATGGCACTCAAAGAACAAAAGTTGGATGTTAACTTTCTCCCAAACCACAAAAACAACATTTGGTGCAGCCCTACCTATTTCTTTTCGCGAGATTGTCTCTAGTTAAAATGATCCATTTTCTCAAATACTGTAGAAAGATTTTGATCTTAAGAGTAAGTTTTAACTTCCAAGAAGCACACTTATATGGGATCCCTTCTTTCATAATGTCATTGTATATACGTCTTACTGTAAAGCTAGGTTAATTCTTTTGTTTAAGTTCCAAATAAAATTATTTTCTAGGAAGCTCTACTGAGGTATATAAAACAAAACTCGATTTTATGTGACTTATTAAGAGGGTGGATAATAATAGAGCTAATTACACTCCTTATTGTTGCCGTATCATATGCAACAAATCTAAATAATCCACTAATACATATATAGTTGGTTGTCCATGCTGCTACAGCTAGCTGCCTAGCTCATCCCACTTTTTTTTCTCTCTCTTTTCTATTAACACAGCACAATCTTATTAATATGATAAGCCAAATATAGCCTGCTAATTACGTTATGTTATAATATCGAGATTATTGTGTTATATTAATTGTTGGGTGGCCGCCAAGAAAGGTACTTTGCATGTGTTGAGACGGAGCTTGGTCTCACGCGCGATTACCTACATAAAACGGGGGCCGGGCTCTCTTTTTTCCATCGTGTACATGTTATCCCCATGTGCAAAACTATATCTCGTCTTGCTGCAAATAAATAATGTGGGCCGCCAGATGATAGCAACGCTAATGCATCGGAGATTTGGAATAATTACTTAGGCCGTGTTCTCTTGCCGATTCGGGAGCATCCGAATTGGGTCTGGGACGCACTGTGCACAATAAATGCGCACTGTAGCATTTCGTTTGTATATGCGAAAAATTGTCCAAAAGTTGATTAATTAAGCTCAAAATATTCGTCTCGCAGAGTACAACAAAACTGTGTAATTAGTTTTTAATTTTATCTATATTTAGTACTCCATGCATGTTATGACATTTTGATGTGATGGAAATCTTCTTTTTGCATAGTAAATTTGGGAGTGGGAATTCTGGAACTAAACAGGCCCTTACAGTAATTGGTGGGAATCGGACGCTGATTTCCGCCTTGAGTTCTGACACAACGCCAGATGCCCGGATGGGATGGTATGGGAGTAGTATATTTGGTACGGAGTATAACTGACCCATCAGCTAGCCATCATATGCATGCATTCAGGCGATGATCAACTACCCTGCTTCCTCTTTCTGGCTCAAAGGAAAGGAATAGCTGCAGCAGAGGAACATGCATGGGCGCGGCTTGCCATGCGCAGTTCGATCTCCTTCCTTCTACAAATCTTTATAGCTTAGAAGCGAAACAACATCTGGATCCAACGTACACAATTATCGATCAATCGGCATTGTCGTACCAAAATCTGCCCATCTCATCGGGTAAACAATTAAACACGATTATTGACGGTAAGCTTAGGCTATCTCCAACAGTGGAGACCCATTCATATGACCCATTTCTTGTTTTATGTTCTACATAGTGAATGGGTCATGGCCCAAAAACTTATCCTCTCCAACAGCTCACGCATACTTCCCTGCCCCGCCTCCCCTGCCCAGCTGCTCGCCGCCGACTCTCCTGCCCCGGTGCTCGCCGCCTCCCCTGCCCCGCTGCTCGCCGCCTCCCCTGCCCCGCTGCGCGCAGCAAGATCCGAGAGGGCAGGCCGCAGGCACCAGGCGGAAAGCGGAAGCACGACCGGGGTGGACTCCTTGCCCGCGGTGGTGGCGTGTGGCGGGATGGGTTGACCTCGATGGGTCGACGGCGGCGACCCAGCTCCTGACTCGCCGGAGGTGGCCGTCGTCGTGGTCGGGCAGCGCCGGCGAGCCGTCCCCGCTGCTTGGCTGGTGGCCGGCGTTGGCGTCGGGGTCGGCCGTCGAGGCGCTGCGGGCCGGAGGAATGGGTCGAGGAGAGAGAGCGAGCCATCTTTGGGTCACGGCGTGAAACGGAGAGGTAAAATAGGTGTCCGGTTTGGGTACTCCGTTGGAGATGGTTTTGGATACCCAAATACACTGTGCGTGACTCAAAATGGGTTTGGGTCACCGGATGCCTCCTCTGTTGGAGACAGTCTTATCAAATATCAAGATATGCTAGTATGTAGTTTCAATCTGGTTTGTGTGTGAGCTAGAGAGAGACGAATTAACACACACCGTACGTACGGAGGATTATTGGATCAGACAGTATCAGATAAATTGCATGGCCGGCCAGGGCGCCCTACAGGTCATTGTCAATTGGTCGTCATCGTCCCTTCATGATGCATGTGCAAGCCAAGCTGCCTATCCATATACAGTATGTCTCTCTCTGCATGCATGCATGTGCCGTCTCAACCAATTTCCTTGTCCTTATTACCTGCAACAATATATGGTTGCAATGTAAAGCAGCGTCGTCAAACACAGAACATGGGCGGGCGGGTAGCTTATTCTCAACCCAGGTGCGCCCAAGCACATGGTCTGACTGATAACTACTCTCCTATGCAGAGACTGCTAGTTGGTTATTAGGTTATCTAATAATGTATAATATGTACATCCGGATTTGAATTTTCCACTCAGTAAATGTGTTTCTATCCTAAAAGGAAACTAAATAACAAATTTGCAAGAGTTTCAGTTCTAGAAATTTTTTGAATCATTTGAAAATAGATGCCGGTAGCTCTAGAAACTTTTTGAATTGGAACTGTAGGTGCATCAGACGCACTTGGGTGAATCATTTCATTTCTAGTTTAGACCAAATACAGATATTTAAATCACTTTATTTTAGTTTTCAAACTACCTATCCAATCTGCATCTCTGAACTGAAGCTGAGCTAAACATGTTCTTGCTCCTGATCCCGGCCCATTTCAAAATGTTTGCCCGATCCATTCATAAGAAACTTGTGCTCATATACACATACATCAAAACTTCATCGACGTAATAGGAATATCTAGGATGGACATATGTAGCGGAACAGAGAGTCAGTAGTTACAAACGAACAAAAACATAAACGGCCCGGTCTATCACATACCGTACCATTCTCAACCTAAAACAAACGAACAAAAACATAAACTTGTGCTCATATACGGCCCGGTTCATTGACTAAAACATTTTGGATTGGGTGGACCATTTTCAACCGGCCTATCACATACCGTACCAGACCCTTGCATGCATGCATAAATAAACTACCGACTATGTTTGAATATGGTCCATGTCTCAAGATTTCGGTCTCCCTCTCTCCGATCTAGGATTAAGGTAAACTGAAGTCTTGACAATGCAACTAGGAGGCGCTCGGTCTCAAGATTCATAAATTAAATAAGAGCAACCTTTAATATAACTATAATCTATCTATGAAGATGGCCCATGACTCAATATTCATGTCTTCCTCTCTCGTCACCGTCCACAAGGAAGGTCATATGCTAGTGATTATATTATATAAGATGGCGCATGCACTCTTTGGGTGGGGGGGTCCTATATGGCTTCCGTTCACCTTTTAAGTAAGGTGGCTTAGAAGCCCACTAAAGCCCACCAACAGCGATGTGAGGAAGAGAAGCCCACCAACCAACGGACGCACCAAGGAAATAATAGAGCGAGTGGCGAACAAACTTTTTTCGTTATCGCGCCATTAAACTCAACGCATCCTCGCGCTGTTAACATTTTTCATATAAAAATTAAATTAACATATTCAAAGTGTTGAAATAATACAGAATAAACTAGATCAACATTTTCATATATTAGGTTCCACACTTTCTTAAACTTAATTCAACAATTTGGATAAACTAGATCAACATTTTCATAGAAAATAAATGTTGAAGCAATAAGTTCAAGATGTTGAGATAGTTATTCAAAATGTTGAAATAGAATACTGAAAATATTGATTTAAAAATATATATATATATATATATATAAATAAAAAATATACTCATATTGGATCTTATTTTGTTGCATTAATTCGAAATAACATGGTGGTCCAAACGGATCTGAAAAAAGATTAACAGTTTAGGAGAAAATCACATTTATTGGTTGAAACTCCAATTAGATTCCCGTCCGTTACTCCCACCCGACCGTTGACGTCAGACGCCTTTCACCAGCTCTCTACCCGCGCTGCGAACTCGCTTCGGATGCCGTTACACGAATCTCCAACAGTGAAAGCTAAGTTGAGAAAAAAACTTCCGAAAGCCATACAGAATTCCCGCTTTGGGTGTCTTGGCTAGCTTGGGCCAAGTTGAGGTCCATGGACCCATCAAGTGGTAAGGGGAGGGCTTACAAGCTCACCTCAACATCTTACACATGTTGTTCAGTGGTATTTAGGACGTCTCCAAGAACTAGAGACGTAGTTAGCTGACTAAATTCTCTTATATGAAGGAAAAAAAGAGAATCTTAGCTAGTGACCAATAAATCACTTGTCTATTTCTCATAATCTAAGGGCACTATCCTTAGTGATCTGTTTTTAGTTACGTAGCTAGTACCATTGAAGACCAATAAATATGTTTTTTAAGTATGTGGATTATAAATACACGCTGACACACACATATTTAATCCTATAAATACACGCATGTAAATCCTAAGTCGATATTGATGAAGTCATCAAAGACGCTTCGTTGTTGATGGACATGTCGCCTACTACTGAAAGAACATCACCGATTAAATAATGAAATAAATCCAGAAAATACAACACACGTGCTAAGTTGACACAATTCACACCACAATTTCTTACTCATTTTGCACTACCTCCTCCATCACAATTTCTTTTTTTTTCTTTTGCGAAACACCAATACACTGAAACACACATACATCTAGAATACACACACACACACCTAAATTCTAGATTGGATCCGAAGATATTGACATGGATGAAGTCACTACAACATTTGAATCTGCTCAAATTCTTCCCTTCAACTTGGAATTACTATATAGTTGTTATTGTTTACCTGCACCCAGTTGAGCTAGCTCTCTGAAGAGTCTGAACACATGTTGAATTAATGGAAAACATGGTGTACTCTAAATAGGAACATGTCACCTTCACCCGCCATTCTTTTTTAGTTTCTAATGTGATACTATTTGTATTAAGTTTTTCTCATTCCCTTGCGCAATGCTCGAGGACATGTGAGTCACCCCCCCCCCGATTGGTAGCGAGACCGGTCGAGAGGGAAGAGCGGAGGAGCAGCTCGATCTTGCAGTTGTTGGACAGGAGATTTCTGATCGATCGCCCCTCCTGCCCTGCCGCAGCTCATCGGAATCGCCGCCTCCCTCCGCCCGCCATTCGCGTCCATGACGCGCTGACGATCATCTTTGGCGCCGTTCCTTCAGGTAACATCCGCAACACTCCAGTATCTATATATTTGTAATGTGCATTGAGTGATTTTGATATGGATTATGGATCGACGCGACAGTCCCCACATAATACACAATCTCAATCACATCTTGCTTGCAAAAATGGAATGCACATCCATCTTTATCTCGAAACATCTGCAACTCTTTATCCAACACTGGAAGCGCTGCGAATTTTGGTGTTTCAGATTACTCTTAGTTAACATTGTTACCTGTCGCACAAAGCTCATAACTTCATGGGCACTAACATTGTACACTGCATCTCTCCATAGGGAACAAGAGTGGCGGCACTTTGCCAGGGCAGAAATTGTCCTGAGGTTCTTCGTAAGCCAACCATTTAGAGCAGCCAGACAATGTCAGCTTCCGAGTTCAGGATTCCGTACCAGCAAGTAAGCAGCTTGTATGTTTCAACAAGAATTTTCAGGTTTCGTGCTGGAGTTTGCTTATCAGTGTATATGATCTGTTGTATTGTTCAACTAGCTTAGACTTATGAGTTTGGTAGCAACCCATTGTACTCTGATCTCAGATAGCATTTCAGTGATGTATCACTCAGACATAAGCGAGTAAATTTAATTAAAGCACAGAGAATATGTTACATGATGAATGCCTATGTATGGAAGATACGCTGCAATAAATCCATGTCTCGTTATGCTTTGAATCATCAAAAAGAAAACTAGCCCATGACTCCTCTAAATTCAACCTTTTTTTTGTGAAACAGGAAGGACAAACCCCTACTAAATCCAAGTTCACTAGATCACTGTTTGATCATTCAACTGCATCACTATGCTACATGTTCACTCCACTTTGTTTCATTCTGTTGATAGGTTTCTTCTTCACAACCTGCTGAGAATGCAGCTCAGTTCAAGACCTGCCGATGTGGGGAGGGAGACACATCTGAAACTGGTGACAGCCCACCATCTTCTTGTCCTAGTTGCCAGGTATGTGAGATCTTCTTACACCTAAAGGATTTGTGCTGCAGTAAAGATAAAAGAAAGAAGAAACAATCTTTTCATGCTGTAGTGTGTCCTACAATTAATATGCTGCTCGACACGTTGCTGGGTACCTAGCTTTATAACCTGACTTTGTACAATTTGATGTTTCCACGAACTGTCATCGCTATGCAGAGCTTAGGCAATAGCTGGCACTCTGGCAGCCTGGCAGTGATGACTATCTGTCATTTGCTTGTGCCTCAACATATGGTCAAAGCGTGTCAAAAAAATATATGGTCAAAGTTAAAAGTAGTAGATACTTAATTTACTGTACAGAACTGTACTATTAATTCAGATAATGATAAATAGTTAAATGAAAAAAAGGTACCTTGTTAGTTTGTCCCTATGTTTGTATGAAAATTTTCAAGACCAGTTATAAATACTCTTTTAATGCAGGTCCTTAAGAGTGGGCATTTACTACTTTCATCGAAAGGTACGCTTTCTTGCAAATATGTTTGAGAACGTGTAATTCTGTTTTCTGCTTCCTCTCCTTTAGTGTCTTAAACATTTTATCATGCCATCATTTTAGTGCATGTTATTCATGTTTTTTAAGTTTGGTTGCCCTTCTTAGTACTTGATAACATTTTACATCTTTTCACTTTTACTTTTGAGATAAAATATTACATATTAAATCTGTTATAAACAGGGATTGGATGGACATCATGGAAAAAGCGCTGGTTTATTCTTACAAGGGCATCATTAGTGTTCTTCAGAAGTGACCCTGTAAGATATATTGTGCCCATATATTGCACTAGTTCTCTCAATATTGTTCTTTTTTTCTGTATGTTGTACTGTAGGATATCTGTACTTTGCTGTGTTCCTTTACATCATTATTCATATGCTAATCTGCTCTCCTGTGATATCCTATTCATATGTTCGAGGTAAAATAAATTTTCTTGTAATGAAAAACACTAAAGAAGCTTTAGCAGTGCTAATCTGCTTTCGTGAGTAGATCTAACTCTTCTAGCAAATACACTCCCAAATCCCCATAAAAATATCTGAAACCTGGACTTATCAATGAGACTGTATTGCTGCAGGTCCTACTTATGTTAACTTGTTAGTCACTACCTTGTGATGACTGGAGATATAGTATCTGCTAGGCTGTAGGAATTCTATGACTGGGTCCTCTGGATACAGTGATACCATGCTCATTTATTAAAATCTATATGCACAGCTACTTGTGATAATGGCATTGTATTGCTCAGATAACCCTATAGACTATCAAATTAGCATGACGCTGCTGTGGTCGAGATCATAATACAATTATCATTACCTACACATTTTATGTGGGGCAACATTCTGGTCAGACTAGAGGTGAAGTGGGATAGGTTTTTTTTTGTCTTATTAGTACGAAATAAATGTTAAGGCTTACTTTTGATTGTCACTGCCACAGTTTTTCTAGAGCACACAGATAATTTTGTCCGGTTAGCAAGCCAGTATAATTGATAAAGCTCGTTTTTTGTCATTATATTTTTCTTTTCAAGTTTGGTTTCTAGACATAGAAAACTAAGCATATTTTCAAGGCAAAAGTTAAGCTGATCAGATTAGGTAGGCACACCATAGTTACTCCCATTTTTTTTGCTTTAATTTCAGAGTGTACCCCCTCCCAGGGGAGCGGAACCAATTGTTACACTTGGTGGAATTGACTTGAATAGCTCCGGAAGGTTTGCATTGAAAACCAAAACTTTGACAAAAGATTGATGACTCTTCAATACTATCTGATATAAGTTTATAATCTTGTGGAATGCTTAAGTGTTGTCGTCAAAGAAGAAAGGAAACTTCTGACAGTGTTATTTCCTGATGGCCGTGATGGGCGAACTTTCACTCTGAAGGTTAGTTGTCCACTTACAATTTTTTTTAATTGAACGAGCAAGAGAGCTGCATATCTTTATATTATAGAGAGAAAAAAGAGAAAGAGTCCCATACAAAGCAGACTCTTTACCTCACTTCGGAGATAAAAGGAGGTTGCAAACTAAGACAACTTCATACAATTTCTGGCATATTGCTTTTGTGTTTCAGGTGTGTTTGGTTGTGTGTTGCGGTTTGCACAACTGACTGTGGCTGGCAGTGACTAGTGAAGCAGCAGTAGTGATGGTTAGATTGAGGGGATGACCATGCTAGTTGTAGTCTCTTAGGGGCGGGGTTCTACCCTGTGTGTACAGAGTGGCCCATTTTTTGTTCAATTACATGTATCATACCTTTATGTTATTGTTTATGAATTAATGGGTTGAATTTTCACCAAGCAGTCAGAAACTATAGAAGACCTAAATGAATGGAGAAATGCATTGGAAAATGCTCTAGCACAGGCACCAAGTGCAGCAAACACAGTGGGGCAAAATCCAATATTCAGCACTGACGTAGCAGCAGAACCTGCTGAAGCTCCGGCTGAACAGTGTAAGCTGTGTTAACTTTCATCACTTGATCACCATTTGAGATATTAGATATTTTGAACATGCCTGCGTCTCTTGCGAACTGTAGAATGGAGCTCCTGTATTTGCTGAGAATTGACACTTTTAATTTCTTTCTTTCTATTTTTTTTATCTCGTTGTTCAATGAAAGCCAGCTTGATTTCAAAAAATCACTGTTGTGATAAAGGATTGAAAATGGCTAGATGTGCTGATGGTTTCTAATAATTATGAAAGTACTTAAAAAGTTGCAACAAAGCGACTTGTATGCATGTCAGTGCAATGTTCTCCTTCATGCCCATTGTCCTATATGTATGATTTACAGTTCCAACAGAATGCCAACATAAACTTATATAGGAACTAGGCATAGATCAGCTGGTGGGAGGCGTGGGTGTACATACCTACAACCCTGCTTTAGGTCTTCTTCGGGACGAATTTGCATGCCTATTTATTCTTATTTACAATACTACCTAGTTCCTTCTTGGTTGCCTTAGCTGCACTTAGTAAACCTTAGTCTATTTATTTTGCGTATTCGTGGCTGATACCCACAACATATGTTTGGTTGCATATTAAATTATATATTTCATCCTATTTGAATCAGGAAGTTTTGGCACCCAGTATTTCTTTCTTATCAGAGCTCATTCTCTTGAGTCAATTGCATCCTTCTAATTCAATATTTTCTCACTATTTTGGGGGTGTGGATGGGGGCTAGAAGAGATGAACTCCTTACATTTCGTTATGCGAAGCAAATTCATTTGTTTGTATTGCAGCGGAGGACAGTTCTGTTATTGGCAGACCTGCAGAATTTGCACTTGTAGATGCTGATGGCAGTCCGTCATTTCTGGAAAAGGCCCTGAAGTTCATTGAAGATCATGGTAAGTATTTTTCCTTATTGAATTGAATCAGTACACAATGTCTAGAAAATGTTATATCATGGTGAATAAAAAGCATGAACGTGTAAAAATCATTTGGCACAGTCCTAACGCACACACCCCAAAAAAAATTTATCTGTAGGGGTCAAGGTAGAAGGAATCCTGCGTCAGTCTGCTGATGTTGAAGAAGTCAAACGCAGAGTTCGGGATTACGAAAAGGGTGATTTCTTTTTGCTGAACCTTTTCTTTTCTTATCAAGCATAACTATGCTTGGTGTTTTGCAGTGTTTACTGTGTATCTCCTTTGCTTGTTTTTTAGGAACCTCCTTTGCTTTCATAAAGATATTTTATGAGGGTCATAATAATGTCCAGGAGTTGCATTCTTGTCTGCTTTGACTCCTTTACCATATTTATACAATTATAAACATACATTTAATTTGATTTCTAGGGAAAAATGAGTTCTCCCCAGAAGAGGATGGACACGTTATCGGTGACTGTATTAAGGTATTTTATTTGGCAACTGTTGATTACAGTCTCACTAGAAAGGAATGTGCTTTGATGGTATGCTTGTCACTGATGTTTGTGTGGTTGTCATTTGATATAGTATGTTCTTCGAGAGATGCCATCATCTCCAGTTCCAGCGTCATGTTGCACTGCACTGGTTAAAGCATACCGTAAGATCAATTTGGAACTTTCTTTATGCATTCACCAGTCTTCTTGTATT
This sequence comes from Echinochloa crus-galli, assembly GCA_900205405.1. Taxonomy (NCBI): domain Eukaryota; kingdom Viridiplantae; phylum Streptophyta; class Magnoliopsida; order Poales; family Poaceae; genus Echinochloa; species Echinochloa crus-galli. Next base: position 280,190 of record OAMR01000511.1, read on the forward strand.
TCTGATTTAAGTAAAACTACATGTAAGATGTCATCTAGTAAGTACAAATAAATTAAATCAATATATCCCTTATTCATAGCATTGTGATGTGTTAGAATCATATAATGATCAAGACTAGTGGTTATACAGGAACTGACAAGACAAGAAGGCTTGATGAGATAAATAGAGTGATATATGAAGTTTTCCCAGAACCAAATCGATTATTATTGCAGAGGTAATCTACCTTATATGCTTATATTATATTTTCTTGTCAGAAGAATTTGGATGCTCGACATATTAATGCTTGTGGCATCATAATTGGTTTAGGTGTAATTCTTGACAGAGCTTCTCATCCCTTGATGTAGTTATAACAATTTGACTTGTTTTCTTATCCTTTACTACCATAGCAACATCGAATGAATGGGCTCCAGACTCATCAGGTTTCTTTCAGGATTCTTAAGATGATGCAAATTGTTGGGTCACACAAAGCTGTGAATAGGATGTCTCATTCTGCTTTGGCGGCTTGCATGGCACCACTCCTCCTTCGACCTCTTCTTCTTGGTGAATGTGAAGTCGACAATGACTTTAGTATGGCAGGGGACGGTTCATTCCAGCTACTTCAAGCTGCCGCAGCTGCAAATCATGCACAGGCTATTGTTATCATTATGATGGAGGAATTTGATCAGATATTTGATGTATTCTCTTTTTACTTCTTGTTTTCCTTTCGTGTAGTCAAGATCCATTTGAAGTAATACCACACTTAGTTGTTCATGAGTTAATATTCAACTGACTATCATACAGGACTTGGAAGAAGGTTCCTGTTCTTCAGACGCTTATACAGAGTCTGAGGATGATGATGTTGATAAGGAATATTCCACAGATAATGACATCCATGATGACGATGGTTCTTACGACTCTGGTGAAGATGACATTGAAGAAGACTTGGATGACAATAGTGAGCACTACTCTGATGGCAGTGAACATGGCAGTAAGATCAACACTAATGTCAAGGATGACAAGGTACTTGAACTGGCCATTGTATTGATTCCAAAACGTTGTAGATGAGGCATTCTCCATGCTGGCATTGGAAGTGTATTCAAGAAACATGTTACTTTTTTTAGCCTTTCATTTTATGTCTCTTGTTTATGCTATTATTTATTTATTTCAATTTTCTGACTTCACTAGGTTGGGTTACCCTGTTTTTCTTCCCTTTAGCATGCATAGGTTGGCTCCTATGCTTTATCCATTAATATATGTGCCTAAGTTATGTCAGTGGTTGAACTTTTCCATATTTAAACAGTGGTATTTAAGATGGTTATTATATCTATAACTTCCTGTCTTTCAAGGAAAATTCTAACTGCTGCATGTACCGCAAACTGCTTGCTAGTACCTGTAATTATATTCCTACATGAGAAAATCTTGGTCACACTATGTTCTTGCATATGATATTGAAGAATAGTTCAGGTTACTTCTTCAAAGCACTTATGAAATTGCGAATAATTAATTGACTCATATGGGGCAAATACATTTATGTTTCTTCAGAATTTAAGCTTTATGCCTCTGACTTCAATTTTTCTTGGTTCCCTAGGTTAAAAACAATACTTCAGGAACTGCAGGTAATGAAAATAACCGGTCTGTTCTAAAAGCAAGAATAGAATATGGTGCATCAAGGGAAGGTACTGATCAAAGTTCTTCTGCTCCACTTAATTCATTTTTCGCAAATGCTGCACAAGCAGAGGATACCTCTCAAATGGAGAACAGTAGTCGATCCCACCCGAAACAAGAATCAGGTGGATCAAATGAATCTAAAGGTCACATAGTAAAATCAAATTCTCGTTCATCATCTTCCAAAGGAAAATCTATGGAGAAATCAAGCAGCTCAGCATACAAGGGAAAAAGAACCTTATGGGGCCGTACTTCAGTAAGTGAAAAATTTAATGTATAGCTCTGCATATTAATGGTAATCGGATAATCTTACAATTTACTGGAATACTGGATGTGCAGGCAAGAAAAGACCTGTCAACGGAGGAGATTGAACGCTGCAGTGATGATGAGTAAGTAGCCCTGCCCCTGCTATATGCACTTGTGTATGGCACCTTTGGCCTTTGGGCATATCCTTTTTATTGAAAGGGTTGCAATTGCAAACATATATCCCTTGGAAGCACCACAATCTTTTTCCACCTTTTCCTTCTCAACACTTTGCTTGTTACTTGTGCATTGGATTTATTTTTGTTTTTTGTATTGCATAATAGACAAACTTTCAATTTTCCATTCACTCATTCAAATCTGTAACTTTTGTTAAGCTTTCCTTCCATTTGGAGTTGAAATGTTACTTTTAACTAGTGAAAATATCGTGAACAAAACTTAATACTGGTTTGGAACTAATACACATACAAAATTGAGTAAAGTGTACGGCCGGTCCCTAACTATCACAGGTGTGTCATCCCGGTCCCTAAACTCTCAAATTGACCGTTTAGGTCCTCAAACTTGTTCGGCTGTGTCATTTCGGTCCCTAAACATGCAAATCATCCGTTCAAGTTCTCAAACTTGTTCGGTTGTATCACATCAGTTCTCAAACTTGGTTTTGAGTCTCGTCTGGGCCAACACAGGGTGATCTAAAAACTTTATATCAAAAAATAATTCATACTTTTTTCATACAAACTCGAATGAAGACGAACTTTATATCAAAATTATAGTCCTCAACGCGATCTACAACTTTGTAGTTAAAAAAGTTTTTGAATGTAAACTGTTTAGGTGCCAAAATGTTGTTGTATATTTATATCATTTGAAATTTAAAATATTAAACAACTTCAAATAAAAAACATTTCAACTATAAAGTTGTATATCGCGTTGAGGACTATAATTTTGATATAAAATTTGTCTTCATTTAAGTTTGTATGAAAAAAGTATAAATTATTTTTTGATATAAAGTTTTTAGATCACCCTGTGTTGGTCCAGATAAGACTCAAAACCAAATTTGAGGACCGATTTGATACAACCGAACAAATTTGAGAACTTGAATGGATGATTTGCAAGTTTAGGGACCGAAATAACACAGCCGAACAAGTTTAAGGACATAAACGGTCAATTTGAGAGTTTAGGGACCGGAATGACACACCCACGATAGTTTAGGGACCGGCCGTACACTTTACTCTATAAAATTCAAGGAAGCTTTTGCAATTTATGGCTGATATTTGAGTTATATTTGATTTGTATTATGAACTAGGACCCTTATTGACAAACTTGAGAACAACAAGGCTGATCTGCAATCGAAAATTGCAAAGGAGGTACAGCCTTTTCCCTTAGGATCACATGAATTCGATTAAATGGCATCAGAGTATCAGACTCCTCTCTATGAGATTATATTGTTCCTTTTCCTTTTGTAGGCTAAGGAAAATGCAATCCTCCAGGCAAGTCTTGAAAGGCGAAAAGAAGAACTACGTGAACGCCGTGTAGCACTGGAAAAAGAAGTAAGAACTGAAGGCTGGACTTTTTTTTCCAATTCTGGATCAGGAAGATCATGGTAGCCTTTACAATTGGATCACTTTGTAAGAGATCATTGCACCATCACGAAGAAATAAAATTTACAGTAACAACATAGAAACATAAGAAGCTAAGCGATATAATTATGCCGAAAGCATTCGGTATGCAAAATTACATCCATACATGTGGTACTTTCATTTTTCTGAAAGCATTTTCGGTGTGATTTACAGAGTATGATGCACATTTTCCTCTGTTTGACAATGAAAACTTGTTCACTGAATAGGTTGAGAACTTGAGAGACCAGCTACAGAAGGAGAAAAATTTGAAGGCATCCTTGGAGTCTGGGGTGATGAATTTGCGAAGAGGGCAGGTGTCCTTGCCGTCAACAACAGACAGCAAGGTAGTTTCTAAAGATCTGATTGCTGAGTTCAAGGACAGTTTCTTTTTTCTTAATAATTTTTAATGTTTGTCCTGTTAATAAAAGACTAAGGCTGATCTTGAGGAAGTTGCAACTGCTGAATCTGATATTATGAACTTGAAGCAAAAGGTTTCTGATCTTCGCGGGCAAGTCAGTGGCCAGCATCTGTGCTGTGAATCATGCAACAAACGGCTCCTAAATACAGAAAGGATTGGCGGGTAAGATAATGGTCCAGTATTTCCTCACATCATTTTGGGTTGTAGACTGGTAATAAATGGCACCCGTTTCTCCAGACCTGAAAGCGAAGCAACTTCGGTTGTCGGGAGTGATTCTGCAACTGACATGGTAAGAGTGTCAAATGCCCTTTATTCTGCTTTCAGTATAAGTGGGAGAAAACTCTGTATGTTGAGGTTAAAGAAAGCAGCAAGAATTTCAGGGTGATGTTGAGCAATCAAGGAAACAGAACGTGCAGCATTCACCACCATCAACAGACAAGCCAGGTCAGGAGGCAGTCGCGAGCGTCAGTCAGAGGGCTCCTCAAAGGATGCAATTGGTTGCCAGGGACAGCCAAGACGGGTCATCATCTGCATCGAAGTGGACCTTTGCGCAGAGACAATATTCAAACAGTCCACTGATAAGGGGGCTTCACGGATCCAGTGGGGTTCGTGCATCATGCGCAACTTCCCTTTTGTTGTCTGACTGATGAAAAAAGATGTTGAATGAATATGTTGTTGTTGGCCAGGAACATGGTGGAAGCGTCACACCGGCAGCGTCGTTTGCGTTAGCCAAGTTGACAAACCGGCTCAACTTCCTGAAAGAAAGGAGGGCGCTGCTGGCAAGCGAGATGCAGGGCTTGGATTTGGGTCGGCCCCCAGCAGCGGCTGCTGCTTCTTCTGCTACTGCTTCTGCCGCCGCCGGCGGCAGCGGTGCCCCATCAGTCAAGCCACCAACCCCAAAAGGGTCTGAGAAGAGAAGCTGAGGGGAGTTGATGTTGATCTGTCCCTGTTGACTGTTGTGTTGTGCTGAATAGGCCATGCTAAGCTAATCTATCTGAAACTCTGAATCAGCAGTGTCATTTGTGTGCCGGTCTATCCGTCCATCCATAGTGTTGTCTGTACATGTTTCCACAAATTTTGTTACTATACAAACTTGCAGATACATACAAACTTGCAGATATATATAGATATGCATTGAACGTGTCCGCAGTTAGGCAGGCTGTTTTGTTGGATTCAGAGTTAGATCAGAGCCTAGTTTGCGTTTCCATCAGCTGGGCCCCTGCTTGAGCCTAGTTTGCGTTTCCATCAGCTGGGCCGGGCAGGTCTCTGCATTCTTTGCGGTGATCTATACAGAAGGATGGAACATATTCTAAAGCTCTCAAATTGATTGTCTAGCAACATACTACAGGTTCAAAATAACACATGGATAACATTAGAGGTACAAGAAAGTGCAGAGATAGATCCCTCCAGGATAATGGGACGTCTCACTCGACAAATTAAAGGGCAGAGCTCTCTCAGGTCTCAACTTCTCCTAGATGATAGATATTAATAGACATGCTGTTGCTACAAGCTTTCACCAGGATTAAGGCCGCCTCTACTCTGCATCACTTGCCCTCCTGGATGACCTTGACGACCTTGTTCACACCAGCTGCCTTCTCATCGGAGACTGCTCCACCCTCCGGGAGATCAAACTTTCTGCGGCTCAGCGACCTCTGCTTCCCTGGTGGCTGAGGGTCCACAACCTCCAGCATTGCCTCAAGCTCCTCTAGCATAGATTTCTTTGAAATCCTCACCATGTAGTCAGGTCCCTGGATTGAGGCAAAGCACCAATATGGTTAGAGCCTGAGGCTGATAGCTATCCTCAAATCACAGGGTCAGGTCACAAACCCACAATTTATTCAAGGAAACATAGGCTAAGATGATTGTCTAGCATAATTTCAGTTCCACACAACTGCAGTGGTAGTCACCAACTCATCATTGGTGTGTGGTGGAGTTTCAAATTCCGGTGTCCACCAATTTAGATGTTAGTGCTCCTACAATATATCTACTTTCCTAACAATGTGACATCAATAACTTCAGATATTAAGGCATCACTGGAAACATATGCTTACATAAAGAACCTAATAACAAAGGAAAAAGTCCAATTTACTCCCCTCAAGCATGGCTTAGGTCCAAATAACCCCCCTAATGTATTAAATGGTCTATTTAACCCCCTGTTTTTGCAAATCCGGAGCGAAACACACCTTTTAGCACAATATACGCCAGTTCATCGTCGTCTGCTGCCTGCGAGCCCGTCTTTCCTTGCTGCTGCACCTTGCGCGAGGCGGCTGTGCCCTACTCTGCCACCGCCGGCCTGCAAGGTGCCTATCCCTGCCCTTTCATCACCTTCGTATGGCCCATGGCCCTAGTGAGGCACCTAGCCATGCCCTCTAGCGCTGCGAGGAGCCTAGGCCGCCGCGCCTTGTCGCGGAGTACGGCCCTACCCATGCTCAATAGTTGTTTGATGATTTATCTCTTTAGTAAATATTTATCTATGATAGAATAATTTATACCAGCTGGAGATTGAGTTGGCTTGTAATTTTGGAGGTGGGAGTGCTGCTGGTACGTAGAGGTCTAAAGTATTGCACCCTCCTTTGAAATTGAACCACACAGGTAAGCTTTTGTCAGGTCGCTCAACTCCCCTGCTCCGTGTTCAATCTCCTAAATGATCTGCCCGCCAGCTCATAAACCCGCATCAACAAGAAGGGCCGCCGCCTCTCTTAACCTTGCGACGCACGGGAGACAGGGGCGACGTACGTGACGCAGAGGGAGCGGTACGTGAGGCAAGGAGGCTTCTTGTACCTAAAGATACTTTGCCACGTAGGCCACCAATGTGGCAATCTAGTCAGCGAACTAGTTTCAAAACCAGCCACCGGGTTTTAAACTATGCTAAAAGGTGTGTTTCGCTCCGGATTTGCAAAAACAGGGGGTTAAATAGACCATTTAATACATTACGGGGTTATTTGGACCTAAGCCATACTTGAAGGGAGTAAATTGGACTTTTTCCAATAACAAATGACCCCCAGGGTAACAATACAGCAGCTGGACTTGCGATATACCAATGTAGCTAAGTAAACAGTGATAGACAGGAAGCTCACCTCAAGTGCATCCACGGTGATGAGCAGTACAATGATCTTCTCAGAGAATCTTTGGCGCTCTTCATGGTCATGCGCGAGGCGGCGCCTGTAAGAGATGTTATAGAACAGGGACCTGATCTCTTTCAGCTTGGCTTTGGCCACAGCTAGATCACGCAGGCAACGAAGCACCTGGGAGCGGTGAGCAAGGTGAGCCCGGTAGGTCATCTGGATGAGAAATGCGGCATCCTGTGGGGACAGCTCCTTCCTCTTTCCCTTGCCATTGCCCTTAGCGAAAGCCTTCATATAGTCAGAGAGAAGAAGATGCAGGCGATAGTTAGTACAGCAAGCCAGGCAGGAATGCAGCAGATCTAGAACATACAGCATTCTCAGACTGTGTCTAAACCAGAACATTTGTCTATGGATCTCCGGGGTCCTGCTAAAAATGTAATCTTTTCTTCAGATCGCAATAAAGTTGAAGCTCCGCAGCTTAAAACCCCGGTAAAAATGCAATCTTTGGCCCCCAATAAGCATCTACAGTATCTAGAGAAGGTGGCATCTTAAGCCCCAAATAAACCCGACCCGATGTGGGGAGAAGAAGAAGAAGAAGAAGGGGGAAATGTGAGACCTTTCTGATGGCGACGCATCCGGCGTCGTTATCGTCGGAGATCTCCTCGATCTTGATGGAGGCGACGGGGCATTTCTTCTCCTCGATCTTGATGGATGCGACGGGGCATTTCTTCTCCTTGTTGACGGCGGCCTTGTCATGATTCCTGTTCTTCTTCTTGTCGGTGAGTTTCTTCTTGTTGCCAGCCTGCTGCTTCTTGTGGGCGTGCTCCTCGTCTTCGCTGCGCTGGCGGTGAAATCCTCCTCCCAGGTGTAGGCCTGCGACCATGGCTGGAGGGTGCCCTTGCCCTTGACGGCGGCGCCCCACTTGATCTTGCTGGGAGCGGCGTTAGCGGCGGAGGAGCCAAAGCCCTTGGCCTCCCACTTCCACTTGCGGTCGAACCCGTCTTCGTCGGGGGACTTGACCTCGGCCTCCCACTTGAGCGTCCGCTCCCCGGCGCGCGGCTTGTGGACGGAGGTCCACTTGACCTTGCGGCCGTGGGCCTCGGTGACGTAGGTGTGCTTCCTGGTGGTGGGCTCGGGGCGGCGCGCGGCGACGGCGAGCTCGAGGGCGGCGACGCGGTCGGTGAGGTCGCGGAGGAGGAAGGGGTAGGGGGACGGGGTGGAGAAGGAGGGGTCGAGGGGCGGCGCGGCGGCGGGCAGGAAGAGGTCGAGGTCGGGGAATGGGGGAGCGGAGAAGGGGGAGGAGTGGTAGTCGAGGCTAAGGAATGGGCAGGAGGAGGGGGGCGGCGGTGGGGAGGTGGGAAGGGGAAGAAGGGGTCGTCGAGGAAGTGGCGGCGGGAGGAGGAGCCCATGGTGAGGCGGCGGCGGTGACGGCGACGGAGCTGGCTGTGGCTGGGGCAGATCAGAGAGACAGAGACGGTGGTGGAATGGTGAGTGGCGAGTGATCGGTCGGTCGTGGGGATGGAGATGGTGTGCAGTGCAGGGCACGTGACGTGACGCGACGCCACGCCGCCCCGCGCGGGTCGGTGGGGCACACGCTTGTTCTTGTACTTGTTGTCAGTCCAGTCGAACCGCACACCCCATCGCAGTCCCCCCCAAAACTCCTCTTTCTTTCTTTTCTTTTTTGAGAAATTCAAAATTCCTCTTTTTTCTGGAGGGTAAACTCAAAATTCCTCTTTTAGCAGGTTGAAAAGCACCGATTGATATTCCTCTTTTAACAGGTTGGATCAATACAAAAGCACCGGGCCATCAAGCTTTTCAAGCAACTTCCAAATATTATCCTTTGGCATAAAAGTTATAGTTGTAAATGAAAAAAACTTCGCAACATTACAAGGTCGTCCATAAAAATCAAAGATGATTGGAAGCTTTGGTGCACAAATCAACTTCCAAATAGGTAGCAATGAGAGAGATAATCTAGATAAAATATATAAACTACAAATCATACCTGAAAATGAAACGTAATCAAATTTCCACGCGTTGGTATACACCGTGTTTGTCTAATGGGATAAATATGCATTTTAGATGTGTAGTGGATCAAATACAGAAACGGAAGCATCATATGCACCGTAATCATATGGAGGCGAAATAAACAATTTCTTCTGATAGATGAGCACAAGAACATAAAAAAGAGGTCAGTATAGAGTCAAATAGTATGTAACTAAATGGAACACTATGAAATGATATAATTTAGTGTTACTGTTCATTTTTTTAATGGCATCGCATATAATACTAGTCTCAGTGCACAGTTTCGTTACACAGTTATATAGAACAGAAACTAAGTAACTTCTAAGAATGGCCTGACGTCCCGTGATAGTTCCCGAAAATGGTCTTCTTTCGGTACTACAAAACTAAAAAAACTGGCAGCACCGGGGTATTAACCCCGGGCTGATCACCCCGCAGGGGGATTTTGTTTGGACTTTCGAGATCCCCTCCCACGCAGGGCCGCCTTACCCCCTCCCCCGTCTGCTGTTTGGAGTAGCTCCCTCGTCGGAGACGGGTAGCTCCCGACGCGCGGTTGGCCGGTAGCCGCTGTAGCTGGTCTGAGCTTTGACTGCTGCTGTTTGTCGCATGCATTATCTGCAGCTTCATACGTTTTTTTTTGCTTATTTGAAATACATATCAACAAGTTCACAACATGCATAACAAGTTTTGTGAATAACATAAAAAGTTCATAAAACACATAACAACAAGCTGTGTGAATGATACAACGTTGTGATCCTGAGAGATAGAAGGACCAGATGTCGCATTGTTTTAAACGGCTACTCAACTAAAAAAAAGGAAGCATTGGACCTTCCCTCAACAATTTTCTTTTCTTCTCTTCATGCTTTTCATCACTCAAACTCAAGAAACCCGCAGTTAATCCTTTCACAGCAATCATCATCCCTGATAAACTTGTAGTTATGATCAATCATAAGCTTTAGCCAGTAGCTCAATCCAACAACAGTATCTTATATGAAAGGAATCGTATTCATTTCAGGCTTTAGTTCAGGGGTGACACCATGTTAACTTTCCCGGGGCCATGCACTAGGTAAAAATATTTTGCAAATAACAAGCACAAAATCTTAGAAAATTGTTACTCAGCAATCCTTATTCTATCTATCACAAAAAGTCAGGCTTACACTTGCCATCCAAATGTAAACTGATTACATGGCAACTAAGATTATTCTATTTCAGACAATCATTGAGCTATGTACAAATGCCAAAAATGATGACCAAATATGCAGATGCAGTCAGGCTTACATCTGCCATCCAAATAATAGTAGAAGACTGCTTTTTCCCGCTTTGTTTTTTTTTGTTCTGCTGCAATTTTTCATAACTTTTGAAAGACCATAGTTAGAACAAAACTTGAATAGAACACATAGACAAAAATATGGAGCTTCAAAGACTTAAATGTTATTCATGATTTATATTCCCAATGTTTGACTCAAACCTTGTCCAAAACGACCTCCTTTACCGAACCGGAGGGAGTATCTACTTTCCTAACAACGTGACATCAATAACTTCAGATATTAAGGCATCACTGGAAACATATGCTTACATAAAGAACCTTATAACAAATGATCCCAGGGTAACAGTGCAGCAGCTGGACTTGCGATATACCAATGTAGCTAAATAAACAGTGATAGACAGGTAGCTCACCTCAAGTGCATCCACAGTGATAAGCAGTACAATGATCTTCTCAGAGAATCTTTGGCGCTCTTCATGGTCATGCGCGATGCGGCGCCTGTAAGAGATGTTATAGAACAGGGACCTGATCTCTTTCAGCTTGGCTTTGGCCACAGCTAGATCACGCAGGCAACGAAGCACCTGGGAGCGGTGAGCAAGGTGAGCCCGGTAGGTCATCTGGATGAGAAATGCGGCATCCTGTGGGGACAGCTCCTTCCTCTTTCCCTTGCCATTGCCCTTAGCGAAAGCCTTCATATAGTCAGAGAGAGGAAGATGCAGGCGATAGTTAGTACAGCAAGCCAGGCAGGAATGCAGCAGATCTAGAACATACAGCATTCTCAGACTGTGTCTAAACCGAACATTTGTCTATGGATCTCCGTCCTGCTAAAAATCTAATCTTTTCTTCAGATCGCAATAAAGTTGAAGCTCCGCAGCTTAAAACCCCGGTAAAAATGCAATCTTTTGGTCCCCAATAAGCATCTACAGTATTTAGAGAAGGTGGCATCTAAAGCCCCAAATAAACCCAACCCGGTGTGGCCGTGTGGGGGGAGAGAACGAAGGAGAAGAAAAAGAAGAAGGGGGAAATGTGAGACCTTTCTGATGGCGACGCATCCGGCGTCGTTATCGTCGGAGATCTCCTCGATCTTGATGGAGGCGACGGGGCATTTCTTCTCCTCGATCTTGATGGATGCGACGGGGCATTTCTTCTCCTTGTTGACGGCGGCCTTGTCCTGATTCTTGTTCTTCTTCTTCTCGGTGAGCTTCTTCTTGTTGTCAGCCTGCTTCTTCTTGTGTGCGTGCTCCTCGTCTTCGCTGTCGCTGGCGGTGAAATCCTCCACCCAGGTGTAGGCCTGCGACCATGGCTGGAGGGTGCCCTTGCCCTTGACGGCGGCGCCCCACTTGATCTTGCTGGGGGCGGCGCTAGCGGCGGAGGAGCCAAAGCCCTTGGCCTCCCACTTCCACTTGCGGTCGAACCCGTCTTCGTCGGGGGACTTGACCTCGGCCTCCCACTTGAGCGTCCGCTCCCCGGCGCGCGGCTTGTGGACGGAGGTCCACTTGACCTTGCGGCCGTGGGCCTCGGTGACGTAGGTGTGCTTCCTGGTGGTGGGCTCGGGGCGGCGCGCGGCGACGGCGAGCTCGAGGGCGGCGACGCGGTTGGTGAGGTCGCGGAGGAGGAAGGGGTAGGGGGACGGGGTGGAGAAGGAGGGGTCGAGGGGCGGCGCGGCGGCGGGCAGGAAGAGGTCGAGGTCGGGGAATGGGGGAGCGGAGAAGGGGGAGGAGTGGTAGTCGAGGCTAAGGAATGGGCAGGAGGAGGGTGGCGGCGGTGGGAAGGGGAAGAAGGGGTCGTCGAGGAAGTGGCGGCGGGAGGAGGAGCCCATGGCGGCGACGGCGACGGAGCTGGCTGCGGCTGGGGCGGGCAGATCAGACAAAGAGAGACGGTGGTGGAATGATCCCGTGTTGGGGATGGAGATGGTGTGCAGTGCAGGTCTCTGCATTCTTTGCGGTGATCTATACAGAAGGATGGAACATATTCTAAAGCTCTCAAATTGATTGTCTAGCAACATACTACAGGTTCAAAATAACACATGGATAACATTAGAGGTACAAGAAAGTGCAGAGATAGATCCCTCCAGGATAATGGGACGTCTCACTCAACAGATTAAAGTGCAGAGCTCTCTCAGGTCTCTCCCACTTCCACTTGCGGTCGAATCCGTCTTGGTTGGGGGACTTGACCTCGGCCTCCCACTTGAGCGTCCGCTCCCCGGCGCGCGGCTTGTGGACGGAGGTCCACTTGACCTTGCGGCCGTGGGCCTCGGTGACGTAGGTGTACTTCCTGGTGGTGGGCTCGGGGCGGCGCGCGGCGACGGCGAGCTCGAGGGCGGCGACGCGGTCGGTGAGGTCGCGGAGGAGGAAGGGGGTGGAGAAGGAGGGGTCGAGGGGCGGGGGCGCGGCGGCGGGCAGGAGGAGGTCGAGATCGGGAATGGGGGAGCGGAGAAGGGGGAGGAGTGGTAGTCGAGGCCAAGGAATGGGCAGGAGGAGGGTGGCGGCGGTGGGAAGGGGAAGAAGGGGTCGTCGAGGAAGTGGCGGCGGGAGGAGGAGCCCATGGTGAGGCGGCGGCGGTGACGGCGACGGAGCTGGCTGTGGCTGGGGCAGATCAGAGAGACAGAGACGGTGGTGGAATGGTGAGTGGCGAGTGATCGGTCGGTCGTGGGGATGGAGATGGTGTGCAGTGCAGGGCACGTGACGTGACGCGACGCCACGCCGCCCCGCGCGGGGTCGGTGGGGCACACGCTTGTTCTTGTACTTGTTGTCAGTCCAGTCGAACCGCACACCCCCATCGCAGTCCCCCCCAAAACTCCTCTTTCTTTCTTTTCTTTTTTGAGAAATTCAAAATTCCTCTTTTTTCTGGAGGGTAAACTCAAAATTCCTCTTTTAGCAGGTTGAAAAGCACCGATTGATATTCCTCTTTTAACAGGTTGGATCAATACAAAAGCACCGGGCCATCAAGCTTTTCAAGCAACTTCCAAATATTATCCTTTGGCATAAAAGTTATAGTTGTAAATGAAAAAAACTTCGCAACATTACAAGGTCGTCCATAAAAATCAAAGATGATTGGAAGCTTTGGTGCACAAATCAACTTCCAAATAGGTAGCAATGAGAGAGATAATCTAGATAAAATATATAAACTACAAATCATACCTGAAAATGAAACGTAATCAAATTTCCACGCGTTGGTATACACCGTGTTTGTCTAATGGGATAAATATGCATTTTAGATGTGTAGTGGATCAAATACAGAAACGGAAGCATCATATGCACCGTAATCATATGGAGGCGAAATAAACAATTTCTTCTGATAGATGAGCACAAGAACATAAAAAAGAGGTCAGTATAGAGTCAAATAGTATGTAACTAAATGGAACACTATGAAATGATATAATTTAGTGTTACTGTTCATTTTTTTAATGGCATCGCATATAATACTAGTCTCAGTGCACAGTTTCGTTACACAGTTATATAGAACAGAAACTAAGTAACTTCTAAGAATGGCCTGACGTCCCGTGATAGTTCCCGAAAATGGTCTTCTTTCGGTACTACAAAACTAAAAAAACTGGCAGCACCGGGGGTATTAACCCCGGGCTGATCACCCCGCAGGGGGATTTTGTTTGGACTTTCGAGATCCCCTCCCACGCAGGGCCGCCTTACCCCCTCCCCCGTCTGCTGTTTGGAGTAGCTCCCTCGTCGGGAGACGGGTAGCTCCCGACGCGCGGTTGGCCGGTAGCCGCTGTAGCTGGTCTGAGCTTTGACTGCTGCTGTTTGTCGCATGCATTATCTGCAGCTTCATACGTTTTTTTTTGCTTATTTGAAATACATATCAACAAGTTCACAACATGCATAACAAGTTTTGTGAATAACATAAAAAGTTCATAAAACACATAACAACAAGCTGTGTGAATGATACAACGTTGTGATCCTGAGAGATAGAAGGACCAGATGTCGCATTGTTTTAAACGGCTACTCAACTAAAAAAAAGGAAGCATTGGACCTTCCCTCAACAATTTTCTTTTCTTCTCTTCATGCTTTTCATCACTCAAACTCAAGAAACCCGCAGTTAATCCTTTCACAGCAATCATCATCCCTGATAAACTTGTAGTTATGATCAATCATAAGCTTTAGCCAGTAGCTCAATCCAACAACAGTATCTTATATGAAAGGAATCGTATTCATTTCAGGCTTTAGTTCAGGGGTGACACCATGTTAACTTTCCCGGGGCCAATGCACTAGGTAAAAATATTTTGCAAATAACAAGCACAAAATCTTAGAAAATTGTTACTCAGCAATCCTTATTCTATCTATCACAAAAAGTCAGGCTTACACTTGCCATCCAAATGTAAACTGATTACATGGCAACTAAGATTATTCTATTTCAGACAATCATTGAGCTATGTACAAATGCCAAAAATGATGACCAAATATGCAGATGCAGTCAGGCTTACATCTGCCATCCAAATAATAGTAGAAGACTGCTTTTTCCCGCTTTGTTTTTTTTTGTTCTGCTGCAATTTTTCATAACTTTTGAAAGACCATAGTTAGAACAAAACTTGAATAGAACACATAGACAAAAATATGGAGCTTCAAATGACGAGAATGAGTACTTACCTTGGACTTGTAAGGGAACTCTTCAGGGTGTGCTAGAAATACAAATAGTATGAAGCAGGGAAAATTGCTTAGATAAGAAGTGCATATTTAGAAAGTTTGCACTGTTCTATTTACACAAATTTGCCACACACGCATCACATATGAACGTGGGAATCATCTCTTCTATTAAAGCAGCCAGAGGTGCTAGAAATACCACTTGTTGCTCCAGCGCATAAGCATCCAAAGTGAAAGCATTGCATTTTCATGCCAAGGAACACCATGCTACAAATTGAGCTGGGGAACCTGAACAGCTAGTTGCAATTATCAAGAACTAGTAGTTTCTCCGAGATCCGGAAAAGTGCAAGAATACCCATGATTGGATTTCAGATAGCAAAACAGGAAAATATGGAATCACTTTTCCTTAAAAAAATGGGAATCATCAAGGCCAAGCTAACCATGCTTGTTGGTACTGCACCTAGCAAGCAACCTTGGCCCTACTGGACTGCACCTGAAGTACGAAATCAGTGGTGGAGTGGTATATCAGTGGTTTCTTTTTTATGCTGCAATATCCTTCTTGAGCTTCTCGATCTGGAAGAAGATAGATCAGAAACCACAATGTCACACTAACATTTCATTGAATTCTGCCAGCCCACTACCTGCTTGTCAAGCTCAATAGCTCGTGCATTGACCTTGCTTGCCTGCTCCTCTGCAGCTAAAGATCCTTTCGCATGTATAGAAGTATATTTAATTATACTAATGTGCATGAACTCTAATTAGCACATAACGGCAATTGCAAAGTAAGATTTATAAGTGGAACAAAATATTAAAACTTAGCCAGTTTCGGGCCGAGCTAAGCATGTGAAATGGTAAAGCATGATTGGCACTAACACAATAATCTCTAGAGCTATGACAATGTCAAGATATCCAAAGAGCCATTACTACTGGATTAAGAATCAAATCGGCATCAGCCAAAGAACACACCTGAATGGACCTTGTGCTAAGGGGACGTGCATCTCAAAGTGGTCGATGACCTTGGACAGGATTTTGAAGTTCACAGTCCTGGTCACACAAATCTACAAGGGATTAGGATGTGAAGTAGAGCAAAACATAGGCCAGATGAGACGATGGGGGGAGAGTACTCACATCGTGGCTGTGCCGAGGAGGAAGACGAGGTGGAGGCGCGGGGTGGATTCAGACACAGTGACCGAGGCAGAGGCCGGAGGTGACGACCGAGGTGGAGGCCGGAGGCGCCGTTGCTAGCCTCGCGGGCGGCGGCGGGGAGGCAGAAGAGCATCGGAGGGAAGGCGCTGGACGGGAAGGCGGAAGAGCGCTGCCGCGTTGGAGGGGGAGCAGCGGCGGCGGCACCTCGTCGGGAACCAGCAGCGGCGCGGTCCTTGCAAATCGATTCGTCGCTCGGGAAGGGAAGCGGCACGGGGAGCCGGCGCCCGGACCCTCGAGGTAGGGAGGGCCTGCCCCGGGAAAACGCGAGGAAGCGGGTCGCCCGGCCCCGTGGCCGATTACCACGGGGGACGCCTGCCCAGGAAAAAGGCTGGGATCCCGGCGGGGTTCTGGGCTCCCAAAGGAGGCCTAAACTTGTTCAAAGACCAGGATCCGGACAGTATATGTCCGACCAAGAATACGCTTTCTTGAGAGGGAAACGGCTTCCCTGTAAGCGGATTGCAGACAGACGGGGCCCAACTTCCTCCAATCCCTTCTCCTCGCGCTCGCGCGCGGCCAACTCCTCCTCCTCCTTAAACCCTAGCAGCCGCCGCCGCCCACGCCGTCGCCATGGAGACCCTCAAGCGCAAGGCACCGGATGGCCCTGCAGCTGCCGACAACGCCTCCCCTCTCAAGGCGCCGCGCGCCGACGCCGCGGAGTCTCCCGCCCGCAGCACTGTTGCCGCCGCGGAGCCCGTCGCATGCGTGCACGACGTCTCCTACCCGGAAGGTTACGACGCGTCCGCCTCTACCTCTCGCGTGCTCGCCGGTGGTGCTGAGGGCTCCGAGCCCGCCAAGAAGTTCCCCTTCCAGCTCGACCCGTTCCAGGCCGAGGCCATACGCTGCCTTGACAAAGGCGAATCTGTCATGGTACAGTATCCAAAGTTTTCTCTTGCTTTCTCCTCAATGCACACATTGGCTCATTTTGTCATGGTACACTCC
Organism: Echinochloa crus-galli; assembly: GCA_900205405.1. NCBI lineage: Eukaryota > Viridiplantae > Streptophyta > Magnoliopsida > Poales > Poaceae > Echinochloa > Echinochloa crus-galli. Next base: position 297,214 of record OAMR01000511.1, read on the forward strand.
TGTAGAGCAAAAAAAATCAATTTTTTAAAGACTTTGCTGCTGTATAATGTGTGCTTCATCAACCTGCTGCTCATGTAGCAGTAGTGTCGACTAGCATTCATCAATGACGGCAAGTTCCCAATTCGCTGATTACAGCTCGTAGCAAAAGTATCTTTTTTGTTAAATAAACAAACATGCTTTACTGTTCTGTACATACGACCAGACCATTTCTCCTCTGTCAGACATCAGCTAAGTTGTCTCTTATGGATCTTTCTGTATTTTGCTGGATTTATAGGTTTCAGCTCACACATCAGCTGGAAAGACAGTGGTCGCCTTGTATGCAATAGCAATGTCTTTGCGCAACCAACAACGTGTCATCTATACATCACCAATCAAGGCGTTGAGCAACCAAAAATACAGAGAGTTCAAAGAAGAGTTCTCAGATGTCGGTCTCATGACTGGGGATGTCACAATTGAGCCGAATGCCTCCTGCCTGGTACTAGTTCCTTCTCTCGGTACTCTTTTGAATCACTTCTCTTATGTATCTGTGCATGACACTTAAAAGCATGCCCTGACAATGCAGGTCATGACCACGGAAATTTGGCGGAGCATGCAGTACAAAGGATCTGAGGTCATGAGGGAAGTCGCTTGGGTTATATTTGATGAGGTGCATTACATGCGGGATAGAGAGAGAGGAGTCGTGTGGGAGGAGAGCATAGTGATGGCTCCCAAGAACTCACGCTTTGTGTTCCTCTCAGCTACTGTACCTAATGCAAAGGAGTTTGCTGATTGGGTAGCTAAGGTCTGTTACTAACCCTAGTTCTTTCTGTTGCGATATTGACGTTGATTCTTTCTCGAAAATTAAATGATTTTCATCTCCAACCCCATCTACTTGTTAGAAGGCATTTGCTGGTGCTGGTCAAGCACTCATAGTCATAGATGTTTTCAGTAGTTTGCCATTTTGTTAATAGTGGACCTTGTTTTGTTTTTCAGGTACATAAGCAACCTTGTCATATAGTATACACCGACTACCGACCCACACCTCTACAGCACTATGTATTTCCTTCTGGAGGGGATGGATTGTATCTGGTAGTGGATGAGAAGGGCAAGTTCAGAGAGGACAGTTTTCAGAAAGCATTGAATGCCCTTGTCCCTGCTAGCGACAGTGACAAGAGGAAGGAAAATGGGAAGTGGCAGAAAGGTATCATGGCAGGCAAATCTAGTGAAGAAAGTGACATATTCAAGATGGTGAAAATGATAATTCAGCGTCAATATGATCCTGTGATACTTTTCAGCTTTAGCAAAAGGGAATGCGAATTTCTTGCTATGCAGGTGTGTTCTTTTGTATTCCCTCCATGTCAAAATATTTTTCACTATTGACCTTTTCTCACAACGTTGTACCATTCATCTTATTCAAAAAACTATTGTAAATATACGGAAAGGTAAGTTACATTTGCCTTTCATGATAAAGTAAGTCAAATAAAATAAATAAAACTTGCATAATTTTTTAAATAAAACGAATGGTCAAAGAAAGTCAACAGCGGAGTTTTTTTTAGGTCAGTTGTTAAGAGTCCCTGTGGCGCGTATGTAGCCTAGTTCTGGTGGTGCGTGTGGGGTGTGCTCTGCTTTGGTTGGTCTCTGTTCGGATCTGCTTTATGTTTTTCCTTCTATCTTAATGAAATGACACGCAGCTCTCCTGCGTCTCCGAGAAAAAAAAGTCAACAGTGCGTAGATTATTATTTGTTAGTCAAGTTAGAGAATAGAAATCTTTTGTGACTTGATGGAAGATGTAATATTAATTGGATTTATGTTTACTATCCTTCTTGCGTGTAATAGATGGCTAAGATGGACTTGAATGAGGATGATGAAAAGGCAAACATCGAAACAATTTTTTGGAGTGCTATGGATTTGCTCTCGGATGATGATAAAAAGCTTCCGCAGGCAAGTTCTTGTTTTGTCCATTACTTCTATTTTTAGTCTCATCATTATGCCCTATAAGTGTCATGCATATGCTTGTTGATGGCAATCTTATGAAATGCTTTTTGAAGCTATCTACAGTACCACACATTAACCATTTATTTTTTTATATTTGTGATGCATGAATCAGTACTGGTAATGGTAAGCAATGTTATGAATTGATAATTCATTTAAAACTGAGCCGCCGGAGCTTTCTCAGGTTTCAAACATGCTCCCCTTGCTGAAACGCGGCATTGGCGTGCATCATTCTGGTCTGTTGCCTATCTTGAAGGAAGTGATCGAGATTCTCTTCCAGGAGGGCCTCATCAAGGTTAGCAATACGAATTGACTTGCTGTTATTGCTTTTGCTTTGCCTCAAAAGTAGCACATTGCTGGAGGTATATCAGCACTCCCTAGATACTTTTTTATTTGGAGCAATGATAATTAAGTGTAGATGTTACTGTATACATTGTGTACTTTTTCGCTTCAAGCAAGAATTCCATGCTTCAAAAGTTTAGGTGATAGAACTTGATTCCCAGCAGAGAGTACATTCTGCTAGTTTAGGGTTTGGTAATTCTAGGATTCTATGTTCTATTGCACTTCTAAATTTATGGACAAATTCTATGTCAGAGTGGTTGTTATCTCTGCTTAGTGTCATGTACTGTCTTTACTGTGAAATGTGTTCTGTTATGTTCTTTTATTCTTCCTGATGGTGTGCTTCCGCTGAGGGTATTTATAATATTTCCTGTTGTAAGACTATGATGTGTTGTGGCTTCTTATTTCTTGCTGGTATTAAAACCTGGTGTTGTAGTGTTTATTTGCCACAGAAACATTCAGTATTGGTTTGAACATGCCTGCAAAGACTGTTGTGTTTACCAATGTGCGGAAATTTGATGGAGATCGATTCAGATGGTTGTCTGGTGGTGAGTACATCCAGATGAGTGGCCGTGCTGGTCGTAGAGGTATTGATGAGCGTGGTATCTGTATCCTGATGGTAGATGAGAAAATGGAGCCTTCAACTGCCAAAATGATGCTGAAAGGAAGTGCTGATAGTTTGAACAGGTATGTATCATGGATTCCTGTCATTTCTGGCACCTGTAGAGCATATTTTTTGTCTAGCAAATGAAAACAAATGGAGTCATAAACAAGACAGATTGGGATTGGCAGATAGATCCTCTCAATCTGATAAATCATTTTGTCAACATTGTTCTTAAGATGGTTGGGAGCCAGGTTAATGCTGACACTAGCATTGTTGTGGTAGATATATTGGCAAGAGAGCTAACAAGCTCGCCCTTCCTAGGAGGCTCTGAGTAGTTTAGATCTCAATTCTTGCTTGATCCAGAAGGTTCAGCCGCGCAGCATATAAAGCCATGGCACTAACAAACTCCTAACAAAGTCCAACTCTTTCTTTTGCTACAAACTCCAACTAACATTTGTTTGCTAAATATCCTAAGGCCTAAAACTTAGCCACCGATGGATGGCGGCTGCTTATCCTTCTTCCTGCGCCTGTATGTGGTGCCCACAAAGGCATCCACAACATGCATCCTGAATTATTGTGTTAGCATGCCAACGCTCAAGTTTTAATCTGTTTTTTTTTTGAGTAATTGTGTTTCCTGTTGTTGTTGAAGTGTGAAACTATTCTATTCTGCATGCTCTCACACAACTACCTTCTCTTTACTAGTGCCTTTCATCTTAGCTACAATATGCTATTAAATCAAATGCGATCTGAGGATGGAGATCCAGAAAAGCTTCTGCGGCATTCATTTTACCAATTCCAGGCTGATCGAGCTCTCCCTGATCTTGAGGTTTGCTTACATTGTCTATGATTTCCTTTTCTGTAATGCGAAGAACTTACTTTGCTCTAAGTATTCTTCGTGGTCATCCTGCATTTATATTTGACAGCTAATAAACACATAATTTGTGCATTCATTAACTTGCTGCCTGTTAAAACTTGTGTTATCACACAGTTTTTCCTGTACCTGCTCACACTTCATCAATTGCTATTAACTTATTTGAATGGACACTTCAGGTTCGTCTTTTAGTGATTGTCTAAGGGAATAGTCGCTGGGGAAGTAAAGTCAGTGCTTCATAGAGTCCAATACTGAACATCCTTTCTCTGATGTTTAACATGTTCCTCCTGGCATCAATGTTACTAGTTTTTCCATGTGTATGATGTTGCATGTCCAAAGAAGGAGCATGAGCATGCATGCATTTTATTTTAGTGCCTTCCAGAGTACTTTAGAGATACATACATGCAGTAAAACTTCTATTGGACCACTGGTGTAGGAATTTGTGCTGCTAACCTGGTAGACCGAATGCTTTCACTTACTACATCATTGTCTTTCCATCCATATGGACTTTTACCATAAACAAAGGAATCCAGCAACAAAGCCCAAACCATTTCATGAAACTTACAACAGCACTCAATTTGAATTTCTTACAGAAACAAATCAAGGAACTGGAATCGGATAGAAATTCCATGGTTATTGAGGAAGAGGAGAGCTTGAGGGATTACTATGATCTCTTACAACAGTACAAAAGTTTAAAGAAGGATGTCCGTGACATTGTCCTCTCTCCAAAACATGTTCTGCCTTTCTTGCAACCTGGAAGGCTTGTCCGTCTTGATTATAGTACAGATGAGACAGCCACCTTCTCCATTGATGAAAATGTCACATGGGGAATTATTATAAACTTTGAAAAAGTGAAAGCCCATGGTGAAGGTATTTAACTTCAACTGTTCAACTGTTAATCTAATTTTCAACTTAATTCGCCAGTATGGTTTTCTATTTCTTTACATGTTTAGAATACAAAATTAATTATTGCATTCCATGACAGGATTGATGTAGTTATACACTTTGTGGTGGATTGGGAAGGGATTTTAGGCTTAAGCAGCAGATATGCCTATGCCTGCTCACCGTTAATTGTTATGTTCTTCTGATAATTTTGGGGCATCCATGGATGTCCTAGGATCTGCTCATGTCCATGAGCTTTGGCCAATTGTGACAGGCGTTATAACCCTTGTCAGTGCTGTCTAGGTCTGTTACTTTGACGATGAATTAGCTGGCAGTCAAGTGCCACTTTAGAGTTACACATATGACTGCAAAATATTCTGATCACAAACAACTTGGACTTCACTTATCCCAAAAATTATATAGATATAGTTACCTTTTTTGAGAAGCTGATCCAAAAAAAAAACATTGATTCTGATTAGTTCTGGATTGACTATTCGCATAGCATAGCTTCATCAGTTTGAATTACAGAACCTTTGGCGGTTTTTAAGTTTTAACCTATACTGTACCTAAGTTAGGGCCTCTTTTTGACGAATTGGATCTCGAATCTTCAACCACCTGTAGCAAGTACTCTGATTTTAATTTCTGAAAATAGACAGATTATTATGATTCTAACTATACCTTTAAAGGTCGTTGCTGAAAAGGAAAGTATTTCTGATCTTGCTCTTTCAGACAGGAGGCCTGAAGATTCTGATTATACAGTTGATGTCCTAACTAGATGTTCTGTAAGTAAGGACAGCAGCGGGAAAAAAGCAATGAAGATTGTTCCTCTGAAAGAGCGTGGAGAACCCGTTGTAATTTCATTGCCACTTTCACAGGTTATTTACTTTGCTTATTCAGCATTGAAGTTTTTGTCTTATTATTTTATCTCGTTGCTAAGGTACCCTTTTCCTAATCATTGGTCAAACTGAATTAAAAAAACAGATTGATGGACTAAGCAGCGTTCGGATGTACATACCTAAGGATCTTTTACCTGTAGAAGCTCGAGAAAACACCTTGAGGAAAGTTGAAGAAGTGCTTTCAAGGTTTGCTAAAGATGGGGTACCTCTATTGGATCCAGAAGAGGATATGAAAGTAAGAAAATGCTAAGGCATGTTGTCAGATTTCCTCTGTTTATGCGGTTTTAATATGATCTATCCTTTTTAGGTGCAATCCAAATCTTTTCGGAAAGCTACCAGAAGAATAGAAGCTCTGGAGAGCTTATTTGAGAAGCATGACATCCGTAGTTCTCCACATATCCAGCAAAAACTGAAAGTCTTACATGCTAAGCAAGAATTATCAGCTAAAATAAAGTCCATCAAGAAAACAATGCGGGCTTCCACTGCTTTAGCTTTCAAGGACGAGCTCAAAGCCCGGAAACGGGTTCTTCGCAGGCTGGGGTATTGCATTCTTTCCTTTGACATAAAATGGGAAGTAGTTTTTTTCAGAGTGTGTTGATTTTGAAAATTTTAAGATGAAGTGCCTACTTACATATGTAATGCTTGGCCAACAAGTGTACCATGTTTCTGTCAACAACTTGCTGTTCTGAATGCAAATTTTGGTTGTGTAAAAGCATAATACTTAATTTATATGTTCTATCAATTTGAAAGAATATTGCGTCATGGATATCATATAAGCATACCAACCTTCCAATTTCTCAAGAAGGAATATCTTTATTTCAGATATGTCACGAGTGACGATGTTGTGGAAGTGAAGGGCAAGGTGGCCTGCGAGATTAGCTCGGCTGATGAGCTAACATTGACAGAGCTTATGTTTAGTGGCACTTTGAAGGAGGCTACAGTAGAACAGATGGTGGCGCTGCTTTCTTGCTTTGTTTGGCAGGAGAAGCTCCAGGATGCCCCGAAGCCAAGGGAGGAGCTTGATTTGCTCTTCTACCAGTTGCAGGAGACGGCGAGAAGGGTTGCTAACCTTCAGCTTGAGTGCAAGGTAGTTAATACAACTAAAGCATCATCCTAATTTTTTTTATGGAAAAGACATGTAGGCTTGTCAGGAAAAGTATATATTGTATTATGGTACTGAAAAGTGGTTTTGCTCTTACTGGTAACGACAGATCCAAATCGATGTGGAAAGTTTTGTGAATTCTTTCCGACCTGACATAATGGAAGCGGTGTATTCATGGGCCAGAGGGTCAAAATTCTACCAAATCATGGAGATGACCCAAGTGTTCGAAGGCAGCTTGATCAGGGCCATCCGGAGGCTGGAGGAGGTTCTGCAGCAGCTAATTCTGGCATCCAAGTCGATTGGGGAAACTGAATTGGAAGCAAAGCTTGAGGAGGCAGTCAGCAAGATCAAGAGGGATATAGTATTCGCCGCATCTTTGTACTTGTGAGTTGTAACATGTCTTGAAGGCATCTGGTTTCATAAGAGTTCCGAAGCGTATAGAGAATCAAATCACTCTTAGCTCTTCAAGTGCTATCAGTTCGATGACAAGTGCTATCAGTCCGGTGGTCACATGGAGCAGTAACGTGGCAGGCAAAGTTTTGTTAGTGTTGTTAACCTTGTAGGGCTTGTTTGAATGCGAGCTGTAAGAATTTTGTAGGAACTGATACATTTCTGCCCGAAATTCTGAAGAATCAATCACAGGAATTGGTGTAGCTTGTACAAGTGAATTAGTTAGGAATAGTACATGTTCGGAAATCTGTAGTGAAATTTGTCCTGTATACAATCACAGATGCACTGAAATCCATTATTTGTCAGAAATGAGTACAAGATGGCCGATCAATTTCAGATGATATATATTATTCGAAAGCTCAATGTCGCTCGGGGTTCAAACTAACGCTCCATGGTTTTCAGCCACTAGTGAGTAATGACCCATTTTCGCGTACCCTGTCTAGATATTGGGTGGCTTTGGCTCAAGGCCTAACAGCCCAATTAGCAATGCATGGTTTCGGCCACATGCACTGCCCGCTCAAGAGAAACCTTTCACTAAAGCGAGTGTAAAATCCCTTCAGAAAAATGTTGATGAACGATTTTTTTTTTTTTTGATGAAAGTGACTGGTAGAGACTTTCGTTTTCAGACACATACCGCCTGCTCCTGCAGTCTGCTTTTGTGTTGTGATAGGTGCATGCGTCGGTGCCGTTAACCCAAGAGAGTAAGATATAGTCTAATAAGCTTTCTTATCAACCAACCCCATATATACCTAAGATGACCTGTGTAGCCATTTTCATTTTTGCGCCTTTTGGCAATGTCATAAGTATAAAAGGGTAGTTTCAAGAGCTAGCTAGCCTAAATAAATCACCGCCACCAGATAGTTTAATAAGGAGGGTTCTTGTTTTACTCTCTTGGTTTAGTGGTTGCGTCCTCAAGAG
>OAMR01000511.1:322783-385648 GCA_900205405.1 Echinochloa crus-galli
GAACTGACGATAACACCTGTCACAGCACATCCGGGCTCTACATCCCGCCATCCAGCGCCATTTCTGGGGAGGAAGCCACAAAGGGGGATGTTGGGAGAAGTAGATACACGACCCGGCATTTGATTTGATGGCACCATCAAGGAGAGCATTGACGGAGTAGAGGCGCCAAATGAGGATCCTTGCCAATTCACAGCATGCGCCTGAACCAAAGACAGGCAACAGCACAGAAGACCAAGCTCGAAGAACCTCCAAGGATGAACCTAGAGGTTCCCATGGCTGCTGGAAGTAGAGGACTATGACGACGCCTTCAAGAAGGAATGCGGCGTCCGAGGACGTCGCCGTCGTCAGCACCAACCGAAAGTTGGGCACAGCTTTCGCCAAGCCTCCAAGAGCCCAGCAGCCACACCAGCAGGAAGGAACAGACCATGACGCCATTGTCGCACGAAGGCAACCGCCCACCCCCTGCTGCTTGAGCCCTCATGGCTCGCACGAGCAGCCGGAAGGAGTGCCTCGGCCGCAAGGTGAGGGCTCGACGCCCTCAGCCGCGAGAGCCCAACGTTGCAGCAGCATCTCCGAGCCCGAGAGCTCCTGGACGCCATCGGTCGGGGAGACCCCAGATCCGGTAGCAGGAGGGCCGGACCCGGCCAAGGAGGCCTCAGATCCGCCCTCATGGGGTGCCATGGCCGCCGACACCGGCGGAGCACCGTGCATCAAGAAGAAGTGAAAAAGGGGAGGTAGGGAGGAGGGGAGAGGGCTGCGGACCGTCGCAGGCTTCAGCGCCGTCGCTGGCCGCCGCCGCCGCGAGTTGTTTGGCAGCGGCGGCGGCCGGAGGAGGGGGCCTCTCGGTGGTCTTTGGCGGCGGCGGCGGAGTCGCCCCTCCCGTCGCCCAGAGAGGCGACACGGAGGGGTACGCGGAGGCTCCTTTCTTCGTCTAGCTGCGTTATCAACCATCTCGCCTTTTTTTTATCAGTCACACTCCCAATTCTGATTGGGGACACTAAACAATTCAACAACAACAATCCAAGATCTGTATACCCCATCCTATCCAGAGGAGCCATGCCATGCCAACAACCCTATTGCAAACAAATTATTCAATTTTTCTCGCTACATTCTCTAACAATCACGTCGCCAGCTATTGCATTAGATCCTGTCCTAACACGGGCAGGTCCTTGAACAGTGCAGGCTACATTTTTAAAAAATAGTACTAAAAAATTATGCAGCGCCATCAGTCACGGTTGAGGGGAAACGTCATAACCTCTTTCGATGCTGGGGGGAAAAGGCGATTTCTTTCTTGTTTGAGTTTGGGATGTTTAAGCCCGTCACCTCCGCCGCCAGGCCCAACATCTCCTCCTTCACCTCGTTGGGCTTGGGCTTCTTCGATTCTCTAAACCCTGCTAACGTGTACTGGTAAGAAGGACACCACAAAACGGGCCAAACAGGCCAGATACAACCGCCAGCCCAACTCATTACTCAGGAGGGAGGTTGGGCTTTTGCTCGATCAGCATCATCATGTTCATATATATAAACCCACCCACCAATTGATGAAAAATGCCAAGATCCAAATCCTGTTTGCTAGCTTCACAATCAGAATTCATTTTGCCTAGGTAGAGTAGTAATTACTCATGCATGGTTCATGTATAGTGGCATATTATTTATAATAACGAAAAAACACCAATATCGGGACATGGTTGTTGTAAAGCCTTATTTTTATATATTCATTCATCATGGAAAGAAATCCTGCAAAAAGAATAATGGGAATCCCTATCTAGAGCAGCATGGAGGTTGGGTTCTCGATGTAGCCCTTGAATGCCTTGAGCCATTCTGCACCCATGGCCCCTGCGTATAGAATCGAATGGACAATCAGCGGGTTGAACAATCGATTGGCTGATACAAACGATAGCTAGAGGATACATACCGTCGATGACAGTCACGGTGGTCGCAGCTCAGTGTAGCTGACATGAATGAACCAACCTCAAACTCAGACTCAGCACCTCCCATGACCACCCTCTTCTCCGCTGCGCCAAAATAAACCCCCAACAAAATCCAACAGCATAACAGAGCATAATTTCTTCCTTGCACGACATGGACATGGACATCAATATCTACTTATTCTATCTGTCTATCTATAATGCAACTACGAGGCAGTAGAAGAGTACGACTTAATGGGAAAAATGTTACCGGAGCCAATAGCCAAAATTGCTGATTGGGGAGGATTCACAATGGCACAGAATTGTTTTATTCCAAAAGGACCTCCCAAATTTGACACGGTGAAAGTGCCACCCTGCAAAGAACAATGCCTCAATTGTTAAAGAAAGCTATATTGAATACGTTCCCAGATAGATTGCAGTCCATGCCTCGTAATCTTCTGGTTGAAGGCTGTTATCCCTTGCTCTTTCAGCCAACAGCTTCACCTCGTCAGCAATAGTAGATAGTCCCTTCCTGTCTGCATCCTGTAAAACAAATGAAAGTCAAAGGACTGCAAGAATATGAGGTAATAAACAATGTCTTCCTAGTAACATATCCTACCCTAATTACTGGAACAAATAAGCCATAGTCGGTTTGTACAGCAACATTAATGTTCACATTGTCATACCTGCATGAGAAATAATTTAAATGCATTACATCCTGAGCAGAAAAATGAACACCTCAAGCTTTACCAATCCATGAGCTACTTCTTACAGGCGGATGAAATCATCCATCCAAGAGCTGTTACACTCAGGAACCTTACGAAGAGCCAGTGCTGCAGCCTGAGAATTGTGCGGCAATCAATTCAAGAATGTACTGAACACATGAAATTAACTGAGAATCGCATTGCTACACAGTGCCCAGTAATTGGAAAGAAAAAAAATCATAAATGCACAGGCCAAATCTACACTGATAAATGAGCACCAGAAACTGAAACCAAACTCACCTTAATAACAAGGTCATTTTTAGATATTTTCTTCCCACCAGAGGTATCCTGAAGAGGATTTAACTGACTCTGCAACCTTGAGCAACAATAAATAAGTAATGTTCCATGAAAGAATCTTTCTAGAAATGGTGAGGTTAATTTTATAAAAAATAACCGAAAGCACTAAATATTTAAAATTAATTGAGAAAATGATCCATAACATGTTTTAATTATCTGTAGATAAAACATGAAAATATTTGCACAAAGTCTAGCCTCAAAACATACTCCCTCCGGTGTCATATTAGAAGTCCTTTTGGACAAGGTTTGAGTCAAACATTGGGAATATAAATCATGAATAACATTTAAGTCGTTGAGTTTGGAAATGTGAAAATCATATAAATAGATTGGTCTTGAAAATTACTTTCATAAAAATATACATATATAACTTTTCAAGAAATATTTTTATAAAAAAGAGAAGTCAAAGTTGTGCTTTGATGACCGTGTCGCTGTCCTAAGGACTTCTAATATAAAACCAGAGGGAGTACTTAATAAGTTTGTCAATACGAGTATCAACTGTCAGATAGTAGTGCGGAATAGTTGGCTTTGACTGGAGCAAGCGGTTAGCAGTCACCTGGGGAGAGTAAATTGTTAAGAGTACAGAACCAGAAAAAGCATGTAACATGGAACAACTCTATGGAATTGGTTATACCTTCCTTATTTGTGTATTTTGAATATCAACATAGCCAAGACCAGGTGCTGCTGCATCCTCCTTTTTGGAACCCTTGGCTACAGAAACTTCATTAAATATAAATGTAACATCATTAATGAGAATCACTCCTTTTTCTTGCATAAATAATCATACATGACTAATCATATGCAATGAGAGTTCTCTTTTTTTTACAAATGAGAATATAGGAAAAGAAACATACCCAAATAATCCTCAATATCTGAATGAAAAGCTTGTTCGGCTTTTGTCACATTTGGCTCAGGAGCCTTGGATGCCTCTTTCTCCTCTTTAAGTTCTTCGGGTTCAGATTGGAACTTTGATTCAGCTGGAGCTGAAGATTCAGCAGAAGATGCAGGCTTGTAGTCCTTGAATTTCTCAATGTCCCCTTCTTCTTCCACAGTCACAGCAATAATCTAATCAATAGAAAACACGAGTTAAAAATAAATCAAGATCATATCAGCACAGCATGCCTCCTACGCACAAGAAATGCATACCTCACCAACTTTAATCTCCTTAGCACCATCCCCATGGACAATCTTAGCAAGATAGCCCTCCTCCATGGATTCCATCTCAATGGTAGCCTTATCCTAGTCACCATAAATGAACCCCATTATCTGCTGCTGCAGCTCAATAACTAAATAAAAAGGGGTGAAAAAGTTCCTTGGTTCACATATTAAGAAATAATCTTACGGTCTCCACTTCGCAAAGGACTTCACCAGGTGAAACTTCATCTCCTTCTTTCTTCAGCCACCCAGTGTTATATCAGTAAGATAGTCCCTTCCTGTCTGCATCCTGTAAAACAAATGAAAGTCAAAGGACTGCAAGAATATGAGGTAATAAACAATGTCTTCCTAGTAACATATCCTACCCTAATTACTGGAACAAATAAGCCATAGTCGGTTTGTACAGCAACATTAATGTTCACATTGTCATACCTGCATGAGAAATAATTTAAATGCATTACATCCTGAGCAGAAAAATGAACACCTCAAGCTTTACCAATCCATGAGCTACTTCTTACAGGCGGATGAAATCATCCATCCAAGAGCTGTTACACTCAGGAACCTTACGAAGAGCCAGTGCTGCAGCCTGAGAATTGTGCGGCAATCAATTCAAGAATGTACTGAACACATGAAATTAACTGAGAATCGCATTGCTACACAGTGCCCAGTAATTGGAAAGAAAAAAATCATAAATGCACAGGCCAAATCTACACTGATAAATGAGCACCAGAAACTGAAACCAAACTCACCTTAATAACAAGGTCATTTTTAGATATTTTCTTCCCACCAGAGGTATCCTGAAGAGGATTTAACTGACTCTGCAACCTTGAGCAACAATAAATAAGTAATGTTCCATGAAAGAATCTTTCTAGAAATGGTGAGGTTAATTTTATAAAAAATAACCGAAAGCACTAAATATTTAAAATTAATTGAGAAAATGATCCATAACATGTTTTAATTATCTGTAGATAAAACATGAAAATATTTGCACAAAGTCTAGCCTCAAAACATACTCCCTCCGGTGTCATATTAGAAGTCCTTTTGGACAAGGTTTGAGTCAAACATTGGGAATATAAATCATGAATAACATTTAAGCCGTTGAGTTTGGAAATGTGAAAATCATATAAATAGATTGGTCTTGAAGATTACTTTTATAAAAGTATACATATATAACTTTTCAAGAAATATTTTTATAAAAAAGAGAAGTCAAAGTTGTGCTTTGATGACCGTGTCGCTGTCCTAAGGACTTCTAATATAAAACCAGAGGGAGTACTTAATAAGTTTGTCAATACGAGTATCAACTGTCAGATAGTAGTGCGGAATAGTTTGCTTTGACTGGAGCAAGCGGTTAGCAGTCACCTGGGGAGAGTAAATTGTTAAGAGTACAGAACCAGAAAAAGCATGTAACATGGAACAACTCTATGGAATTGGTTATACCTTCCTTATTTGTGTATTTTGAATATCAACATAGCCAAGACCAGGTGCTGCTGCATCCTCCTTTTTGGAACCCTTGGCTACAGAAACTTCATTAAATATAAATGTAACATCATTAATGAGAATCACTCCTTTTTCTTGCATAAATAATCATACATGACTAATCATATGCAATGAGAGTTCTCTTTTTTTTACAAATGAGAATATAGGAAAAGAAACATACCCAAATAATCCTCAATATCTGAATGAAAAGCTTGTTCGGCTTTTGTCACATTTGGCTCAGGAGCCTTGGATGCCTCTTTCTCCTCTTTAAGTTCTTCGGGTTCAGATTGGAACTTTGATTCAGCTGGAGCTGAAGATTCAGCAGAAGATGCAGGCTTGTAGTCCTTGAATTTCTCAATGTCCCCTTCTTCTTCCACAGTCACAGCAATAATCTAATCAATAGAAAACACGAGTTAAAAATAAATCAAGATCATATCAGCACAGCATGCCTCCTACGCACAAGAAATGCATACCTCACCAACTTTAATCTCCTTAGCACCATCCCCATGGACAATCTTAGCAAGATAGCCCTCCTCCATGGATTCCATCTCAACGGTAACCTTATCCTAGTCACCATAAATGAACCCCATTATCTGCTGCTGCAGCTCAATAACTAAATAAAAAGGGGTGAAAAAGTTCCTTGGTTCACATATTAAGAAATAATCTTACGGTCTCCACTTCGCAAAGGACTTCACCAGGTGAAACTTTATCTCCTTCTTTCTTCAGCCACCTCACAATGTTTCCCTGCAAGAAGTCAAACAAGTGTTTTACACCACATATGGACAATTAAAAAAGGCAGCATTAGAATATATGTAGCCTAGCTAACAGTTGTACCTATTGTTACTTGTACATCAAGCCATAACCTATGCTCTACAGACAGGAACATCACTTCTATCTTGTTTTATATATGTCACTGCTTTTTAGTTTCTATGTGAATATGATTACAACTTGTGAGTAAGGTACCTCAGTCATGGTAGGGGAGAGTGAAGGCATCCCTATTTCCAGATGGGGTGGCAAATCTGGAAAAGTGAATAACAGGATGTTAAGAAAGCTAAAAGAAGATCCCAGCTTGTCTGTCGTATTCTTACTCAAGTTGAAGTAATATTGCAACAGGAGTAGTCAACTATGCAAGAGGAATTGAATGCTTAAACCTAAAGTACCTGCACCGCTAGAGAAAGGCCTTGCTTTGATGATACGCCCACTGATAACAACAGAAAAAGAGCATAGTCAAAGCTATCATAAGCTAGTACAAAACATTGGGACACAAACAAAAAAAGTGCCTACTATGAAAACAAACTATTGACTCCAGCAGCAGAAATTGCTGTCTGGTAATTAGATACTCTCTTGCAAAGGTAGTTTCTGCTTGTTTCTGTAAGTGAGACCTGTAAAGAACAAAAGATAGTGTAAACTAAAATCAGAACAAATGATTGTGCGATCCAAATAACAGATAGGTGAGAGTTTGATTAGAAATTCATAACCATGAAGGTCTGAAGGTCCTTTCCGGACTGCCTGTCTTGGAAAAATACCGAGTCTCTGACTCTTTTCCCATGCTCTACACGAACATTAGATCTTGGAACACCTGTAACGACTCATAATCAGTTAATTTTAGTAATAGGAATATTGGAATAATATGACTCCATTGAGGCCCTGAGACTATACAAATTAATTGGTGATTACCATCAGAATATAGATGTACAATGAGGATACGTTGTATTATGATAAGGAGCAGGCAACAACAATGTCGTAAGATTTTTGGTGTACTGTAGTCATTATCAACTAAAAAACACATCAGCAGTCTACATGTGCAAACCAGGCTGCATGCACAGCTTGAGTATAAACATATACAGATACAACACCAGCACAAGCGCATCCACAAATTGGTATAAGTATAGCCTAAAAGTTCTGCAAAACAATGCATTAAGCTATTAACAAAACATACTGGCTTCCTTCGGAGCAGAGGATGCACCAGCAGAGAAGTGGCGAGCAATGCTCCCTCTCTCACTGTCCAGAACACCCTGCACCCTTCGCAACTGCAGGTAGAATACAAAGAACTATGAGCATTTGCAAATCACTTTCTTCTAGCAAAGGTTCTTTTCCAAGTTCAACTTGGGTGGATGCTATTGAATTTCTGCAAACATAACAGCCCTAGGAAAGAGCAAAGACTCAAGCGCCATGATATATCTGAAAACGAACACAATTGAATCTGTACAGGATATCGGTTTGAGTCCGTTCAATGCCCTGGCGTGGTTACCGAGGCTTTGACACAGGGAAACGTTGTCACAATGTCACGTGATCCATAGCAGCCTACTGATAAGGAATCAAGATTGAAGACATCTCCATATATCGATACTGCTACAGATTTTATTCTGATAATCCAACTTGCGAAACAAAACAAAACGGTAGCACATTCGCAACACACAAGTTGATCGCTGCATTTGAGAAAGCGCGACGCCCAGATTACCCCACGGCTGGCGCACCGACGAGCATAACATCATCGTCGTTCCTCAGTCGTCGGCGCGGACAGGACCGGATCGGAGACTCCACCGGGACCAGAGCATTTCCAAGAAATTCCGGGCCGGGATTAACAGGAAGAGGCAGACGGATTGGCACCTTGCTGGAGTGGCGGAGAAGGAGCTGAGTGGAGCGCGCCATGGCCGCCGGCGACGATCGAGTCCGCGATCGGAATTGGAGGCGAAGGCCAGCGAAAGCCAATCGTCGATTCGAGAATCGAAGAATATTGGAATGGAAGAAATCATCATCAAATCAAATCAAATACTCCGTAAAAAGGAAGGAATCTGGTTTGAAAATGAACGGTCGGGCTCGGTGGGTCGCTTTTCTCTGTAGTTGCTCCATGATACAGCACAATGTCTTGGTGTGGAACGTTCGTGGCCTTAATTCCCGGGCACGACGTGATGTGGTCGCTCAAGAGCGTATCTCGCTCGTGTCGCTGCAGGAGACAAAGCTGGCTGACTGTAATAACGATTTCGTAATGGAACTGCTCGGGGGCGGGTTTGATTATTTTTTCTTGCCAGCGATTGATACTCGTGGAGGGATTCTCCTTGCTTGGCGATCGGAGGTCTGGAATGCCTCCAACCTCTCGCGTGGTGAGTTCTCGCTCACGGCGAAACTGCAACTCCGGGACTCTGATCATGAATGGTGGATGTCGTGTGTGTATGGTCCTCAATCAAGGCCGGAGAAAGAGCGCTTGACAAGAGCAATGCTAATCTTGATCGACGCATGATGAACAAGTTCCGCAGGTTCTTGGACGATGCTGAGTTGCAGGAACTCCATCTCAATGGGCGGCTTTATACGTGGACGTGGAGTAATGAACGTGCTGCCCCAACGCTGGCACGCATAGACAGATTCTTCGTGTCCGAGGACTGGTCGGCAGCGTTCCCTGATCACCATCTCCGGGCCTTGCAAACCGAATGCTCCGACCACGCCCCTCTACTGCTACACACGTCGTCGGCTCTCCATAGCTTCAAACGTTTCCGGTTCGAAAACATCTGGCCAAGGTATGATGGCTACTTGGAGACTGTACAGGAGGCCTGGACTTGCCCATGGACAAATGCCGATCCTTTTCGTGTCCTGGACTATAAATTACGGAACACGGCGACCGCTCTCAAGCGTTGGAGCGCGAAACACGTCGGCAGTGTGCGGTTGCAACTGGCAATCGCGAGGGAAATTGTGAAGAGGCTGGACCGCGCAATGGATCGCAGGGAGCTAACACCACACGAACAAACCTTGCGCCGTAGGTTGTCGCCCAAACTGTCGGAGCTGGTTCAGCCAAACCAGAGTGCCTTCATCAAGGGACGGGTGATTCATGATAATTTCAGAGCTGTCCAGTTGACAGCGCGCCTATTGCATCAGAAGAAAACGGCGTGTGCATTGCTTAAAATTGATATAGCGAAGGCTTTCGATACGGTTAACTGGACCTATCTTCTGTCACTGCTTAAGTACATGGGGTTCTCCCGTCGGTGGCTCAACTGGATCGGTATGTTGTTGTCGACAGCAAGCACCCGTATTGTGCTGAATGGGTCGCCGGGGCGGCGCATTTGCCATGCCCGCGGGTTACGCCAGGGAGATCCACTGTCTCCCATGCTGTTTGCAGTTGCAATGGAGGCCCTGAACGCATTGTTTCGTCGGGCCTCCCAGGATCCACTGTCTTTTTGCATCTCTGCGGGACTCCAGGATCCAGGAACGAACTTTCCTCTATGCAGACGACGTGGTGCTTTTTGTGTCACCAATGCAGTCGGATCTCGTGGTCACATCTATAATTCTGGACCTTTTTGGGTTGGCCTCTGGACTCTTCACGAATCAGAGCAAATGTCTAATCTCTCCAATACAGTGTGGGCTTGAGGAGACTGTCACAATTTGCAAATTCTCACTGGCAAAGCTGGAGCCTCTCCCGTGCAAATACCTAGGCATTCCCCTGTCGGTCAGGAAGTTATCAAAAGGAGATCTACAGCCGTTGGTTGACAGAGTGCGCTCTAGCCTCCCTCAGTGGAAGGCTCGCATGATGAGCCCTGCCGGCCGGTTGGTATTAGTTAAAACCAAACTCTCGGCTATCCCGGTACACATCATGATTGCTCTCTCCATCTCTCCTTGGGCACTTGCCTGCATCGACCGAAAGCGTCGAGCTTTTTTATGGAAAGGTACTGAAACTGTATCGGGTGGCCACTGCATGGTAGCCTGGCCCAAATGCTGCAGACCCAAGGAACTTGGGGGTCTGGGGATTCCAGATCTTCGGTTATGGGGTTTTGCGTTGAGAATGCGATGGCTGTGGGAGTTGAAAACTGGTGTTATCAAGCCCTGGAACCTTTTGCCTGATAAGCCTGAATCACAGGTCGTGGCTTTGTTTGA
The DNA here is from genome assembly GCA_900205405.1 of Echinochloa crus-galli. Classification (NCBI taxonomy): domain Eukaryota; kingdom Viridiplantae; phylum Streptophyta; class Magnoliopsida; order Poales; family Poaceae; genus Echinochloa; species Echinochloa crus-galli. Next base: position 333,243 of record OAMR01000511.1, read on the forward strand.
GGCATCAACATCGGTGGCAGTGGGCAATGGACGCTCCACACTGTTCTGGCAAGATAAATGGCTTGATGGTCAATCTGTGGCCGAAATTGCACCATGCTTGGTGAACGCTGTGGGGGCTCGAACACGTAGGACAAGAACGGTCGCTGAAGCCATGTTGAATAGAGCCTGGGTCCATGACATCAAGGGTGCCCTCACCGTACAGGTTATCGTGGACTATCTGAAAATTTGGGACAAGCTGACCCCACTTGTTCTTTCGAAACAGCCTGACCAGCTGATCTGGAAATGGACTGTGGACAAGGCTTACTCCGCCTCCTCGGCCTATCAGGCCCTCTTCATAGGACAGACTAAGCTCCATGGGGCACGGGTGTTATGGAAGACCAGAGCGCCCAATCGGTGCAAATTTTTCGCTTGGCTGGTTCTGCACAAGCGGTGTTGGACGGGAGCAAGGAGAAAGAGGCATCACCTTCAAGACTCTGATGATTGCGCCCTATGTGATCAAGACCGTGAAACAATAACGCACCTCTTGGTTGGGTGCGTGTATTCTAGGGAGGTATGGTTTCAGGTCTTGCAGGTTTGGCATTGGCAACAATTCAGTCCGGGGCCAGATGAGGAAGCGCATTCAGAAGGTGCCCAGACGGACGTTTGATTCGTTGGTGTTGCTGACAGCGTGGATGATATGGAAGGAGCGCAATTCGCGGACTTTCGATGGTGCCAGGCTGACGGCAAGCCAATTGGTAGCTAGGATCAGGAAGGAAGCGCGCGTGTGGACGCAGGCTGGCTACCCGCTATTGTCGGATTTTGGTCAGACGTTACCAGGTCGCGCAAGCATGGTGTGAGAAGTCTTGTTGTGTGAACCTCCATGGACCATGGCTCTATGGTCACATGTGTACTTGTAAAACTCTTCTCCTCTTAATGAAATACGCGTTCAGGCGCGTTCGCAAAAAAAGAGAAAATGAACGGTCGGGCCGAGCCGGGCTTCATTTGGTTTGGGCCTCCGCTTCTCATGCAGCAGCGCCGAGCAAGGCCCATTTGATATTGCGCGTCCGTTCGGAAACCAACGGCCTGGATGTGCTTAGGACGTATCATTCATCCGTCGCCTGGAGGTAGCCGCCGCCGCCGTGCAACGCCGCCCAACCCCTGATGCGGAGCTGCCTCCTCCTCGTCGGCGTCGCGCCCCGCCCACCGCCCGCCGCTCTCCGTATTCTCCTCCGCCACCGGATCCGAATGGCCTCCTCCGAGCCCACCCGCGCTTTCCAGCTCCGCCTCAACCCGCTCACCGGCGACTCCGAGTGGCTCGTCGTCGACGAGGCGGAGGAGGCCACCCAGCACAAGCAGCTCCTCGCCGCCACCTCCTACCTCGACATGCTCAACGACGCCGCCCGCAACCGCGCGTACCGCCAGGCCATCGATGCCACGGTCACAGACCCCACCTCCCGCGTCCTCGACATCGGGTGAGCCTCTGCTTGCTCTCAGTCCCCCAAATGTATGTTGTTGGCTCCCAAGGATGCTAATGCTGATGATTGTGGATCCAGAGCTGGGACTGGGTTGCTGTCCATGATGGCTGCGCGAGCTTTGGCAAACGTTGGAGGCCAGGGCAGGGGAAGCGTCTCAGCATGCGAGGCCTACCTTCCAATGGGCAAATTAACACGGAGGGTACTCAGAGCCAATGCCATGGAAAACAAGGTCAAAGTCTTTCACAAGCGTTCAGATGAGCTCAGAGTTGGGGTTGAGCTTGATTCTCGTGCTGATATACTGGTAACGCTCATGTCATTTTCTCTTGCAGTGGATCTCATTCAGTGGCAACTTAGCACACACCATGCTATTGTTGTCAGTGCAGTTAGGGTCTTAGGGATACCGATTGATTTAGCACCTCTCTGGTTTGTGCAGGTAAGTGAAATTCTGGATTCTGAGCTCCTGGTTGAGGGTCTCATTCCTACTCTACAGCACGCACACGACATGTTATTGGTGAAAAATCCAAAAACAGTTCCGTATCGAGCTACTACATATGGTGTGGTTAGTAGTGCCTGCTGCGTCTCGAATACCATATGAGTTCTTCCCAATAATAAATAACTCCTTCCTGTTAAATCAATGTGAACCTGTTTGTGCTTTGTATCCTAGTTAGTGGAGAGCACGTTCTTGTGGAAGATGCATGATCTGCACAGCAATGAAGCAAATGCTGAAGATGGTGTGTGGCTTACTCCTAGCGGGATAGAAAATATTCTTTCTGTGAAGCCAAAACAACATGCGATGCAATGCGATGCACTGGCAGATGAAATAAGATTGGTATGCACTTTTTCTTTGCATCTTATTCTATAATAAAGTGTTGTTCCAAGTCCTAATTTCTTTCCTTTAGCTGTCAGAACCCTTCAAAGTTTTTGAATTTGACTTTTGGAAACGACCAGATAGTCATCGCGAAACAGAGATTGAGATAAAAGCAACTGCTGATGCACAAGCCCATGCTATTATTTCATGGTAAGGACAGAGTATTGTTGCTTCTATACTTCCCTAAAATTTCTCTGATTTTTTTTGTTCTTCTATTGCAGGTGGGTGCTTCAACTGGATTCTGCTGGATCAGTCTTTTACTCAACTGCTCCTAGATGGGCAAGAAAATTGAGTAGTGTGGATTTACCACAATGTGCCAATGGTTCGTAAAGCAATTGTGATCCTCACTTTATGCAAGATTTCTTGTTCTGCATTTATTCAACGAAATTCCCCTTGATTGATTCTTATACTTGGCATGCCCTACCCAACATATAGAGATGGTAATCTATTGTTACTTAGAATGTTTAACTTTCATTAGCATGCCACCAACATAATGTTGAAATGCACTAAAACACTATGCCTATATTTTTTTGGAAACAGAAAGCACCATACCATTGTGTCTGCATGGTGGTAGGCTTGTATTGCAAATTGTACAGGTGCAACATAGCATCTTATAGAAGCAACAAGTGATTTTAATTAACTATGTTTTTTGTTAGAGTACACATATTACACCACATCTCCTTCCTCAATGCTCCTTTGATTCTTTTATTATGTAGAGATCAATTTTGAAGCAAACTGCTTAACTGAAATTTCACCATGTATAGCTTTCAAGACTTCACCTAGTTCATTTATCTATCTAGAAGTGTTATGTAATAACCTGGTTGAAGCTTAATAATGCTGGGGGCACTTTTAGTGTTTTAAGTTTCTTTACACCATTTTACCCTTTATTTCAATTGCTAGGCATGAAGGATTGGTGCGATCATTGGAAGCAGTGTGTTTGGTATATACAAGGGACAGGGGCGCCTGCTATGAAGGATCAAACTCTTTCTTTGAGAGCTAGCCATGACCAAATTAGCATCTCATATAAATTGAATATGAATGACAAAGTAAGCAGTAGAAGCCCCACAAGTGACCATCTAACATTGTTGCCAGAAAGGGTAGCACTTTATGGTGATAAAGGTTGGAGATCAGCGTTGATAAGTGTAGTTACAAATGCTGTAAGTACTCTCACGACTTGGGTATAATATGTTGTTATCCAACTAGTTTTTTCAAAATCTTGCACGACCCTGAACCTTCCAATTTGTGCTGCAGTTTTCTCATTTTAAGAATAGAACCATATTGGCCAACTCTGCATATACTGAGACTATTTGTAGCTGCCCAACCTTGTGCATCTCCTCACCTTAACATCTTTCATGTTTGACATTTCTCTGCCAGATGAGTGAAAGGTCTTCTCCAACCTGCATTGTGGCCGATGATAGTGTGTTCCTAGCTCTTGTAGTTTCTTCTCTGTTGCCATCTTCAAAAGTTATTATGATGTTTCCTGGTCTTAGGGACAAGGGTTTCGATTATCTTCGAGCTGTTGCGGATGCAAATAATTTATCAATGGACCGGATTGAAGTGATCGGTAGAAAAGCCTCATCCCTTACTATGAATGACTTGAAGCATGAAATGGTAAAGGCTATAGTCCTATACTTCTCATCCTCATTTAACTCCAAGATTCATATTATAGTGTTTATGAATCACTCTAGGTTAATCTAATAGTGGGGGAACCTTTCTACCATGGAAGTGAAGGGATGCTGCCATGGCAAAATCTGCGTTTCTGGTTCGTAAGATACTTTGACCCCTATAAATTTCCCATCAAATCAATCTTTATGCCATAACTAATGGCTACCACTTTCTATTTTTCCTTTTGGGCCATGTTTGGCTGGAAGAGTGGTCTGAGTCCCACCTAGTTAGTTATAGTTTCATATACAAACTTTGAAGAACCACCCATACCAGCTGGATAAAAGTTTTAGGAGAAGCAAGGATAAAAGTTTTAGGAGAAGCAATGATAAAAGTTTGAGACTCAGTATGCGCTAGATGAAGTCAGGGTGTTACACCCTGTACAGTTTCATTCTTCCGTATTGGCGAGATTTCTTGAGACACAGATATACTTCACTGATATGTTCACGTCAAAGGGCAACTTAAAGCTTTTTTTATTTTATGTATGAAAACTCCTTTTGTACTTTTGCGTTGTTTATTGCTACTAGTTTTGAAGAATATGTTTTTCTGACTCTAGGAATGAAAGAACTCTGCTTGATCCATTGCTATCTGAGGATGCAGTCATCATGCCTTGTAAAGGAATATTAAGGTTCTGTGCCATGTCACTTCCGGTTAGTCCATCATATATTCACCGTTTTTGTTTTTCTATCAGCTCAATTATTTTCACATGTGCAAAGAATTGTTAGTTTTTATTTTATCTGATAAGTGTTGTATTGTAGGACCTATGGAGGAGCCGTTGCAGCCTTAAAGATGTTGAGGGCTTTGACCACTCTGTTGTTAATGATACTTTTGGAGCCTGCGGTGATCTGCCAGGAGAGCAACAAGGCCCTTTCCTGCCTTATTACGTTTGGCAATGCGGTTATACCAAGGTGACATCACATTTTAAACACAACAAATTTTGTTTCACTGAAAAGCAAGTAATAATCTGTCAATTGTTTCCAGAAATTAAGTGAAGTCTACTCTCTCATGGACTTCGACTTTTCTAAGCCTATCCACCCTTGCTTTGGCAAAACAAAGGTACCGTTTCAATCTTTCTGGACAAAGTATATCATGTTCAATGTTTTTGGCTGTGCTAGTCACTTCAAATTTGCAAGATTTTAGTACTAGACTGAGTGATTCTGGCTGAATTAGTGAATATAGGGACAATTGAGAGTGTAGGATATTTCAGTAATTCAGACCCTGATGCAAACAGTCCGCTTGATGTCTGTCATGTCCGATTCTGCTGTAACATGTTTGTATATTAAAAGGTTGCAGTGTCATTAGTGAAACCAGGATTGATACATATTTGGCAAAAATCATAAAGATACCAAACATCAAGGCATTAGACTAGCAGCCAGGATGCAGCTTTGCTCTCTTGGTTGAAATGTGGGTGCAGTTTTCGTTTCTGTCTCCTAATTTGTCTGTTCATACCATCTTGCAGATTGAGTTTGCCTACGATGGAATATGCCATGGTTTTGCAGTTTGGATTGACTGGGTACTTGACGAGAGAAGTTCGACTGTGATAAGCACCGGACCAGGTAAAGATCAAGTGCCTCCATAGTGGTACAATTTACTGATATTCTATTTAATATGGATTAGCAACGAAATATGATGCCCACCTGCTACTGACATGTGAATGTTTGATCTCAGAGAGCAGATACTGGAAGCAAGGAGTGCAGCTGCTTAGCAGGACTGTAGAAGTTAATCCATTGAATTCGGTTATGCATGTTGAGGCGCATTTCGATCCTGACACAGGGGAGCTCGCGTTCAAATCCACACTCTTGTGATGTGATCATGCGGCGCAAATTGTAATGTGTGAGGAAGCAAGCCTATGCGGCATGTTTAGAACTTGGACAGTAGAGCTTAATTAGAAATTGTTGGTTGGCTTGTGAGTAGTGAATTGACGCCATCGCCAGGGCCAGAGCTTCGAATCGCCTCTGCTTGCTGGCCGACAGCACATGGATGTCAACATGCGCTCTTATGTAAATGTTTATATCTTTGAGACATGCATGATGAATCGATCTTTATTATTCCTGCATGAATTGCTTGTTTTCTGCTAAAACAGTAATGCTTGCTACATGAAATGCCAAAGATTTAATATATATATATATATAGTAGTGTGACTAGACCTAGAGGTGGGGCCCACGCTCAGAGTCGGACCCTAAAACTAAAACCTCGCGTTCACACTATAAAATTTTAGCCAAATTGACTGAAATTTGTTGACAATGCTCGAGATCATAATCATCAATTCTACAAAGTATAGTGATAGATCTAATATGTGGGCCCCACTTCAAGAGTAAGACCCAAACTAAGACCCATGGGTATTCCATGGGCGTTGACCTTAGGGTGCAAATGTATCTAATGGGTTGGGGCAGGGCTCAGGATGGCAACGGGTAGAAACCCGTCGGGTAATGCCATTCCATACCCGCACCCATATATATATATAGCAAGCCATAGCAATCTGACAGTGAATGGGATTAGCTAGGGGTGCTACACACACTAAATCAATTAAACAGCAGAGTTGGCCGGAGCCTTCTTCAGGTATTTCGATATGCTGCTGTGCAGGTAGGCGAAACCAGTAAAGATGTATCTTTCCGCGTCAAACTCAGCCACTCGGATCCTTGCAGTCTGTTATTCATTATGTCTACGGCAACCACCCAGGCCTTGGCATCACCAAAGTTGGCCTTGACCATGAACCAAGCAGTATCATCATCAAGCAAGCTGAGTGTGGCCAATCTTGGGAAGGAGCTGAAAATCATCCAGGCTGCTCTTGACATCCATCGCAGAGGAATCCATGTGACAGACACGGTGCCAAGAATCATCCAACACAGAGCAAGCAGACACTGGTCTGGTCCACACAGAAGACTTCCAACCGGCTTGGACGCGTTCATCCCTACAGCAGGTTTCGCAATGCTTCCACAGAAGCTGGTTGCGGACGAACTTGAAGTTGCCTTTGACGACAGCAATGTCCCGAGAACGGCAAGCATCACCCAAGGAGTTGGAGCCTGACGGCCCTGGAAGCGGGACGTAGCGCAGCCTGCAGGGCTTGTCGTCCTTGACTAGGTGAGAGCTGAGGTCACAGAGGAGGATGCCCCGCCAGAGATCAACAAAGGCTATGGTGGCATCCTCCCCTCCGACGGCGATGACCCTCGTGTTGTGGTGGAGAAAGTAGCCTCGGTCATTGTATTTCTGGAAATGCTGCTCCTCCAGTGACACCTTAGCAGCGGTGCAAGTCTGGATCTTGGAGTCGTTGTAGACATGGAGCACGAAGCGGCCGCGTGCAAGCGCCGTGTCGTCGTCTTGGAGAGCAGCGACCATGTAGAAATTATCTTGTGGGGGGCGGTGTGGGCGCAGCAAGGAGAGGTCGTCGCGCCGGTTGGCAGGGCAGCAGCTCAGGATGCCAACCTGGCAGGGAACAAGGAAGAAAATGCCGGGTGGGCGCGGGAGACGCTTGAGCGACGGGGCCCCGTCGTCGCCGGCGGGGCAGTAGACGTAGTAGTCGTTGCCGCGGGCCAAGTCCTTTTCAGGGCTGACGACGATGCGGAGGAGGACGAGGTTGTCGTCCGTGCTCAGGACCTCGGGCTCCATGGCGATCGATGACTCCTCGGCGGCGGGGCGGCAGAAGACGCAGAGGTAGGAGACGCGCGGCGAAGAAGGTGACCTGGACCTCCCTGCCGCAGCGGGAATATGCAACGGCGGTGGTGTCGTTGCGGCGGTCGGCGACGTAGGCGTTGTATTCGAGGAGCACAGAGGGGATCTCTCCTCCTTCATCGTCGGCGTGGAGAGCAGGCGGATGCAAGCTCTCCTCTTCCAACCCAATCAGGTCCTTGCTGAAGAACATGATTGATGCTGGATCCCTCCCTCTAGATCCCCCTCTCGCTGGTTGCTTGGATGAATCGATCTAGCTCAGATTTTGCAATGTGTTGGATGGATGGATCTATCTACTCGACCGGACCTAATAAAGAGGACAGGAGAGGAACCCGGAACCGATGAGGAGAGGAGGCCTGCTAATGGGTCGCGTCCTAATGGGTTTTATGGATTGGGTTTTGATATAGGTTGTGTTTGGATGAGTTAAAATGGGCTGTATCAATGAGTGGGGCGGGGTGGGGTGTGTCTAGTGTAAATGTGGGTCGGTGTGGGTTGTAATGGGTTAAAATGGGTCGTATCTTTAATGTAGTTTACATGTTTGGATCCCACGTCAGGAGTCGGACCTTAAAATTAAACCTCGCGTTTACACTACAAAATTTTAGCAAAATTGACTAAAATTTTTAGAGATGACTCGGTATGATAAGCAACAATTTTTGTGCAAAGTAGCGTGACTAATCTAGACGTGGGCTCCACGTCAGGAGTCGGACCCTAAAATTAAAATCTCGTGTTCACACTATAAAATTTTAGTAAAATTGACTCAAATTTTTGGAGATGACTCGGTATGATAAGCAGCAACTTCGTGCAAAATAGCGTGACTAGACCTAGAGGTGGGCCCCACGTCAGGAGTCGGACCCTAAAATTAAAACCTCGTGTTCACACTATAAAAATTTTAGTAAAATTGACCGAAATTTGTTGGAGATGACTCGATATGATAAGCAGCAACTTTTTTGCAAAGTAGTGTGACTAGACCTAGAGGTGGGGCCCACGCTCAGAGTCGGACCCTAAAACTAAAACCTCGCGTTCACACTATAAAATTTTAGCCAAATTGACTGAAATTTGTTGACAATGCTCGAGATCATAATCATCAATTCTACAAAGTATAGTGATAGATCTAATATGTGGGCCCCACTTTAAGAGTAAGACCCAAACTAAGACCCATGGGTATTCCATGGGCGTTGACCTTAGGGTGCAAATGTATCTAATGGGTTGGGGCAGGGCTCAGGATGGCAACGGGTAGAAACCCGTCGGGTAATGCCATTCCATACCCGCACCCGTCAACTCTAACTCTACCCGCTAAAAAACCCATACCCGCATGCGGGTACAAGCTCTTACCCATACCCGCACCCGGGCGGGTTTTTTTACCCGTCGGGTAACCCGTACCCGGTAGCATACCCATTGTAAACTAATATAATTGAGAACATAACACATGATAAAGTGCATATACCATCAGATTTGAATAAATAAAAAAATATAAATGACAATTCATAACCAATTAATAGTCTAATAAAGCATGAATTTTTTTTAGTTATCAATATTAAATTGTCCTTCACTAACAGTGTGCAATTTTACAAGTTTATCACAAATTTAGACGGGTATATTTTACCCGCGGGTATGCGGGTATGGGTAGTATATACCCGCACCCGCACCCGCACCCGCTTACCCGATGGGTACATGATGTTGCCTATTTATGTACCGCTGGTAGAAATATGATTCCAGACCCGTCTCTTTATCGGGTAAAACCCATCGGGTACTCGGATTTCGGGTACCTATTGCCAACTTGAGGCAGGGCGGGTTCACTAGCTAGACTTTTGGGTTGGGTTGGGTTGACACATATAACTAGCTAGCAATGGGGCGGGGTAGATTTGGGAGCGGGTTTTGACCCATTAACAGGCCTAGAGAGGATAGGGGAGGCGGCCGGCGGCGGCGGTTCAGACTCCAACTATACTACTCTAGTCCACTACCAAACTAGCTATTTGCGCGGCAAAGAAGGTAACTCCAACTATACCACTACCAAACTTGTCAGCTTCCCTACAACGTGTAACTCTTGACACGGGCGGTATGATTAGATACAGAAGTGATGTTCTTCGCTTGTTTGGCAAAGCACGGAACTAGTAGATAATCGTACACTGTACATGCTTGTTTCGCCAGACGCCAGGGCTTCGAATTGCCTGTATTATATGCTTGCTGCTGGCATTGGCAACAACTAACACGTACTCGCATGGTGGTGAATCCCCCTACCGGATGAATTATTGCTCGTTATTCTCTGCTATAAAACAATAATGATTACATGAACTGCCAAAGATTTACAGCTATCTTTATATATTGTATACACGTATGCAATTGACGTCCTTAACCAGCACTACTAACTAATACTCCCTCCTTCCACGTTTATAAGGCGCACACGCAAAACGAGATTCAAACTTTACGATCTTTGACCAATAAAATACCTATCAATTTTTTCATTTTGTCATATAAACTTGACATGGTTGGATTTGTAATCAAACGTACTTTCCAATAAGTACAAATTCATAACCATAACTAATATAATATAAAAGAAATGAATAGTCAAAGTATGGTTTAGGAGAACGTGTCATGTTGTGTCATGCCTTGTAAACGTGGAAGGAGGGAGTATATATATGATGAGCAACGGCACTGTCATGTTCTACATACATCAATCTGACAGTGCATTGTTTTTTTCTTTCCCCCGAAAGATACAGTGAAGCACTAACTGAATTGATTGAAGCAGAGTTAGTTGCCTCGAGCCCTGTTGAGATATTTGGATATCCTACTGTGCAGGTAGGCGAAACCCACTATGATGTATCTTTGTGCATCAAACTCAGCCACTCCTTGTAGTCTGTTATTCATCGTGTCTACAGAAACCACCCAAGCCTTGGCATCTCCATCGTTGATCTTGAGCATGAAGCAAACGGTAGCATCAGTATGCGGGAGGAGTGTGGGATTAGATACGTCAAGCAGCCTCTGGAAGGGTGGATCATTATTGTCCCCAATTAGCTTGGGAATTAGGAGCTGAAAATCTGGGCTGCCGCAGCTCTTAACGTCCATCGCAGAGGACTCCATGTCACAGACAAGTTGCCAAGAATCATCCAAGAGAGAGCTAGCAGACACTGGTCTGGTCCATACGGCAGACTTCCAACCATCCTGCACATATTCATCCCTGCAGCAGGTTGGGCAACCAGAATTCTTCCACCGAAGCCGGTGTCTGACGAACCTGAAGTGGCCATCGACGACAGCAATGTCCCGACAGAGGCGTGCATCCTCATAGATGGGCGAGCCTTCCGATGTCCCTACTGGAAGCGGGACATAGCGCAGCAAGGGCTTGTCCATGATGTGAGAGAGGTCACAGAGGAGGATGCCCCGCCAGAGGTCGACGAAGGCTATGGTGGCATCTTCCCCTCCCACCGCGATGACCCTGGTGTCCTTGTGGAAAAAGTAGCCTTCCTCGTGGTATTTCTCGAAATGCTGGTCCTCCACTGAGACTTTGGTGTCAGTCCAGGTGTTGAGCTTGGAGTTGTAGACATGGAGGATGAAGCGGCCGCGTCCAAGCGCGGACTCATCGCTGCAGAGGGCAGCCACCATGTAGAATTTATCTTGTAGGGCGCGGTGGGGGCGCAGCAAGGAGTCGTCGCGGTGGTCGGCAGGGCAGCTAAGGATGCCAACCTGGTAGGAATTGAAGATGATTGCGTCGGGGGTCCGCGGGAGACGCGTGAGCGATGGCCCACCGTCGCCGGCGGGGCGGTAGATGTACAAGTCGTCGCCGTTGAGTAGGTTCTTTTCAGGGCTGACGATGATGCGGAGGAGGACCAGGTTCTCGTCCGTGGCTAGGACCTGGGGCTCGATGGGGATCATCTGAACCTCCTCCTGAACCTCCTCGGTGGCGGCGGGGCGGCAGAAGACGCAAAGGTAGGAGACGCGCGGCGGGCGGGCGGCGAAGAAGCTGACCTGGACCTCCCTGCCGCACCAGGAATATGCAAAGGCAGTGGTGTCGTTGCGGCGGTCGGCGACGTAGGCTTTGCTTTCCAGGAGCACGCAAGGGATCTCTTCTTCACCATCATCGCCGTCGAGGGCAGGCGGATGCAAGCTCGCTTTTTTCAATCTAATCAGGTCCTTGCTAATTGGCATCTCCAGCTAGCTGGATTTTCCTTCCCCCCTTGTTGTGCTTGTGTTTATTGGATGATGAATAATCGATCCCTAGCTCTGGATTTTCATGACCGTGTGATGCTGCATGTTATAATCTGAGGAGATCGAGGAAGTGTTGTAATCGTAACACATAAGGAGAACAAGTTCAAACTGCAGTCCGTATTGGATTTGCATCCATCACCATCAGTTATAGTCCCTTCTTTGTTTTTCCTGGTTTTTTTATTTACGTCATCTCTTTACGAAATCCCATCTAGTAGTCTCTTATATTAAGAAGAATTTATTTTTCTTTTTTATTACGAAATCCTATCTAGCGTCTTGTATTAAGAGGAATGTGACACTGGTGTCGATTATAGTTCATTTACATCTTCACTGTCACTAATTAAGTGTGCATTACCCAAACTTTTAGTTTTAAGAGCGGAAAAGATCCAGTACTCACAAGTCACGATATACTCCTATGTTAAACCAGAAACACACAACACCATACTCCGATCCTGACATACAGAAATGATGTTCTTCCCTTGTTTGGCAAAGCGTCCAGAGATAACTTCATACTGCACACAAAGCGTCTAGATGCAGGTTTGATACAGAGATGATGTTCTTCACTTGTTTGGCAAAGCATGGAAGCAATTCTGTAGATAATGCGCTCTTGGATGCAGCTTTGCTCTCTTGGCTGACATGTGAGTGTAGTTTTCTTGCTGTTTTACTTTTCTTTCCGGCCAGCTTCCTAACCGTTTGTTCATCATATCCTAATGCATAATATATTGAGTTTTCTCATGATGGAATAGGACATTTAAATCCATTCTCTTGTGATGTGATGCAAATTGTAAAGTGCGAGGAACCAATAAAGCTCACAGTGAATGATTGGCATCATCCTTAACCAGCACTAACTATATATAAGCAACGTACGGCACTGTCATGTTCTACATCAATCTCACAGTGAATTATTTTTTTCTTTCCCCCGAAAGATACAGTACGTGAATGCAATTAGAGATGCTAGCTACACGTACTAAATTGAAGAAGAGTTGCCCCGAGCCCTGTTGAGATATTTGGAAAATCCTGCTGTGCAGGTAGGCGAAACGAGTTATGGTGTATCTTTGTGCATCAAATTCGGCAGCACCCTGTAGCCTGTTATTCACTATGTCTACAGCAATCACCCAGGCCTTGGCATCACCACTGTTGATCTTGACCATGAAGCAGACGGTATTATCTCGTCACCATTAGAATTCCAGCTTAGTGTGGGATGAGACACGTCAAGCCTATAGAAGGGTGGTACATTATTGTCGTTGCCGTCCCCAAGGTTAGGAATGAAGGAGCTGAAAACAACCCTTGCTGCTGCAGCTCTTAACGTCCATGTCACAGGCACGTTGCCAAGAATCATCCGTCAGAGAGCTAGCAGACACCGGCCTCGTCCATACGGTAGCCTTCCAACCAACCTCCAAGCATAGATCCCTGCCGCAGGTTGGGCAATCCCTCCACTGAAGCCGGTGTCGGACGAACCTGAAGTCGCCATTGACGCCAGCAATGTCCCGGGAGAGGCGTGCGTCGTTGTACATGGGCGAGCCTTCTGATGGCCCTACTGGAAGCGGGACATAGCGCAGCCTGCAGGGCTCGTCGTCGTCGTCCATGGCGGCGCGAGAGAGGTCACAGAGGAGGAGGCCCCGCCAGAGGTCGACGAAGGCCATGGTGGCGTCGTCCCCTCCGACGGCGATGGCCCTCGTGTGCTGGTGGAGAAAGTAGCCTTCTTCTTGGTATTTCTGGAAATGGTGGCCCTCCAGTGAGAGAGAGGTGGGCGGCGGTCCAGGCCTGGAGCTCGGAGGTGTAGAGATGGAGGATGAAGCGGCCGCGCCCAAGCGCCGAGTGGTCGTCGCAGAGAGCAGCCACCATGTAGTTGGCGGCGGCGGGGCGGCAGAGGATGCCGACCTGGTAGGAGGTGAAGACGATTGCGCCGGGGGTCCGCGGGAGGAGCGTGAGCGACGGGCCATCGCCGCCGGCGGGGCGGTAGACGTAGAGGCCGTCGCCGTCGATCGAGTCATTTTCGGGGCTGACGACGACGATGCGGAGGAGGACGAGGTTCTCGTCCGTGGCCAGGACCTGGGGCTCGATGGGGATCATCATCTGAATCTCCGACGACGACGACGACGACGACGACGACGATGATGCGGCGGCGGCGGCGGGGCGGCAGAAGACGCAGAGGTGGGAGACGCGCGGCGGGCGGGCGGCGAAGAAGGTGGCCTGGACGACCTCGCTGCCGCAGCGGGAATATGTGACGGCGGTGGTGTCTTTGCGGCGGTCGGCGACGTACGTAGGCCTTGTATTCCAGGAGCACCGACGGGACGGGAGGATCTCTCCTTTTCTTCATCGTCGGCGTCGATGGCAGGCGGATGCAAGCTCGCTTTTTTTCAAATTAACTAGTAAGTGCCCGTGCGTTGCTACGGGATGCAAAATATATTACGCATAAATAGTTAATTCTTATAAAATAATATTTCTTCCAAACAAAATCACTTGTAAATAAGCATGATGAACATAATACACCAAAATAATAAAGAATTAGAGCCAACAAGCCACAAAACGCAGTATTTTTAGACTAATTTCTGTTCTCAACTGAGACAGATATACTTCAGACCATCCAATGGTTCCAACTTTGTATGTGGTAAAGATGAACAACAGCATACATGTGTATTCGTTTAGTGTTGAAGCAATTTTAGAGTGCTGGTGCAAGCACTACCTTGAATTGTGCAAGCTCTTCAGGTATAGCAAAGAATCCCTTTTGTCGCTTAAAATGGGAGCATCCAGCGAAGCAGAGCCATGTAATTTTCAAAAATGTATATATTACCAGAAGCAACGTCTTCGGTGGTATTGTCGAATCACATGCCTCCGTAGCATCATACCAGCCTGCAAGAATTAGTTCAGTGAGTACATCATCTATAGTAAACCCTTTTCTGAATCCTAACCAACTAAACTGACTTGGTGATTGAGAATAGTCTGAAACATGCAATAGAATGCTAGTACCGAGACTATGCAACAAATTCAAAGCCAAATCAAATACTTTCATCCTAAATTTTCTAGTACCGAGATTAAGTGAAGGAAAGTGAATAGGAAGAACTCTAACTAATTTTCACTAAACTTTGCTGCATCAACTTATGTTCCTAAAGAATGATTGGTGTCTGTAGTAACTGAAATCTGACACAAACTTATTCCCCGTTCTATCTTTGATAAAGGGGCTGCCAATACCACTCAATTATTGTCAACTGTTAGTGAATTTCCTGGAGAGTTATAGCTTCTGCCACCTAGCCTTTCCGCCCAGCCTGCGCCCTCACATGTACATGGGCCTGATCAGCATCTCCCCTTGATTCTGTTTCCTTAAACCAAGGGTGGTAGAGATAGCCTTCATCCTCTGCCAATATATTGTAGCATGATACTCTTAGAGATTAATACAATCAATATTCACCTGATCTATTTGCTGTCACCAACAACCAAATAAACAAATACATATTTCCTAGTCTGTTATTTCAAACACTACCAAAAAATCAGGTCTAGTCTATTATTTCAAACACTACCAAAAAATCAGGATAACAGGAATACCAAAAAACCTTGCCTACCATTGCCAGACCTGACCTGATAATTCACACTGGCTATCAGAGTATCAGATATGTGTATTGCCCACCAACACACAAAGCTTTGTATGGCAAATGAATAACGCATAAAGTAAAGTAAAGGCCTTTTAGATACAAAGCCTTCCTATTGCTTAAAGTAAGACATCGGCAACCCAATGTATCCATGAGATCATTGACCGGAAAGGAACAGGTAATATGCTAGAAACATATTTACTTTCAGACCATGATCCAAGCAACTTTGGTCAGAACCGAGCACCCTTCTGACTGCATAGCTCACTGATCAATTTTCTCTAGAAATTTCAGATTCTAGCATACCTTTGAGATGAGATGCAGAAATGAGCACACTTCTGGCTTCCATTCCGACTTCCAATTGCATATAGATCATCATATAGCTCCGTGATCTCTAAGCAGCAAGTTTGAAATTTAAACAATCAAATTTTTAGATGCTAATCAGTCAGCTCTTCCCGTAGCATCATACCAGCCTGCAAGAATTAGTTCAGTGAGTACATCATCTATAGTAAACCCTTTTCTGAATCCTAACCAACTAAACTGACTTGGTGATTGAGAATAGTCTGAAACATGCAATAGAATGCTAGTACCGAGACTATGCAACAAATTCAAAGCCAAATCAAATACTTTCATCCTAAATTTTCTAGTACCGAGATTAAGTGAAGGAAAGTGAATAGGAAGAACTCTAACTAATTTTCACTAAACTTTGCTGCATCAACTTATGTTCCTAAAGAATGATTGGTGTCTGTAGTAACTGAAATCTGACACAAACTTATTCCCCGTTCTATCTTTGATAAAGGGGCTGCCAATGCCACTCAATTATTGTCAACTGTTAGTGAATTCCCTGGAGAGTTATAGCTTCTGCCACCTAGCCTTTCCGCCCAGCCTGCGCCCTCACATGTACATGGGCCTGATCAGCATCTCCCCTTGATTCTGTTTCCTTAAACCAAGGGTGGTAGAGATAGCCTTCATCCTCTGCCAATATATTGTAGCATGATACTCTTAGAGATTAATTCAAGACCGAAAACTGTAAGTGATTTACTGGCCTGTCGTCGAATTATTTCTTGTTATGCTCTTAGAAATTTGTTCCTGTATGTAGAAGAGAAACTCCTTGTTTGAACTCTATTCTATTTTTAATTAAAAAGGCAAAGCTCCTGACATTTGTTCCAAAAATAATTATGATGCATTAGAGTTCGGAAATTAGCTTGTACAATACTCATAGTTGGTAATATGCCATTGCTAATGTTGGAAGAAGTACCGGCAGAACAAAGAGTTCTGGACCAGTAGGCATAAAAAAGGAATAGAAGACAGAACACATGGACTCATCTGCGGCGGGGCGTCGTTTATAATGCAGATGCTAATTATCGTATATATCACAGCACATTCAGAATTAGATGAAGTTTAATAGATCAACCATGCTTGCGCACACAAAATTCCAATAGATGATAGCCCACATGCATTTCAAGGAGAACATATGACAATCTAAGTCATAGGTCGACCAGACAGTAAAGGGAACACAAATGCAATTACCGCTAGAGAGGATGTCGCCAGATGCGTCAAGGGCTAGGACTCACAATGAGGAAGGCCGACGCCCAGTTGCAGAAGTACTACGGCGAAGATTGAGAGCCAAGATGGTCGTCATTCCGGCAGTTATGCAGATTCCCCGATCAGCCTCCCTTGGTTAGGTCTTGCAATCTCAAACATGGGAGATGATGGCGACGCGGTGGTGCGGGTCGCAGAGCTCGGCTTGCTGGTCAGACTCGAGGAGTGTGAGCCGTGCCTCGACCTCCACCACGGGGAGGGTCGCGGCCGTCGACGGCGACACCAAGCCTGTCGTCGTCACCCGTTCTGGAGGGTCTTCTTCCTCGCGACGCGCCTCGGAGCCCCCATGGGGCGCCGCCGCGGGGAGCGCCTCGCCCCGCATCCCGCCACGGGGACGGACGGCGCGGGTGGGAGCCGGCGGAGCAGGGGCGGCGCGGAGGGAAGGGGAGGGGACAGCCTGCGGAGCAGTGGCGGCGCGCGCGCGGAGGAATTACGGAGCGGAGGGGAACGTGGCGGCGAGGCAGGGACGAACGCGATTCGCCGGTGGCGGCTGCGGCGGCGGCGCGAGGTGGGGGAGGGATCGTGGGGGAAGGGGATCACGGGGGCGCGGGGATCTGGGGTTGCGGGCGTCGGGGGGGCGCTGGGGATCTCGGGGTTGCGGGCGTCGGGGGCGAGCGGGGGTTTCGCACGAAGCGTCCGATCAATCGCGTGCGTGCGGATCGCAGGCAGACGGAAGGGGAGGCAGACCCACGGAGTCGCACCACGGGGTTCCTGAGCTTAGAATTATTAGGAGTAGAGATTGACATGTTGTTTGGACGATGCCCTCCTAGTCCTAGCTTCCTCTGGATTTGACGACCGTGTGATCGATGGTGTTGGATGGATTTATATATCTTAGATTCTTAGCTTACTCGACCTATGTATAATATTTAAGGACTGAGGAGAGGAAGTTGTAATCGATTCGTAAAGTCGTAACTGATGAACAGAAGCCGAGCAGTTTCAAACTCCAGTCCCTATTGGATTTGTTTCCCGGTTTGCCCCATCAGTTATCCCCTTTCCTTTTTTCTGTTTCTTTTTATATTTTTTTTACAAAATCGCATCTAGTAGTCTGTTATATTAAGATAAGAGAATATTTTAAGTAAAAACCCTTTTAGTCTCTTGTTTTAAGAGGAATGTGACACTGGTGTCGATTATATTGCATTATATCCTTCACTGTCACTAAGAGTGCATACCCAAACTTTTAGCTTTAAGAGCGGGGAAGATCTATTCCTCACAATCGTCCTATTCGTTTGGCTGATGGCTGGCGCTGGTTTTTGCGGTTTCTGCTGACAGAAAAGCACTGTTTGCTGGCTGAAAACCATCCAAGCGAACAGGGCGAATATATGTTCAACCAGAAACACACAAACACATAAGTTCCTCCTGAACCGAAAAAAAATGAAGGTGCGATGACTTTATAGATAAAAAACAATACGGACCGGCATTATTGATGAGATTACTAGCCCCATGGCCTTATTGATCAAAGTTTTCTCAAGCGTACAGCTTAACAATGAATCATGCTTGTCTATCAAAAAGCAGAAAAAAGAAAAAGTATTGTCAGCCTTTCTACACCTTGCTTGCTTGCTATCTTAACCTACGTCTCTCCTTGATACATTTTGCATCTGGCGAACGAGTGAACTATCTGTACAGGTACAGCGGCATCCACATGCTTCTCCTGTAAAAAATCGAAAAGGGACGCCACTCTTTTTTTCCTTTCCCTCCTTTCTGGACACCACAGCTATTATAAATTACAGACCGAACATAAGGGTAAAAGCTCAGAGATTTCACGGTGAAGGCTGTTTGTCACCGCCTGTCAGATATCAGAGCTCTACCTCGTGAAGATCCTCACCCAAACTATTGAACTGAACCGATGAGTTACTGCTGGAACGGCTGTGCGGAGGTCTTTTCCCAGGCATCAATGGTGACCCCATGGTCTGTCCATCCGGTGATCTGGAAACACCAGTGCTGTTAAGCTGCTCCGGGTATGTTCCGCTCCATGAAGACGCTCTTGACTTCGACATTGAGCTGCTAACGCTGTCTGCAGGAGCCATGATGTTGTCCATACTTGGGTATCGCTGAAGGTTGTCCCCACTTGGGTACCGCTGAATGGTTGACTGCATCGGTATTTGTGGCACCGGTGAACTGAATGCTGCCTCCACGGCTGGTGAGGATGAGGGTTCATCCTGTTGAGTAGTTTCACTGTGGGCATCTGCTGCTGTGCCAGCAGCAGTCTGTTCTGAAGCAACAGCAGCGGGAGTTGGCACAAAGAATTTTGCACCCGACAGTGGGCTCACAGACGGAGCGGCTGGTTTGCTATACATTGCAGCTACGCCAAAGGCATTAGCACCACCACCGCCCTTGTTAAAGGTGTCGACGTACCTAAACAAAGAAGAAAATGTTACACCCAGTCAATCTAGAAAGAAACTAGGAAAAATAACTAAGCAAATCACCTTGATCTAACACCCATCCTTCCACGTGCTGAGAATTGGTTCTGGGTAGGTGGCATCGGTGGCATCCCCAAACTAGGCTCTGAAGGATTCGAAGTTTTAGCTTCTGCAAATCCATTAGCAGTATAACCTCCACCAACCGGGGGACCATTCAAGTTCGACTCTGGAATGCTGTTCTGGAATGAGGATTTTGTCGGAGGTGGGGGAAGTGGAGGCTCCTCAGCGGGGGGGACCTCAGCGCCTTCTTCCACCCACCGCTTCAGCTTCTCATCATAGTAGAACTTGTTCTGTTCCCCTAACTTCGCCTTCAGACCATAAGGCGATTAAGCATGTTACTACAGTATAACCATAGGTAAAAAGAAGATACTGTACTTAATCTGCTAGTAAGTACCTGGCGATGAGATTTTGAAACAAGCCCCACTGTCTTCTGCACCAACCATCCAAAGCGCGAACTCCCAGAACCTGATGTGCTTTGTGCCTTACTAGACCCAGCAGCCTGCTACAATTTCAAATGTAGGTAAAAGAGAATCCAGAGATCTTCAGAAAACAATATCACAGAAATACCTTTTGTGGGGTTCTGCCAAAGTCTGGCTCAGAAATACTTCTGTTATGTGCAACTTCCCTAGCAGGGCCACTACTTCCTGACATTTCACTCATGGACTGCTCTGAAGCAGACGACATTAGAGGTGTCATGGACATCACTGACTGGCTATTTACAACTTTTGTATCAGGAGGAGAATAGACATCTCTTTCATTTGCAGCGCCCTGTGGCAGTGGCGGCATAGGTGCAGATTGTGTACCCATCATGCGGGACAAAGATTTATCAAGCGATGTGAAAAGCTTCCCAACAATCTTTCCAGCGGCAAGATTTGTTCCATATCCACCCTAAATAGCAGCAAGCTGGCTATCAGTGGAAAGAACAGATGCTCAAGGAAAAAAAACTCTAGCAACAGTAATACCCAGTACCTGTTGATGGGTGCGTATCCGCTCCTCCAGGGTTGAGAACAAGTTCTTCCATGCTTCTAGCTCAGGTGTGCGGCCAGAGGCCTTCAGCACTTTCAGAGATGCTTGACAGTACCTTAACAAGGCAATTCGATGTCAACTAAGAACCAAGGAAAAATACTGAAATGATAATTTTCAACAACCTACCTTAGTGAATCAGAAACCTTCCCAACCTCCGCAAGCATATATGCATATATCAGCTTGTATGGTTGAAATGGCAAGAGTATATATTGAGAATTACCAAGAACCTTTGCATACTCATACACCTCCGTTCTCTGTTAGTGGCATAGGAAGGATAATCAGGGGCAGAAAAAACCAAGGAAAAACACAGGAATACTAGAACAAGTATAGAAACCAGTAATGGAGCAAAATATAGATGCGACCAAAGGGAATGGCACAAAATAGGATAAATGAGAAAAACTGAGAAATCACTACAGTAAGTTATTATATGACAATTCCTTTTTGAATGATTTGGTTATATTTGCTCTGCAGGCCGCAAGAATTTGAACTTGAAGCAAGATACAGAAATGTTCATACATCATTACATAACCCGTATGGCAGTCTATCACAATAATATCATGCAAATTCATATATTTGGTATTTTCATAATGCACTGTAACTATCTTCAGCAAAGCATGATGGAAAACGTACCATATAGCAAACCTAACACTTGCACAAGCAACAGAAGACAAAGAATGGCAATCTTCGAGTAAACTAGGAAATAATAAAAGGTGCAGAGTAACAATATTGACCTGGATGGCTTCAGGGCTGGCAAATGTGCGTGGACATCTCAAGTGGTCTGCGCCAATGAGGCACATCCTTGCACTTTCAGAGTATGAATCAATATTTAGTTCAGCAACTAAATAGCATGGTCTGTCCATCCGGTGATCTGGAAACACCAGTGCTGTTAAGCTGCTCCGGGTATGTTCCGCTCCATGAAGACGCTCTTGACTTCGACATTGAGCTGCTAACGCTGTCTGCAGGAGCCATGATGTTGTCCATACTTGGGTATCGCTGAAGGTTGTCCCCACTTGGGTACCGCTGAATGGTTGACTGCATCGGTATTTGTGGCACCGGTGAACTGAATGCTGCCTCCACGGCTGGTGAGGATGAGGGTTCATCCTGTTGAGTAGTTTCACTGTGGGCATCTGCTGCTGTGCCAGCAGCAGTCTGTTCTGAAGCAACAGCAGCGGGAGTTGGCACAAAGAATTTTGCACCCGACAGTGGGCTCACGCGGGTACAAGCTCTTACCCATACCCGCACCCGGGCGGGTTTTTTTACCCGTCGGGTAACCCGTACCCGGTAGCATACCCATTGTAAACTAATATAATTGAGAACATAACACATGATAAAGTGCATACATATACTAGCATGAGACTAATGTAAAAAAATCATCTTTGCCCTTGGCTCCTTCACCTTCTCAATTTCTTAGCTAGTTATCCTGGGCTGCGTGGTGTTGCCCAATGAATCCGGTTGCCACTGGCTCTGCTGGCTGTAGGTACTTGCATAAGAATCCTCGGTGTAGTGAGCTACACTATACCCTGCCCCTGCAAACCCATCCGAGGCTGCTGGAGTAGTTGCAGCTTGTGCAACACTTTGTTGGTATGACTCGAGCGATTGCCACTGCTGAGTGTTGGTGTCAAAGTACCACCCTGGGTATTCTGCATAGAACAGCATGTTCGGTGGGTATTCTACAGGCGCAACACTGCTGCCCTGGCCCCATATCGCAGCATTGGCACTGCTCTCCTCTGCAATGGTCTCAAGGGCTGCGTGCGAAGCATTTTGCATGTATGAAGCACTAAACTGCTGCGGATGCTGCTGAATATTAGATAGTAACAGCAATAGAACTACATATCCTGTTGAAAAGAGCCCTTCTCAGCAAATGATGCATCTTGCTGAATTAATATAGAATGAAAACAATAATACATTCGATATTATATGACTTAATTTGCATACATGGGCGTTATCAGACTGCATCTTCCAACATATTTCTTTGTTTCATTATCACAGCTACAATTCCCAGTAATAACTGAAAATCTGGTCATATCTATCAGAACAATTGACAAAACAACACAATCATAATGCAAAGCACCTTAAAAGTGTACCAATTGACAAAACAACACAATCATAACACAAAGCACCTTAAAAGTGTAAAAATTGAGCTTAAGCATCAAGAGATTGTGTTATTCAAGCAAGTAAGAATCACAATTAATGATTGGACTAAAGAGGACAAAAGGTGTTCGGATAAATAGCATGTTAAATCTTCAACTATACAAGAATGATAACTTAAATATCAATACCGAACAAATCCATAACTAACATGTCTCCTTACAAATTATCAAAAACCAGATTACATTTAATGTGCGATCTCAGAGGAAGCAGAGACTGACTAGGATGACAGTGGTGTCAGCTATATATGTTTTTCTTATTGGAAGATTTGTAATACAGTAAATGATAACTGCGGGTCAAACAAAAATATGAATTCTTGCGAATGTGCAGACAGTCAAGCAAGACAGGCAGAGAATACCTCCTGTGATGGGTCAGACCCAAAGGGTGAGCGGAGTTTTCCATAGTGCTGACACAGTATTTTCAACAACCAAATAAGCACCTTCTGAACATCCCCTCGCTGGAATTCGGTCAGAGAAGATTCATATACTCCAATCATATCATCAAGCCATTTATTCACATCCTTTGATGCAGTACTTCCACCAACAAGAGGGCCAGGAATAGGTTGACGACACAAAGCATGAAAGTAGCTAAGTGCAGTGCCGTTAACCACACTTGAATTGTCAATTTTATCAGCAACAATCTCTGGAATATTGAGAACTGACACCGTGCGACCAGAATTGCCCTTAGATTGCAGCAATAAAAAAATTTAGTTACATTACAACAAGAATATTACAAAGAAATTAGCTTATTGTACCTTGTTTCCACTGTCAAAGTTTGCAGTCATGGAGCTGATTTCTTTCAGAACTACTAGCTTCCCCCCAAATCCAAATGTGACCACAGCATGCAGTGGGCGTCCAGCTGATGATCTCTGCTCATGTGGTGAGAAACCAAAATGTTGGGATGGGCCATTTGTACCAATCAGTTGCTGCTGAGCATAGTCCGTTGCGGTCTGAGTGCCCCAATAGCTGTTTGGCACATATGTTTGTGCAGAGGAGTCAGCATGTGTTTGTGTCTTGTACATGCTATCTTTTGGAATGGAGTCTTGTGGACCATTTGAACTACCATACCCAACTCCTGTTGAGGGTTCATATGCCATGTGGCCACCCTGGTGATCATTAGGAGGCTGGAATTCCTTGCGATCAGTCTGGAAACCTGTTGAAGGTGCAAACCCTTTGTGCCCTACCTCCTGACTTGTAGCATGCTCAGAACCCTTGTACCAATTCTGATTCCCTGTAAAAGGTTTGAACCCCTCATAACTAGCGTGATTGCCCTCACCACCAATGTATTGGCTTGTAGAAGGAACAAATGTGTCTATATGAGGTTTATAGTTTATAGACGATTGCAATGACTCAGCATTGGCCTGCTGCCCAATCTGATTCCCAGACTGCTGACTGGCATTGTAGGAACTACCCAACAAACTATTACCCCCCAAAACACCGGCCTGCTTGGTGTTACCTAATGAATCCCGTTGCCACTGGCTCTGCTGGCTATAGCTACTTGCATAAGAATCCTCAGTGTAGTGAGCTACACTATGCCCTGCCCCTGCGAATCCATCTGAGGCTGCTGGAGTAGTTGCAGCTTGTGCAACACTTTGTTGGTATGATTCGAGCGATTGCCACTGCTGAGTGTTGGTGTCAAAGTACCACCCTGGGTATTCTGCATAGAACAGCATGTTTGGTGGGTATTCTACAGGCGCAGCACTGCTGCACTGGCCCCAGGTCGCAGCATTGGCACTGCTCTCCTCTGCAATGGTCTCAAGGGCTGCATGCGAAGCATTTTGCAGGTATGAAGCACTAAACTGCTGCGGATCTTGCTGAACATTATCACTCCCAAGGGCTGTCACAGCACCAGTATTATCGGCAGCATAAGTCTGTGCACTGAGAGTATCAACCTGATACCACTGCTGTGTAGCTGCATCGTACTTCCACCCAGGGTAGAGGCTCTCCAGATATTTGGGATCAGTGGGGTCTAACTGCGCATTGGTGCTCTGATCCCCGTATCCCGCAGCACTTGCACTGGAATCGAAGTGGGAATTGGCATTGTTATCCACTCCCCCAGAGGTGTAATCCGCCAATCCAGCACTGATGGTGGCATTGGTATACACTCCTGCAGAGAAGCTGTGATCTGGTGGGTTAACATTGTTGGTACCTACCATGGATGCCTGGATGCCCTGGTCTGTGGTCAAAGTACCCCCAAAGAAGTCGTCATCTGCTCCGTCTGGCACGAGGTCTCCAAACGGATCCGCTCCACCGGCACTGATGCTGGCACCAAAGTCGTTCCACTGCACCTGCTTGATGGAGGTATCGATGCCCTTGTCCGACCCTGGGGACCCGCCTTCTGGCGCTGCGACAGCATTGTCCGTGTTGGCGGGCATTTCATGGAGTTCAGCCTTGGTCTCAGGATGCAACACCGCAGACCCTGCCTCCACTGCCACATTATCAGCCTCAGGGTGCACCACCGCAGGCTCAACGTCGTCCTTGTGTGGTGCTACCACAGGCTGATTATCAGCCTGAGTCTCAGACTCGGGCTTGGGCTCAGAAGTTGCCTCCGTGGGTTCATGTGCAGCCTCTGCATGTGAATCGTTTTGCAGATACGAAGAACTAAGCGGTTGCTCCTGCTGCTGCTGCTGAACATCATCGCTCCCATGGACTGCCACAGCACTGGTAGTTTCAGCAGTAATATGATGCGCGCTGAGAGTGTCTACCTGATACCACTGCTGCGTGGCGTCATCATACTTCCATCCAGGGTAGAGGGTCTCCAGATATCGGGGATCAGAGTATTCCAATTGTGCATCGCTGCTGTGATCCCCAGACCCCGCAGCACCTGTGGTCGAATCGAAGTGGGAATTGGCATTGCTATCTGCTCCCCCGTAGAAGCTGTAATCCGGCAGCCCAGCAGCGGCTGTGGCATTGCTATCCACTCCAGCAGAGAAGCTGTGATCTTGTGCGGTGTCATTGCTGATACCTAAAAGTGATGCCTGGCCTAGCTGATCCCCGGCAGCAGTGCCCCCGAAGAAGGCGTCCTCCGCTTCGCCTGGCGGGAGGTCCCCGAACGGATCTGCCCCGGCGGCGCCGGCGCTGGCACCAAAATCGTTCCACTGGACCTGCTTGAGGGCGGGGGCGGCGTGGATGCCCTTGTCCGAGGACCCCGTGGACGCGGCCTCCGGCGCCGTGGCAGGCTCGGCGGCCGTGGCAGGCTCAGGTGGTGCGACGGGAGGCTCGGCAGGCGCAGGCCCGGGTGGTGCGACGGCAGGTTCCGCATCCTCCACCGCCTCCGTAGGATTCACCGGCGCGGGATGATGCTCCGGCTCCTCCGGCAGTGGCGCCGGCGCGGGCTGATTGTCAGGCTTGGATTGGTCGGTGAGGGTGAGGGCGGCGAGGTCCCCCGCGAAGGCCTCGGCATCGGCGTCGGCTGCCGAGGCTGGAGGGTGGCGATCGGCGTCGGCTGCCGAGGCTGGAGGGTGGCGATCGGCGTCGGCATCGTCGTCGGAATCGACTAGCTTGTCGAAGAAGTCCTCGGTGGTGTCGTCGAAGTCTGCGGCCATGGCGGGGTTAGGGATTGTCTGGATCTGGTGAGATTTGGGGGAACCCGGCCTTGAGATTTGGGCGCGCGCACGCACTTGGACTTTCTCCCTCTACTGGTACTATTGTCTCCGGTGGCGGTGGTGGTGGACTTCCGCTGCAGCTCCCTGCAAGAGCGCAAAAGAGGGGAGAGGAGGAAGAGGATGGAGATGGAGACGGAGACGCGTCGCGATGCCGGCGGTGACGTCACCCTCTCTTCTTCATTGGTCGCCTTTTCTTTTCCTTTTTTTTTCCTCCCTCCCCTCCTCGTCGTTCGTTTGGATTGTTTCCAGCGAGTCAGTGTTTTTCTCTCAGCAAAAACCAGCGCCAGCCATCAGCCAAACGAACAGGGCACCTTATGGTATACTAATTTTGTCTCGTAAATAATCTTCATACTAGAAGATGACATCAGATGACATACACACAAGTAACAAAAGTAGTAGTCCCCTCCCCCGGTCCCAAATACAGCTAGGTTTAGGTTTAGATTTTTCAAATTCAACCTTTTTCAACTTTGATCAACAATATTTCTAAAATAATTATTTTCAATTAGATTGTATATCATCTATCTATGCTACTATACATACTAAAAGATATAGTTATTCTAAAAACAATTCTCACATAAATAAATTCTAGCCACCCCTCACGAAAGGACATACATGTCTAACGGTCGGAAAGTCGTGAAAAGTTTTCACAATGGAGAATTTCTCCCATTTTGACATTACTTTCCTCACCATAAAATTTCTTTAACCACCCCGTGTATCCACTAACCAAATAATCTCCATAAAAAAAGATAGCATGCGTGTGTCGTGCAGGCATATTTGCTAGTAAGTACTTAGTTTGATTATAAATCAACTTACATAATTTAATCACTATATATTAGTTTATATGATTATTTGTTTCTTAATCAAAATTTAAAATGTTGACTATGCAAGATCTAAACGTAGTCATATTCTAATACGGATGTAGGACTAGTTTAATGGTTTTCAGACGACGAGCTAACCACAAGTCATGGGGTGGCACAACTCGTCTAATTTACTTGTCGATAGTATGAATACGATTTGGCTCGCCGTATGCTTTTCGTGAGAATAATCCAAGAATACGACACATTTTTTGTTTTCATTATTACCAAACAACGAACGATTGCATTGCATTCAGAAGCATGGGAAATTTGCCTTCTTTTTATGCCTCAAGGATATATAAAAAGTGCTTTTCTTTTGTCTATCACTTCGTTGACATGATAATCCACGTAGAAAGTGCTCAGCTAGTTAGCTAGTCAAGTAAGGTGCAACAACAAAAGAAGATCCTTTTTAATAGCATAGCATCCCAAGAAACTATATACTATATATATATATATATACAGGGGGGATAAGAAGGAAAACAGAGAGAGAGAGAAAGAAGCAGAGCAGAGAGAGGGTTTTCTTGTCAGGATAGCAGCAGAGGAGCCTTCTCTGCATCGTGGGCGTCGTCGTCGTCATCATCAACAACATGAGAGGCAGAGAGAGTCTCGTTCCTCTTGGCCCAGAGGACTATGTAGAGGCCACTGAACATGAGCACCATCCCCGCGAGGCTTCCCATGCTGAGCTTCGACGTCTGCCGCCGGAAGAGAGGAGACGCGGACAGGATGGCGGAGCACACCGTCTGCACGGGCCCGAACACGGACACGAACAGAGGACCCTTCCTGCCCAGGCACCACGTCTGGAACACGACGCAAGCCCCGGCCACAACGCCGCCCTGCTTGATTGCTTGCAATTTGTTATTAGCAGCTTGGTTATGAATTTGTTCTGAACCACGCGATGCAAGAACATGCATGATGCTAGTGGATCGCTTGACGATTAGTTACTTACCAGTATGGCAATCCCCGCGATGAGCTTGGCGTCGATGATGTTGGGCGGCCCGATGTCGAAGCTTCCCTCGAGGATGAGTTGCAGGATGGCGGTGAAGGCGGCGCCCATTGCCGATGTGATGGAGAACATGGTCAAGGGCGCAGGGAAGCTGGCCAGCGTCACAGCCTGATGGACCAATCGATCCATCATCATCCAATGCATCAATTAACAGCAAAATGATTAATTACCACGTAGTACAGGCACAGCATACCATACCTGGAGCACGGTGACCAAGGCGAAGACGATGGCTGCCACGACGAGGAAGGAGCAGCCCAGCATCCAGTCATCATCGTCGTAGGAGGAAGACGAAGACGACGAAGAGAAGGGGCTCTGACTCTGAACATCATGCAGGAAGCTCATGGCCATCGCTCCCAACAAGCACACCAGCGTCCCCAACAACTTGGCCTGCGTGTACTTGCACGCCTTGTCGAACCTCTCCAGCCTTCAATTTTATTTGGGGGTTCGATATGATCATCCCATTTATGATTAGTATAGTACTTTTTCAATTATATATGTAGCTAATAATAAGATACCTGAAACATGCTGCTACGATGAAGATGAGGCCAGGGCTCAGGTTGGGCATGGCGGATGCTACTGCAGGCGTCGTCTTCTTTATGCCCAACAGCATCAGTTCTTGGAACGAAGTGGTTCTGAATCAATATGCAACGAGCTAGTCAATCAGTCAGTCATTAGATAGCATAATTACTTGCAGATTTTCACTATGAAGACCTGGATTATTATTAAATGTCTCCGATCCCAGGCAAGCTAGTGTTACTCGCGCGTACTGCAGGCAGGGGATCGATGATGCATGTTGCGCATGATTATATTTGGTACACACTTCAACAGCCATTATTTTAATGACACTCTTGCAGCGGCGTCGCTCTTCTTGGCTCAAGTGGCCAAGGCTTTTTTTGGCCGGGCGTTTGGTTGGCAGTCTAGTCATAGGATTGACTGTTAGTAGTGATCGGCTTTTTTTCTTTTTCTTTTCTGGTTTGGGCTGTGTGCTGTAATGGCAGAGGCCGGGAACTCGTTTTCAGGTGAATGTATCACCCCGATGTACTCATCTGAAAATTAATAAAGCATCTCTTTTCCAAAAAAAACATTGTCCGCTTGCTTGCCATTTTCAGGCTTTCCTTTCTTTCGGTTAAAAGTTGCCGTCACTCAACTACTGCAACGAGTACACAGGCAAGGCCGGTAGCGACAGAAATAGAAAGGGCTATATATTTTCCTTAGTGAGGCCAGCATGAACTTGCTTATTATCTTATTAAATTGGATATATAATCAACTGTCGGATTTCATAAACAACTTACCCTCCAAGAGCAATGAACACAAATTGAGCCACCAAAGTCCCAGAAACCTTGGAAGGCCATCGCTTCCTGTACGTAACCACAAGTATGCATGAGTCAATGAACGAAATAAAGAAGAAGGTCGAGCTGGAAAAATTTATCAAGGGCGCGGCGAAGAAGAAGAAGTAGAGATATGATGGTCGACGGTACGTGTACCTCTCGAGCAAGACGGCGAAGGGTAGGAAGAAGGCGGCGGAGGTGGCGCCGGCGACGACGATGACGGCGAGCGGGTGGGCGCCGAGGCGGAGCAGGTGGTCGACGAAGACGACGTAGCCGGCGAGGACGCACTGCACCAGCAGGAGGCCGCCCACGATCACCACCTCCTCCAACAACAACAACCTCCCGCCGTGGCCATGGCCGTGATGCCGCACCGCCATTTTCGTTCGTTCTCTTCTCACAATATATCGACGATCAGCTGAGCTAGTCTATATATATGATATGGCTGCTAGCAGAGAGATGATAAATAACAGAGGAATATGAGTCAGGGAAATCGATCTCTTTATCTATACATCTTCTTTGAGCTAGCAGTGGAGTGACTTATAAGCAGGGTATGTAGTCTAGCTGCTGGCTGATTATTAATGGATCAGGATCATTCTTAATTGTGCACGACGAAGCGGAATGAACGAGCTTTCTTCCGGACCCAATATAATGTGAATGAAGCCTTAATTTAATTTCTTGGCCGGCCGGCTGGCCGCCTTTCAGTTTAACCTACTCTTTCACATAATCCACTTGTGCAAGAAAGGGATATAGACATAGACCGAGCTAGGCTCAAAGGGGGCGCATGATTTGCAAACAATTGTAAACCTTGTTGGAGACAACCTTTATATTTGCTTATAGTATAGTATGGGTTGTGTAATGGTACGTGTAGTGTATTGCAACCAAGTAGTACTCCCTCCGTTCCAAATTATAAGTCGTTTTGGCAAATCTAGATCCATAGATAATAGTATGTATCTATATATATACTTATGTCTACATACATACTACTAACTATGAATCTTGAAATGCCAAAACGACTAATAAATTGGAACGGAGGGAGTACAAATTAAATTTCTTCTCCTAATTTAATGGCCCGCCAATACTGATGACGACGGTGACACGCCTTGTCATGAACCCAATCTATGCTTGTGCAAATTAAAGTGTTTGATGAAGAACGGAGGGAGTAGCTTGTAATAATGCAAAGGAGATATATATAGCCATTTCATTTGTCTTATTTATGGCGCTGCGGCATATCATATAAATCATGCCGCCTTCCCCTTTCCGGCCTCAATCCCCGTACTAGATACAAAACCCTTGTTTACAAGCATCGGCACACAAGATAGATAGCGTGCATGCGCACGCACGCACGCACCGGCACCGCCCCCAAATGTCTGCCACTCCATCCTTTTCCGCTACCATTTTTTTTTGAGAAGCACTACCAAATTTAATTTGTTGACAAAATAGTCAGTGCAACATATATTGAAACCAAAGACAAGACTTTTTGCCACCTTTATTTAGACTACCGTGCATTGCAAGAAGAAGGATATATATCCACTACTTATCCAGTTCCCCGGCCCCAAAAAGAACTTTTTGCACACAAAAAAACTCAGGAAACATCCAGCCAAAAATGTGATGAGCACTCTTATGCTCTCTACTGGATGCTTTATGCACCGACCGAGCAATGTGCTAAAATAAATATACATACGGACGGTGCATATATAAACTTGTTGGCGAAATATACATAGGTCGAGCACGTACGCTACGGTCATAATAACGACGTGCGTACTCCCACGGATTGAGTTTCAACTCAATTCAAACAACTTGTAGACTCGTACAGGGAGAGGGAAGAAAATTTTACTTCAATTATTCAACTCAAGCAACTGCTGTACTTAGTAGTACAACGGCCTAGGAAATAAATACAATCAGATCGAGGAGACCTTACTTTGTTCATGTTTCCCCATAATATGCAAGCAAGAGAGCTGCTTCTCGGTTTAAACTAATCAGCCTAGTGCACACCATCATCATGAATTAGAAGCCGGTATCCATGGTTGTTGCTAGCTGTGCTGCGCGCACTATATTTTTTGTAGCTAGCGACACGAGTCATACTACATATATCAGCGCACTTCAGTCGTTGGGCACTAGCAGTGCACACTACCCATCACTAGCTACTTCACGGACTCGATCGAAAAAACTTCACGGACAATATACAAATCGATTCATTTCAGTCTGCCAACTGAACTCGTACCTGCATATATATATGCCATCATCTAACAATGACACGTACCGTCATATATCATATATACATGGACTGTACATCAGTTGCTGCTTGCTAGCAAAGTGTGGAAGCTAAGGCAACATATGGATAACCTGACCTTGACTGCTACAGAAACCACATCTATTACACACAGTGGCCACTACCTAACCTAGCTGCATATTGAGGTCGCTGCACTGCACCAAGTGCCCTTGACAAAATAATCCATCTCACGCTTGCTTGTTGCTTGCGCGCAACCCATGCATGCATGCCTGTCTATTGGCTAAGCTAATAAGCGCCACTTTTTTTTTCTGCCAGCCTGAGGTTTATCTAAGTGCCAAGCTTATTTGTGCCACCTATCTATCTAATCCATTCGAGCAGACATGCAAGATTAAGAGCAGCATCTATCTCGTCTCTTTCGCCCGGAAACGGACTGCAAGATGATGATTGGCGCCTTTGCCAGATTCAGACACTATCCTTGATTGCAAGGCAAGCAAGCCCATGCCTCCCTCCTCGTCATACATACAGTATTCTTTTCCGCTCTCGCACTTGCTTCCAAGCAAAAGCAATCGCACGCACGCGATAGATCCATCAGTCAGAATCACAAGTACGCGATAGATCCATCAGTCGGGGCGTGCAGTCTGGTGGCGGCCAGTGGGTCTGGATGGTCAAGCAAGGCGTCCAGACGGTGCTTCGCTCTGAAGGAAGGGTTCGTGTGCCGCTTTCGCATGTTTCAGAGGAGGCTTGCCTGTTCCGTGAAAGTCTGCATGGGGAGGCGCTGCACTGTGGTGCGGACCCAATGCTGGAGGAGGCAGGCGGTGTCCAGGGTGTCGGAGCACGGTCACCCATGGTGTCGCAGCGCTCGGTGGAGCCAACTGCGCCCGACGGGGTGGCTGCTGCGGTCGTCACGCTCCTGGGTACTGCCGTGCCGGACGGTCCTGCCACGATGCCTGGGACGGGCTGTGTCGCTTTGGTTGAGCTTGGCCTAGAGCCAGCGGTGGTTGCTAACCCTGCTGCTTCAGGGGACGCGGATGGGCAGATTGTTGTTCTGGACAAGAAGGTCATGACTTCCATTTTCGATCTTAACATGGGAGTGGAGGATGATCAATGCAAGTCTGACAGGGAGGTGTTGGGTGAGGCGGACACACGTCTTAACAAGGACCCTGGCGAGTATCAGGGTGTGAGGCACCATGGCAAAGGAGTTGCTCATTATGTGGTACCAATCAAGAAATCCCTGCTTTGCCCTCCTGCACACAAGCTTAGGGCCATTCCCGCTAGAAAATCGGGTGTTCCACACGAAGAGGCGGCCAGGAAGATCACCAAGACGGCTCCCAAGGAGAAGGCTAGGCCTGCTCGTTCCTCTGCCGAGGAGAAGGCCACTGCCCTGCTGCTTGAGACTGGCGGCATTATTGAGAAGCATGGCGCGGTCACGGATGCTGGGGAGGAAGCTTTTGCTGAGAGCCTGGTCGACCCGATGCAGGCTGGGATGATCAATGGTATGAGGTCGGCCTTTGGTTTGAACGAGGAAGGTGCTGGGGCTGCCCTTAATGCCCTGGCCGTGGAAGCCATGGAGTAGAGGTGGCTTCGGCCACGGTAGTTGCATGCTCCTCCCGGAGTATGTGTGTATCTTAGTTTCCAATGTATTGCATGTTAGGTGTCTGTGGTTGGCTGTGGTGTGCTTTGGCAGGAGCTTCTTCGAGTTGTGTGTCTTGTAATGTTTTTCACTTGGATTTGTTGGTAGGAGACCTTACTTTGTTCATGTTTCCCCATAATATGCAAGCAAGAGAGCTGCTTCTCGGTTTAAACTAATCAGCCTAGTGCACACCATCATCATGAATTAGAAGCCGGTATCCATGGTTGTTGCTAGCTGTGCTGCGCGCACTGCTAGGGGAGGGATCCTGCTGGCAGTTGATGGTGAACATTTCAAGATCGTCGGCTCTGAAAGGGGGACGCACATGATCACGGCAACAATTACAACCTGCAATGGGTCAGTAACGTGGTGCTTGACTGTGGTTTATGGCGCCCAGGATGATACAGCTAAGTTGCAATTCCTGGGTGAATTACGGCGAACAAAGCAAGTAGTCCTGGACAATTGGCTGGTAATTGGAGACTTCAACATGATCCTGAGAGCCGAGGATAAGAGCAACGATAACCTGAATCGAAGGTTGATGGGGGATTTTGAGGACTTGATCAGGGATCTAGAACTTAAAGAGCTCAATTTGCGGGGGAGAAAATTCACATGGACAAACGATCGCACACACACTAGAATTGATCCTGGGTAATTATGTAAGTTGCATATCTCCAATGGAAGGAAAAGTAGCCAAGTATACACTTGTCAAGCTCCTCTATAAACTTCACAATCAGGGGCTCAGGATCCATGTTATGTTGGAAGAATGCAAAGATGTTCTCTTCATAGCCCTTATTCTTCCTCAGATAATCGTAAGCTAGCGTGCACAGGTGGGGGCATTCCTTGACATCGTCAAAGCCGATTTGCCTAGCTGAAAAAGGAAGCATAATTTTCTCATCAATGCAGACATGGCAAGAGTGGGAAACAGTGCAGGTCCCAAGATCACAAAATCAGTATACTAGTGAAAAGGCTCCCGGCCCCGATGGCTTAATTGGGCTGTTCCTCAAGAAGAGCTGGCCTGTCATCAAGGGAGATATAATGTTGGCGTTTGACTATTTCTACCAGCAGCATGATCAAGGTTTCAAATTCTTGAACAGTGCCCATATTGTGCTTCTGCCGAAAAAGCCTGATGCTAAGCGCGTGTCTGATTACCGTCCAATCAGCTTGGTGCACATAATTGCGAAATTGATCTCCAAGTGTTTGGCCAATAGACTTTCAGGTGACTTAAACTCCTTGGTGTCACGAGCCCAGAGTGCTTTCATAAAGCGGAGAAGCATACAGGATAACTTTCTCTACACTCAGAATTTGATTCGAGCTTTACACCGGCAGAAGCAACCAGGGCTGTTCCTAAAGCTTGACATTGCCAAAGCGTTTGATTCTGTGCGGTGGGATTTTCTCATGGAGGTGCTGCAACAGTTTGGCTTCGGGCCCAAATGGAGATCCTGGCTGTCAATTTTGCTGTCCACCAGCTCTTCCTCGGTCTTGCTGAATGGGGAACGGGGACACTGGTTCCCTCACTGCAGAGGTTTAAGGCAGGGAGACCCCCTTTCGCCAATGTTGTTTATCCTTTGTATGGAACCACTTCAGCAGCTCTTCGCGAAGGCTACTGCGGATGGATTGCTCACCCCCCTCACCAATCGAGCAGCTACTTTGAGGGCTAGTCTGTATGCGGATGATGCCGCTGTCTTCTTGCAGCTGGTCAAGGAGGATGTGATTGCAGCTGCACAGATCCTGGAGATTTTCGGAAATGCATCCGGGCTTGTCATCAATAGAGCAAAATGTGCTGTCTATCCTATCCATGGTGGGGATCTGAACTTAGAAGAGATTATGGCAGGGTTCCAGTGCAACATAGAGGCCTTCCCATGCAAGTACCTGGGTTTACCACTGCACATTCGGCAGCTGCGCAGAGTCGATGTCCAACCTCTGATAGACAAGATGGCATCTCGGTTATCGTCGTGGAAAGGGAGATATATTAACAGGGCAGGGAGGCTGCGATTGTTAAATGCTGTGCTGTCCTCAATTCCGACCTACCACTTGACTATGTTTGCCCCGAAGAAATGGTTGATCAAAAGAATGGACAAGATACGGAGAGGGTTCTTGTGGACAGGTTCTGGTAATGCCAATGGGGGTGTATGTCTGGTTAAATGGCCGAATGTGAAGAAACCAAAAAGATTGGGAGGGCTGGGTGTGCTGGATATGGAGCTGTTCAGTCGAGCCTTGCGATTACGGTGGTTGTGGTTTCAATGCGCTGAGCCAGAAAGGCCATGGGTCGGATCGGAAGTCCCTTGTAATGACATTGACAAGCAACTTTTCAGGGCCTCTACATCAGTGGTGGTTGGCAATGGCGAGCACGCGAGTTTCTGGGATTCTACTTGGCTGAATGGGTGGGCACCACGGGACATTGCTCCTAACTTGTACAAGTTGGCGTGGAGAAAGCATAATTCAGTAAAGACGGACCTGCAGAACCAAAATTGGACTAGAGGCATTTGGAGAATGACGACAGCTCAGGAGATGGCTGAGTTTATTGAATTATGGCCTAGGGTCCAGGAGGTGCAACTAAATGACCAGGAAGATGTAATTAAGTGGCGGTGGACGGCTGATGGGGTGTATACGGCCAAATCGGCGTATGACATTCAGTTTCAGGGTTCCTACTGCGAATTCAAATGGCAAGAGCTCTGGCAGGCACGAGCAGAAGGAAAACACCGTGTGTTCGGCTGGCTGTTGATCCAAAATCGCATTCTCACGGCTGACCGAATGACTCTCCGGCATTGGACCTGCGATCTCATCTGCTGCCTGTGTGATCAGGAGAGGGAGACGGCGGCTCATATATGTCTGCACTGCGTCTACGCGCAGGAGGTGTGGGCCTTGGCAGCGGCTGCAACTGGTGGAGCGGTTGGTATGCCGCCACGGACAGGCACGGTGGAAGACTGGTGGAATGACTCCTTCAGGGGTCTATCCAAGGAGTGCAGGCTAAAGGCGGCGCTTCATCTGTACGTCGCTTGGAATCTGTGGAAGGAACGTAATCGACGGATTTTCGAGGGCCAAGCTATGCTGCCTCATAGGTTAATTCAGATGATCAAGGAGGAGATGCAGCTGCGCTTCGACGCCGGCGGCAAGGGCAGTAATCCGTTTAGTCATTAGATGGTGTCCCCACCCTTGAGTTATGAGTCTACCAATTTATGTAATAGCACCCTTGTATGAATTCGCTTGCTACTCCTTCTTAATTGAATAGGCAGCGCTCCTGCCAAAGTTTTCGAAAAAAAAAGAATCACAAGTACACGCACATATATAAAAACAAAAAGAAGGGCACTGGAACAGCGCAAAAAAAAAATCCACTCGAACTTCGATCCGACTATTTTACAGGTTTCTCCTTTCTGAGACAGATAAATTAACAAGCTAAATAAAATGATAAAACTCCAGACAAGATCGAGTTGCATTCAACCATTTATCAGCAAGGGCAACTGGTTTTTATTTATGTTACATTTGCCCTTGTTCTTCAATAAACGATAAGATAGTTGCAAGGAGTCCTTGAACACGATCTGCTCTAGAATCATACACCCTCGACTATGCATTACAAAAGCAGTTTGTTAGCCTATGCACATGCAGCCACATGCATACATACAGCAAAAACTACATACCATTGTATACCATCCATCTTTCCTTGTGAGGGAAAAAGGTAAAGGCAAAAAGTATACCACAAGCACTAGGCTCATGCTTGGTGGCAGGATCACATATAAGTTAAAATGGCGAAAATTGACAGGGCAAACAATCACAGGCACATAAACTAGCCGGCGTGATGAGCAAAACTAGCCTAAGGTGGTTAGGGCATTACCAAGAGCTATGTACACATGTGGCACTACAACATGCGGATAGCACCCAGCACGCTTCCATGCCCCAGAGTGACTCCAATGCCTTGGGTGCTCGCAGGAGGGAACCTCTCTTATTTGCTTGTTATCCTGCATTGTGACCGGTAAACTTAGCAAAAGAAGCAGATGTTCTGGAGGAGAAATAAAGTTTAGAAAGGGAATGCTTATAATTACATGAACGGAAGATGAATGGTGTGAGAAGAGCCCATATCTTGATCCATGCTTGAGCCATGTGAAGAAAGTAACCTCCTCTGCAACAGAGAGAGACCCATTTGGTGAGAATCCAAGGACAACAATGCACTTCTTCTGGTGGTTTTACGTGAGTAGTATATATGCATCACTAACAATGGGTTGTGTTAATAGCATCTCCAGCTAGGAGGCATTTTACTTTTTTCTAGTTCTAGGGAAGGTTTTCCAGAGTGCTGCCTAAATATGACCACATCCACAGCAAAGAGACAGAACTTTACATGTGCATCAGCTAGGGAGGTCAGATAACTGTTTCCCATGCTAGCACACCAAAGAGGTGTTCAATTATTCGACAGGACGGAGTGGAACACCAGAGTTTCTTAGCGCAGTTCAACAGAGAAAGAAATGATAATTCTAGCATTGCATCAGACTTAACTGAATTGACTAGAATTTCGAAGTACTAATTGGATAGTGGGATTATAAATGAATTATACACTAGTACTAGATACTCCATGTGTAATTTGTGTAGTTGACTATAAACACTCTGAATGACATGTCAAAAGGAACATGAGATGAAACCAACAGGTACTTACATGTTCCTCAAAGTTTGGGCTAGTTAGGTTGATTGACAGATTTTTCATCAGCAACAGTACCTGGAGATCAAAATCGTCAAACACAGCATGTGGCATATGTGAAATGACAAGATAAAAAAAAGCTGAAGGTATGTGTCAAACAGAAGAAACTGATTTACAAAGTGAAAATGCAATGCACAATGAGAGTGTAGGAGAATAGATTGGTGAAATTATTGATTGTATTACTAGGCCTTGTGTACAGATTATATAGGCGTATGTTTCTTAGGTGGCAAGCAGCCTCCCTTATAGATAAGGCAACTCAGGACTACAAAAGATCGTAATGTAGCATATCTGGAGATACCCCCAAAATATTCTAACAGAGAGAAGCAAAATAACATGTTTAGTGCAGGTCTACGCAAGCCCTATAAGTTAATGAGAATAGCAAAGCCTATTAACTGCAGTGTCTGGCGTTCCTATGAAGAGTAATGATAAGGAGGTAGAAATTTTGGTCTCAGCAGGTATATACAAGAAATGAAAGCATAAAAAGTGCTAGCCATGTCCAAAGATCTGCCAAACATCCTGTGTTTGTAGTTGAGCACTATCACTTTGCCATTGATTTTGTTGAAATCACACATGGTATAATAGTATGCATAAATTACATGCAAAAGCTGAAAGGAACTAACATTACAACTGCATACCAATGTGTTAGATATACCATATGTACTAAACAGCCTCCATTTCTAAAAAATATATATCTGCCAGAATAGTAGTTTTACAAACAGGTTGTAGACTATTTGCAATAGAATTTGTACCCAGGTTTTCACTCAATACATAAAACAAATATTAGGTATTTTGTCGATGCCCATGTAAAAAAGATAGATTTATACAAAAAAAAATATTGTGAGCTTCATGCCTGCAGACAAGAGTAGCAAAAGGACAGACGGATTAATTTTAAATGTAAGCTGAGAAGGAAATACCGTTTCAGCATCAATAGGATCCATTCCCTTCAACTTTTGCAAATGCCCATTTGTCTCTGGGTCAAACATGCTTCCAAGGAAGCTGTACACACGAGAAAAGTCTGGCATGGCTGCAAGTTTCACCAGAATGTGAAGGGAGAAAAAAGTCAGAATATGTTTGAAGAACATGGAGCAGAAATGACAACAACAACAACAACAGGGAAATATGAAGCGGGTAGGGATTCTATTTGCACTGTTGCAATAAGGTCAAAAGAGCCATTACCAATCAAACATCCAAGCATCAAGGTCACATGTATAATTTGAAGGACCCAATTAAGATTATGAAATGTAGACAGATGATGGATCCAACATAGATAAATTTTGTTAACCAACCAGATCAATCAACAGGCAAACAGGGAGACAGAAAAGTTCATTTGGCCATAACTGAACTTTCATAAAAAGAGCCAAAGGTTCACGTCCCACAGTTCTGTCAAGTGCCTAATATGTTCACAATAATGACTGTGTACATGGCAAGTTGCCAATTGCTTTCATCAACCAGTAAGGCAAAGGCAACAAAAAGTAGATGAATCTACAAGACTACCATCTTACTGAAGGCGGCAACAAAAATGTTATGTTTCAATTCTTTCAACTTTGTTGGAGGATAAAGAATAAAGCAGAAACAAATGCTACAAGTTTAAATATGTGAACCTGAACAACGATAACTAGCAGCATCAACTTTAGATAATACTGTAATAGAGTTTGAAAGTATACCAGTAAGAGAAGTAACAAGCTTAAGTACATTTCATTTGCCACAAGAAAATAGGAACCAGATTGCTTGCTGTGTTATCACATTCAGATATCAAACCATGTAATACAAATTGCTAACCAGAATAATCTTAGGAAGTTAGGATCAGCAAAACATCTGCAGACACACAGTTGAATAAGAAGCTCACCACGCAATGCTGGAAGCATGATGTCTTGCTCCTTAGCTTCAGAAGTTGGCCAAGTTCCAGATTGGCTACCTATGCTACTAGAGTAATTATTTGTTGCGCCTGAACCTGTACCATCAATGATAAGTCAGTATCTCCTTGAAAGAGAAATCGGCCCAAATTGGAGTTGACAACAAAATAACATGATAAACCTTGTGTATGCCTAGGACTGAAATGTTGAGCAGGATCATTCTCCCAAGAAGGAACAGCATCATTTGCACTTAAGTCCGAAGCAACAGTAGCTGCATCCATAGATGTACCACAGCCTTGCTCCACTATACGAGAAGATTGTTGCGGTAAAACATCTTGAAGTGCTGCATGATCCAACATTTTTCTTTCAGATATATTTGCTAACATATATATTTCACTGCAATCAGATTCGGAATCCAAGAAAAAGGCTAACCTTTTTTGGAGGCTTTGTGTGGATATGGATGGGCAGCCTTACGTTTTGGCCTAGGTGGGGGCAAATGTTCACCTGTTCCATTCTTTTGAACCTTCAAAAAGTACTTCTGTGCATGACTCCTGATCTGTTAAAGGAACTGTTATTTAGATCATTTACAGTCCGTCAGATACAGTATTACCAAAAAAGCAGCAACTGATTAACTTTTTTGGAGTAGCAAGTTGACAGCGGTGAGTTGTGATATAATCTGTTGAATGAACAAGTTGAGAAATGTCTAAACAAACTTCTTGGAGAGAATATGAGCTACTGAAATTATCGATTTTCTTAGTATCCCAATAACACAGGATTTCAGTCCGACCAGTTCAGCCATTAAAATGTAAATTATATAATCTTTGCAGCAATATATAAATATAGGATGGTGGGGTAGTATAGAAGAAACATGAACTTAATGTTGCCTTCATGATCCGCTATGCTATGTTGCTACTTAAAAAATGCATATCACCTAAAACAGTGTGGCAAAAACCTGTAACTCGTGTACCTAAAACAGTGTGTGACAAAGCCAACCAACTAAACAGGAAAAAAGGTGGCTTAATTTGAGGCTCCAAGAGCAGATTTTAACTATACCTGTATTACTGTCTTGGAGCCAACATATGCTTCAATCTTTTTCCAATCCCGATCAAACCTGTTACAGAAGAAGAAATGAGTTATAAAAACATGTAACAAAGCGTTTCCAATTGTCACATGCGCCATTCTAGAAGTATGAAATGTTCTTACACTTGTAAAGCATCTGTTTAGTCAATAACTCATCTATTTCGGATATGACGATGATCAATTACATAACATGTCCCCAAAATCATAGTGTTTATCCGTAGGGTGAAGACGTTGACGTCCAGAACAAGATGACAGGGCAAAATCCTAAAGGCAACTATGTACAGAATCTAACAACAGAAATCATATAAATCGAGCCACTTGGGAAATGGGCTACTACACGAATCGAATCCTACAAGTACCCAACACGTAATAAGGAACAACCTGTAAGGACCCAAACTTAGTAATACAGGAAATGCATGCGCGAAGAGCTGTAGTAAATGGATGCAGTAGCAATGCAATCAAGGGTAGGTAGTGCTAAGAAGTTTCCATTCCGATTATTTACACAAATTTAGCAGCAGGCACGGGGGAACACAAATGCCGCAAACGGGTAGAATTGAATCGTCAGGAAACTCCGATCTAATATAAGTAGCGTTAGATCTGGGTATGAATGAGCATGAAAGCACCCCGAGGACGCAACTTGGGCATAATCAGCCGACCCAACTGGATCCCAGCGACAGAAGGGGGGAGATAGAGCAGATGGAGCGCCAGGAGATGAGCAAGGCATCAGTGGTAGAGTAGAGGTGAGCAGGGCAGGAGGGCGGAGCGAGACTCACAGCTGCAGCGCCTCGAGGAACTTGTCGTGCTCGGGCTCGGTCCAGCTCTCGCGCGACTTGGTGATGGTGTAGGGTTTCCGCACCCTCCTTGGCCCCTCGTCGTCCTCATCCCCAAGCGGCACGGCCATGGGCGCCGCGGCCTCCCGCAGGCGCATCCTTCGCGCCTCCTCCTTGCCCTCCCCGCCTCCTCCACCACCGCCTCCGACGCCCGGCACGGACGAATCGAGAGGGTGAGGCGTCGTGGTCATGGACACCATCAGCTGCTGCCGCTGCCGCTGCTTGAGCAAGGAAACTAGGGCTGGCCTGGCGCTGTGCTGTGCTGCGATGCGATGCGATGCGATGCAAGCTGTCTGCGAGGAACAGTAGCCTTGGGGAGTGGTGGTGGTGGGGATCCAAATCCAAGAGGAAGACGAGACGAGGTCGAGGAGACACCCGACGACTCTCACTCGACTCGAGGGCTCTTCTCCTGGCCACAAGTTTCCTCTACTCACACTGACACCCCGGGCCCACAACGACCAAACCATCGCATGTCTCAATCTCTGGGCCGGGCCTTGGCCCGCCGGCCTTTGTTTATACATGGCCCATCAACGGCCTGCCCTGCTGTTTGTGTCCGAAATTTGCTCAAATCCCACAGAAATTTCAAGAATTTTGAACCAATCAATCAATGGGCACGAGTGAGCGACACTCCCCTCCGGGACTTGTAGTAGCATCAGCCATGGGCACCTCCGATTGAGAGACCTCCCAAAACCCTAGCTAACCCTAGCACCCCCCGCCGCCGATGGCGTTCGCGCCGCCGGGCCTCGTCCCGCTCCCCGCGCCGGCCCCCGCCCGCACCGTCCAAGACCCTCACCTGGGTCGCCGACGCGCTGCGACGCGCGCCCAACCCGCCCGCGTTCATCCTCATCGACTGCCCCGCGGGTCAGCTCTATATTCTACTAACAGCATCCTGCTCCATCTTGTCCATTGCGATGCTGCTATTCAATCCCAATTGCAGTGACCATTTTTTTGATGATTTAATAACTGCCTGCTTCGCCTAATTTTAGATGATTGCCCATCGCCCATGTCTTGTCCATTAGTCATTGCTATGGATGAACTGAATTAGGATGATCTAGGATCTTTGTTCTAGTCACATCTGGTAATTTCCGTTAGTCCTATTCACACATATGAATTAGGACCTGAAATTGGATCATAATTTTCCTACATTCCTCTCTTCTGCATTGGCTATCTAAGATTAAACCCACTATACCCATTCTGGTTTATTCTTATGAAGTGGTCGGAATTGGGATGTTCCAGGAGCCTTTGCATGA
This sequence comes from Echinochloa crus-galli, assembly GCA_900205405.1. Taxonomy (NCBI): domain Eukaryota; kingdom Viridiplantae; phylum Streptophyta; class Magnoliopsida; order Poales; family Poaceae; genus Echinochloa; species Echinochloa crus-galli. Next base: position 376,210 of record OAMR01000511.1, read on the forward strand.
TCTAGTCCATTCTTATAAGTTATAATGAAATGTTAACCGTTAATGTGTCATAATTTCCCATGAATATTATTTGGATCAATTTACTATGATGTTAGTCCTAAAATGTGGTATCTTAGTTACATTTCTTTAACTGTGGCTGTGGGGCATACATACATTGTCGATATCATGGATGAAGATGAAACCTAATTTATTGCGACTTTCTCTTCACTGATTGTGACTTAACTGTGGTCACAATGCAACATTAAGCACTCTCACATTTGTTATAGTGTGCTGATCTTTGTTTTCCACCTTAAACAAGTTGTGGTGTTGAATTTTAAAACCAGTAGTACGCATCAACTTCTGAATCTGATTGCCGTTTTCCTTGTAGGTGTTGATGCTGGTTTTGTCACTGCCATTGCCCCGGCAGAAGAAGCTGTGCTTGTTACTACCCCTGACATTACGGCTCTCCGTGATGCTGACCGTGTCGCGGGACTGTTGGAGTGCGACGGCATCAAAGACATCAAGATCATTGTGAACCGAGTGCGACCAGACCTGGTGAAGGGGGAGGACATGATGTCAGCACTTGATGTGCAAGAAATGCTTGGCTTGCCCTTGCTAGGTGTGGTGCCAGAGGATGCAGAGGTGATCCGGAGCACAAATAGGGGCGTGCCATTGGTGCTCAACGACCCACCCACACCAGCTGGCCTTGCTCTGGAGCAGGCTACCTGGCGATTGGTGGAAAGAGACGCGATGACAGCGGTCATGGTGGAGGAGCAGGAGAGGCCCAAGAAGAAAGGGGGCTTCTTTTCGTTTTTTAGTGGGTGAGCCTCTATCCAGAGTTCAAGTGTGGGGTTTATTTAGGCTGTAGATGCTGTACAGGCTCGCAATCTGGAGTTTGCCGATTGTTTTCCATTCCACTTTGTTTCTAGGGTAGAATGATTCATTGGTTGTTCGGTTCAGTAGAAGAAACCCGAATGTAATTTTGGCTGCTTCAAATTGTCAAGAGAAACTGTGCTTGATTGTTGCCGTGCTAGTTGATGACATAAATGGGTTTTGTTTGTTTCTAGAATTTTGATATAATTCACACTCAATAGGCGGTGAGTCGCTGCTGCTGATCATGATAGAATAGAAGGTTCATGCTGGTAAATAAGCCATTGACGTGGATGGCCAACATGATCTGACGCAGGATGCACCATTTTCTCCGTAACAACTTGTATCAGCTTGTACGTCGACCGGCTTGCTAGGAACTACTCCCTCCATTCTGAAAAACCTGACCTTTAGGATAAGGTTTGGGTCAAACATTGAAAATATAAATCATCAATAACTTTTAAATTATTAAGTTTATAAATGTAAAAATTATATGAATAAATTTGTTTTAAAAATGCTTTTATAAAAGTATACATATATCACTCTTTGATTAATATTTTTAGAATAACAAAAGATTAAAGTTGTGTTTTATAGACCGTGTCAGTGTCTTTTTCAGAACGGAGGGAGTATGCCTTTTTTTTTTTTTGCTCGCCGACGACCTGGCATTTCTTCGCGACCTCCGTCCTGCTCCGTGGTGCTACCGGGAACCGCCGTCAATTTTGCATACACGGCAGGCCCGGCCCTGTAGTGTTAGCAGGTGGGGCAGCCGCCCCGGGCCCTCAAATTGCAGGGGCCCCCAATCATGGAATTGCAGCGTATATAGCAAGGTCCAAACTGTGATTTGCTGTTACAATTACAAAAACAAGTGCTAGCCAACATCAGACCAACAAAAAATACAAACAATCAGCCAACACACTTGAAATTGCAAGTTATACTTTGATGTATTGATATTACCACTGTTTTCACCATATGATTTTTTTATAATGCATCAAAATCAACTTTACAATTGATATCAAACTAATTGGATATTTATTAGGGGCCCTCAATTTTGATTTTGTCCCGGGGCCCAAAAACACAGGGCCGGCCCTACATACACCTTGATGCTGCTTTCCTGTTGCCCGCACCATTCCGATTGCAAGTGGGCAATTCTTTAGCAATTAACATGACAACCAGATCAGACGTCCATGCATGTATGCATTATCTTCAGTTTTTTTATTCTCAACAATAAATATCATTTGTGCCAAGTTCTGCCGTACTAACTTATGAACCTTTTTTCCCAATAAAACATCAGACATACAAAGCCCATACATTTCCGTATATAGCTGCACCGCTTCAAAGGCTTTCTGCAGCAGCTTTGTCGCATACTCACCAAATCATCACATATACAAAGCGCATATATTTCCTTTACCTTTCACCTCTAGAACAGGGCTTAGATTTCATTTCTGAGTAGAGACAAAGCACAAGTTTAAAAGGGCCTGTTACTTCATACAGCACCATTGGTCTCTCGCTCATACACAAACATCACATGATGATGAACCCCCCTTGCACCACGGCAAGGGTGCCTACAAATCGTGCACACAGCAGCAGCATCACTTCATGTACCTCTGCAGAAATTTGCGGTGGAAATCACTTCTGATGGTGTCGTTGATGAACCGTTTTGGAGTCTTAGTCTCTCCACGTGCCTGGTTCTTGAATACAACATCGTCATCCCACCTGCAAACCACACACGTCAAGCAAGATTAGGCTCACCAGAAGCAACTTGTGATTTCTATTGCATTAATTACAAGGTAGGGCACAAGCATCTCTAACACAGAAAGCTAACCATCAGCATCTTACCTTCTCTTAACACTGAAAGAGCCCGGGTTGTTGATATTGATCAGAGGGTTTCCGCGCATCAGTTCAGCCTCCTTCATCTTGGCCGCCTCCTCTGCTTTCTGGCGATCCTGCAATCCAACCATTTCCATTATGATTCCCAAACCTATACAGACATCACACTGAAATCACAATACAGATACAAAAACAGCAAACCTTTCTAAGCTTCTCCTCGGCTCTCTCTTTCTTAATCCTCTCAAGCTCTGCCATTAGAGCTTCAGTGTCATCATCGTCGTCATCGTCATCTTCATCGCTGAATAGAATTTGCAATTCAAAGTGTAAGAACAACAAAACATAGTGAAGCAAAGTGTACTGCATACGAGAAAAAGATAAATGATTACACCTAAACAATACTGCCTTATTTTACCCGCCCATTTGAACTGAAGACAGACTAATCACAATAAACTAAACATGCTACTATGCTAGGCAATGCACGATAATGGATAGTAACCACAACTCCACAAGTGCATAGCCTTGTGGAAAAATAATGGATATTGATCATCACTGAATACGATTTGCCATTCAATGTGCAAGCGCAAAAAAAAAAAAACAGTGTAGCAAACTGAACTACATTGTGAGAACCATGAGATAAAAAATTACCCATAAACATTGTTACCTTATCTCATCCGCCCATTTGAAGTGCAGACAGGCTGATTATAATAAACTAAACATGCTACTATGCTAGGTATTGCACAATAATGGATATTAACCGCTACTCCACGAGTTTTACTTAAGGTGTCACGGAAAAAAAAAATTATGTCTCAAGTCTCAACCCATTCTACAAAAGTTACTGCGGTCTGCAAGTCAAGGCAATCCTGAGAACGCAGAAACAAGAAGAATCCCCAGCAGCGATTCACAAAGAGCAAGGTTTATAAATCACTCATCATTTATAATAATAAAAGGAAAATGATACAGACCTTTCGTCGTCACTTTTCGGCTCCACATCGGAGTCATCTGCATCAATTTCCCGTGGAACTATCTTATCCTCAGCATCTCTCTTTGAACCTATGAGTTACAGCAAGAAAGGAATAAGTCATCACCAAGCCACAACATAAACAGATATTGATGTAGCATTCGTGCCACAAACCTTCTAAGAGCAGCTGACTTGAACTTTTCCTCCGGTCTCTTTCTTCTGCGGGCAAGAAGATGCATTGTTACAAATTGTACAACAGACTTGCAATTACAGTTATATGACCATCTAAAGGCGGGAAACAAAACGTAGGCATACCAGCATAGGACTTATCCTTGGAAGAGTAGTGCTTGCGCTCGCGTTCCTCAAGTTCATCCCTGAGGTTCCTCTTCTGTAACTCCTCTTGGGTCTGCTGGCCCTCTTTCCTGTACACACAGGAGCAAATAGTGAATCATAGAGGACAACCCTCAGGTTGACATAATAATGGCAACAAAAATACACAGACAGTCTTGCTTCCTGGTTTAGACAGAGACATCCCGTGAGACTGTATGTATAATGAGAAGGGATATCTTATCCGTATCCGAGGAGGTTAATTGTGATTCCCAGATATACTAATAACAGGGAACATATGCATCTTTGTCAAAAATAAATTGGTGGTGGTGAAATTTTGTTTTCCTTAGGGAAGAAGCAGATGCAGCAATTTGGATGTCTTATTCATTGATAGTGAAATAAGTGCCCCATGTCCAAAGTTATACGAGAATGAATTGTTTTTTTTTCATTCTACAAGAATGAATTGTAGAATGGACTAGACATACCATAGAAGTGTGCAATTTGAGCCTAAGTTTCCTAACAAGATAGAATCTCAAGTTACTAGCTCAATATTAAGAAAACGCAACCCTGCATAATGCACTAGCTGTCGCTATTCAATTTGTATATCTAATATAAATTAAAGTGTTTGGACAAAATGATCATCAGAGGAGCGGCGGATGCAGCTGTTGAGTGCAAGGGGTCAGGCCGTCAGGTGGCGCAAAAAGGTTAGCAACGAGTAACGAAACACTGGATACTAGGAGCGCTACAGAATTGAGCGGTCCGGTAGCCTATGGGGGATTGGTAGCCGCCATAAAGTGGCGATTGTCCCGTGCTGGGATGTAACAGGCCGTCCGCTGAAATCAAACTCCCAGGGAAACGAAACCCTAGCCCGTTCCCCAATCCTCCGTGGACCTACGCTCGCTGGCTCAAAGGTTAGGGGTTTGTTTAAAAAATGAAATCGCGTCCAGATCTCTAGGCTAGCTAGCAAGCAATTCGAAGCGAAGATGGTAGGATGGGTATATATACCTGGGCTTGAGGGAGGTGTGCGCGGCGAGGTCGCGGGAGGAGTACTTCTGGGAGGGCCCGAAGATGCGGGTGCCCCCCTGCTCGTTGCCGCCCTTGGCCGGCGCCCAGGTGGGCCGCGCCGCCGTCGTCATCTCTCCGGCTGTCTCCTCCGGGCTGGGGCGGGGATCGTGGAAACCCTAGCCGGCAAGGGAAGCTGCTTCCTTCTTCTGGTGGAGACGAAGACGACGACGCGGTCGGGATAGAGAGGTGGCTTTTGGCTCGGGCGGCTGTCACAGTTACAGCGAGGCCCCTGGCCAAGGCTGTATTTGCTGCTTGCACCGAGAGCAAGTGGGCCTGGTATGCGTCCTGGGCCGCGCAGATTTTCGGGCGGGGATAACGGCCTGGCCCATACAACCAATGTGGTTCGTATAGGACGAGGGAAGCAAAAGAACAAGCAGTGGGCTGGGCCTTCTGTCGTGTCCCCTTCCATTTCGACTTCCTCCTTGTCCTCAAAAAAAAAATCGACTTCCTCCTAACATGTTTCGAAAAGAATTTTTGCTGCAAAAATAAAACACCACTTGGATCCTACCATTAGCGAGAGACACGGAGAGATACCATCCTTCTCCAACATGTTCGTCAGGTTTCAGAGCATTCTGAATTTCAGAGCTTACTTACTGCACGAGGAAATCACACACAGCATCGCATCCAGCGTTATAAGCAACAAACTGGCCAGCAGTTAACTGAAACCAACACCTTGTAAACGGACATCCCTTTAAACTTACATACGCCATTCCTTATTCTTTTTCATTCAGACTAGCAGTAGTTGTTGTTGCACACTACACTAGCTAGTGTGATGAGCTGAGCAGAGTGAGCACTACTACTGGTACTTGTATCATCAATCAGCAGCAGCAGCAGCAAATCAGTCAGGCGGGTACGTCGTAGGCGCACTGCTGCACGGTGACCTCGTCGATGGGCAGCGTGTCCGTCGGGAACGGGCACGCGCCGTCGTGCTTCCCCTGCAGCGGCTCGCACGGCGCCGGCGTGACGTTGGCCGACGACACGCCCTCGACGTCCGTGCACGTCCACGGGTACTTCCTCGACTTGTCGAACTCCGCCGTGACGTTGGCGATGCAGATGCCCCTGAAGGGCGCGCCGTCGATGCCCTCGAGCCTCGCCGCCGCCTTGTACACCCCCGTGGCGACCACGTCCTGGTAGCTGATGTTCTCCACCACGGGGATGGCGGCCGGGTCGTACTTGTCGTCGGGGTGGGACTTGTAGTTCCCCGTCATCCAGAACACCCACTTCATGGTGGTCAGGCTCATCCCCTTGACGAACACGTCCCTGACGAAGGCTCCCCTCCCGACGGCGGTCTTGATGCGCACGCCGGACTCGGAGTTCACGGCGGTGATGTCCTCGGCGCGGACGTCCTGGATGCCCCCCGACATCTCGCTGCCGAGCGCGATGACGGCGCTGGTCGGGGACACGCAGGTGAGGCGGCGGATGACGATGTGCTGGCTCGGCATCCCGTAGGCGATGCCGTACTCGTCCCAGCCGCTCTTGATGGCGACGCAGTCGTCGCCGGAGACGATGTAGCAGTCCTCGATGCGGACGTGGGAGCACGAGTCCGGGTTGATGCCGTCCGTGTTGGGGGAGTGCGTGGGCGCCAGGATGGTGACGCCCTGCACCACGATGTTGGAGCTGTAGACGGGGTGGATGTTCCACGCCGGCGAGTTGAGCAGCGTCAGGTTGGAGATGAAGATGGTGTCAGAGTGCATCAGCTCCACCAGGTACCCGCGCGTGTACTTGAGCTGGTTCTTGTGGAACTTGGACCACCACACCGCGCCCTGCCCGTCGATCGTGCCATTGTTCCCTGTTTTGTTTTGTTTTGTTGTTTCAGTTTCAACATTCCTTCAGACTGAATGCAACAATCAACAGGACACAAGACTGACTGACCGGTAATGACGACGTCGGTGAGGTTTGATCCGCCGATGAGGCTAGCGTATCGCCCACCGATCTTGTCCCTGCCTCTGCCATAAGAAGGAAGGGGATCGATGATAGGCCACTCGCTGATATCCTGATTACACGAAAACGATCGATCAAAATACCGTTCTGATTGATTTGACTGATGAACAAGAAGCCTGACTGAACTGAACAAGAGACCTGTGAGCCGAGGATGACGGCGTCGCTGTGGAGGAAGAGCGTGAAGTGGCTGGTCAGGTTGAAGGGCCCCGTCAGCCACTTCCCCGCCGGCACGTACAGCATGGCGCCGCCGCCGCCCTCGCCCGAGTACTGCGACAGGTGGTCCACCGCCGACCGGAACGCCGCCGTGTTCGACGTCGTGCCGTCGCCCACGCCGCCGAAGTCGGCCAGCGACGCCGTGTGCGCGCGGCAGCTCGGCGCCAGGTACATGCTCTGCCCGGTCGTCCTGGACGCCGGAGAGGAGTGGCGGCGCCCGGCCACCGCCGCGGCGAGGAGGAAAAGGCATAGGGAGCGCAGGAACTGCAAGAAACGGCAGGTTGTCATTTGTCAGGGTGGTGTCATACGTACAGTTATGTGCCTCCTCAAATCTTGCATACAGAAACGGCAGCGAAATTGTTGCAACACCTAAAGAACATTTATGAGCCCAAAAAACAAGACGAAAGGGGTACATTTCAGTTTCAGTGCGCCATTCCATCTAGAAGGTGCGCAAGAAAAAAGAGACCGGAACGGAGACGAAATTGGAATACTGGATGGATCCACAGATACAACTGCAAGGTAGTATTGGATTCGACAGAGAGATTTGCAGTAGTGCTACATCCATGAATGCTAGAAGAACCGTGTAAGAGAAGAAAAGAAAAGACGAAAAACACACGCGGGCGGCCGCAGCGACTAGCAAGAGGCAGATTACATGATACTAGCAGAGAGAGGAGAGAGTTGAGAGATGGTACATGGAGGAGGAGTGGTGGCGACGCCATTGCTGCTGCCGCTCGGTGCTTCCCTGGTAACCAACCGCTCTAGTGACCCGTGAGGTGAGGTCACAGGAGAGAAGAGGAGGAGGAGAGATGGTGTCCTGGATTGGAAGGTAGCGGCGCCCAATTTATAGCACTCCGTCCGTTCTGCACTGTTGTCTGTTGAGCACTCCCTCCTTCGTTCATTAAGCAATTAATCCACAACGGATCCAACTTTTCCTGCATGCATCCTCTCTTGAGTCTATCTGAACCACCAATGCATCCTTTTCTTTCTTTTCTTTTCCACTGCCTCCGTCCTTTGCAAAACTAGTACATATTTTTCCAGTTGTCTGAATCGCGTAGGTAAGCTAGCTTTTTACCGGCCTAGTATACTATCCCTTTTTAATTACGTTTCTCTGTTCCTAGGCAAGCACTAAATCACTGACACTCTACTGTTCACGCGTATAAGTAGCAGTTTATATTATACGGAGTATAGTCCAAGCATGATAACTGGATTTCTCGAATTTATAGAGTGAGTATTCTCTCTGAACGAATCTGAGCTCTGAAATAACATAGTATGAAGTTAAGGAGCTTAAGAGGAACCCTACAGCTTTGCTGTGAGATTGCTTTAATTTCTCGCCTTAATTTGTCATACTGTCAGTATCGGTTACCAACCATGTCGAGTACTAGTAACTTGTTATTCTTCCTTTTTTTAAAAAAAAAACTTTTCCGTTCTTAATTAAAATGCATTGTGACAAAAAAAAACCGTCTAAAGCTCAAGGATAGCATGGATGGAGCGTGGGCAAATAGCTCGTCTGATTACCCTGCTGATGAACTGATTTGGTTTGGAATTACATTCAGATTTACCAGGGGATGACGAAATGCTATTCTCTCTGGTACGGTGCCCGGCAGGTACCCAACAGATGCTAGATTCACGTGGTGGCTGCTAGCCGCTGACAAGAGCAAACAAACAGAGCTCCGTCCATGTCATCGCGTGGCGAGCGGCGTGCATTTCCGGGCACTTTGCTGCTCGTGTTCGTTCATGTTCAGGCAGACTGAGGACGTCGTCACGGGGTGTTGTCGCAGCACTAGGCTAGTTTTGTTTTGGGTCTGTCCATGTCCTTGCTTCCATGGATCACGGGCTGCTAGTGCTAACCTGCATGCTCAGCTCCCTGCTTGTGCATTATTGGTTGCCCCGCCCCATCCACTGAATCCGAATCTGCCACTCTGCTTTCGGCCTTCACATTACGCCAGCGAGCTCACAAGCTGCTTGCACACCGTGCAGTAGTGCAGTGTGCACTTTCCATGGATTGCACTGGACTACTGCACTCATCTTCACCAAAGAGAGAACGGGTGCTAATAATTAACCATACCAACTTCAATTGCATACGTACGTACTTATATTTAAGGAAGAAATTTTTAACACTTGGGGTGCCTTTTATTTTAGTATGGAAGCTAGGGGGCAGATAGATGGTGCACTTTGATGAGAAATGTACATGAACAAAAAAATGCTGTAGCATACCTGGGTAAAATCCTTACTACATCACTGATTGCAAGAAAACAGCTAGCG
>OAMR01000511.1:387433-401607 GCA_900205405.1 Echinochloa crus-galli
TACCTGGGCTTGAGGGAGGTGTGCGCGGCGAGGTCGCGGGAGGAGTACTTCTGGGAGGGCCCGAAGATGCGGGTGCCCCCCTGCTCGTTGCCGCCCTTGGCCGGCGCCCAGGTGGGCCGCGCCGCCGTCGTCATCTCTCCGGGCGCGGGGGCGGGGGATCGTGGAAACCCTAGCCGGCAAGGCAAGCTGCTTTCGTTCTTCTTCTGGTGGAGACGAGGACGCGGTTAGTTCGTTTGGCTTTGGCTCGGGTCAGGCTGACACAATTCAATTACAGCGAGGCCCCTGGCCAAGCCTGTATTTGCTGCTTGCACCGAGAGGCGAGTGGGCCTGGTATGCGTCCTGGGCCTTCCATCGCCTGGGCCGCGCACATTTTCGGGGATAACGGCCTGGCCCATACAATCAATGTGGTTCGTATAGGACGAGAAAGCAAAAGAACAAGTAGTGGGCTGGGCCTCATTTTCGTGCCCACTTCCATTTCGACTTCCTCCTAACATGTTTCGAAGAATCTTTTTGTTGCAAAAAAAAACTCATTATTTCTTCTTTGTCTAAAAGAATAAAACACCACTTGGGTCCCCTTCCATTGCAATCACTTTTTGCAGTTGATGGCGGTGGCTGTACCATTAGCGAGAGACAGGGATAGATACCGTCATCCTTCTAACTTTCTTCTTTTTTTGGGAAAAATTTGTTGTGGGACACTCCATTTTTGTGAAATTAGCTGCGACACATTAAAATATTTTTTCTTTGCTGGAACACACTAATTTCTTTGCTGAAACACACCGTTAGTGTGTTGTGGCCAATAAATTTTTTTACAGCGTCCCACGGCAATATCGAAATCGAACAAATTTGCCCTTTTTTCACTCGATCGAAGGAACAGATAATCACATTCCATTAAACCGCAGCATTGCAATGTCGCTGGACTCCAAATCCCGGGCATGGATTGAAAGAGAAGCGGCAGGGGCCTGGCGGTTTAACTGCTGTATTCTGAATTCAGAGTCGTCTTGCTTCATAGGGTTCGTCAGGTTTCAGAGAATTCTGAATTTCAGAGGTTACTTACTGCACGAGGAAATCACACACAGCATCGCATCTACTAGCGTTGTAACAAACAAACTGACCAACAGTTAACTGAAACCAACACCTTGTATTGTAAACGGACGTCCCTTTAATTTTAGCAAGGGAACTGACTGACTGACACACCACCCAGATTCCTCACATCCAAGCAAGCTTACATACGCCATTCCGGCCTTATTCTTTTTCATTCAGACCAGTAGTAGTAGTTTGTTGCACACTGACACTACTAGTGTGATGAGATGAGGTGAGCTGAGGCTGAGCTGAGCACTACTACTGCTACTAGGCTTGAGATGAGGCAGTCAGGCGGGGACGTCGTACGCGCACTGCTGCACGGTGACCTTGTCGATGGGCAGCGTGTCGGTCGGGAAGGGGCAGGCGCCGTCGTGCTTCCCCTGCAGCGGCTCGCACGGCGGCGGCGTGACGTCGGCCGACGACACGCCCTCGACGTCCGCGCACGTCCACGGGTACTTCCTGGCCTTGTCGAACTCCGCCGTGACGTTGGCGATGCAGATCCCTTTAAACGGCGCGCCGTCGATGCCCTCGAGCCTGGCCGCCGCCTTGTACACCCCGGTGGCGACGACGTCCTGGTAGCTGATGTTCTCCACCACGGGGATCGCCGCCGGGTCGTACTTGTCGTCGGGGTGGGACTTGTAGTTCCCCGTCATCCAGAACACCCACTTCATGGTGGTCAGCGTCATCCCCCTCACGAACACGTCCCTGACGAAGGCGCCCCGGCCCACGGCGGTCTTGATGCGCACGCCGGACTCGGAGTCGACGGCGGTGATGTCCTCGGCGCGCACGTCCTGGATCCCCCCCGACATCTCGCTGCCGAGCGCGATGACGGCGCTGGTCGGGGACACGCAGGTGAGGCGGCGGATGACGATGTGCTGGCTCGGCATCCCGTAGGCGATGCCGTACTCGTCCCAGCCGCTCTTGATGGCCACGCAGTCGTCGCCGGAGACGATGTAGCAGTCCTCGATGCGCACGTGGGAGCACGAGTCCGGGTTGATGCCGTCCGTGTTGGGGGAGTGCGTGGGGGCAAGGATGGTGATGCCCTGCACCACGATGTTGGAGCTGTACACCGGGTGGATGTTCCAGGCAGGGGAGTTGAGCAGCGTCACGTTGGAGATGAAGATGGTGTCGCTGTGCATCAGCTCCACCAGGTAGCCCCGGGTGTACTTGAGCTGGTTCTTGTGGAACTTGGACCACCACGTCGCGCCCTGACCGTCGATCGTCCCGTTGTTCCCTGACCGTTTTCTTGTTTGTTTTGGTCAGCAAATATATGATGTATATCTTCAGAGCAGCTACTGACAGAAAATAGTATATGCTGTCAAGGCAGCAGAACACTGACTGACCGGTAATGACGACGTCTGTGAGGTTTGATCCGCCGATGAGGCTAGCGTATCGCCCTCCGATCTTGTCCCTGCCTCTCCCGTAAGAAGGCAGGGGGTCGATGATAGGCCACTCGCTGATATCCTGATTACACAAAACAAAATCGATCGATCCATCAAAATACCATTCTGATTGATTTGACTGGGGATGAACAAGCAAGCCTCTGACTGAACCAAAACAAGGAAGCAAGAGCAACCAAACCGACCTGCGAGCCTAGGATGACGGCGTCGCTGTGCAGGAAGAGCGTGAAGTGGCTGGTCAGGTTGAAGGGCCCCGTCAGCCACTTCCCCGCCGGCACGTACAGCATGGCGCCGCCGCCGCCCTCGCCCGAGTACTGCGACAGGTGGTCCACCGCCGACCGGAACGCCGCCGTGTTCGACGTCGTGCCGTCGCCCACGCCGCCGAAGTCGGCCAGCGACGCCGTGTGCGCGCGGCAGCTCGGCGCCAGGTACATGCTCTGCCCCGTCCTCGACGCCGGAGAGGAGTGGTGCCGCCCGGCCACCGTCGCCGACGCCGCGAGGAGGAAAAGGCATAGGGACTGCAACACACAGAAACGGCAGCTTGTCATTTGTCAGGTCCTGAAATCCTGCATACAGAAACGGCAGTATGATGCACAAGTTGCCTCGTTGAAGCGAAATAAAGAACATTTATGAGCCCAAAAAACAAGAAGAAAGGGGTACGTTTCAGTTTCAGTGCGCCATTCCATCTAAAAGGTGCGCAAAGAAGAGACCGGAACGGAGACGAAACTGGAATACTGGATGGATTCACAGATCCAACTGCAAGGTATTGGATTGGACGCAGAGATTTGCAGTAGTGCTACATCCATGAACGCTAGAAGAACCGTGCAAGAAAAGAAAAGAAGAAAAACACAAGCGGCCGCAGCGACTAGATAGCAAGAGGCAGATTACATGATACTAGCAGAGGAGGAGAGAGTCGAGAGTTGGTACATGGAGTAGGAGTGGTGTCGACGCCATTGCTGCTGCCGCTCGGTGCTTCCTTGGTGACCGCCCGCTCTAGTGACCCGTGAGGTGAGGTCACAGGAGAGGAGAAGAGGAGGAGGAGAGATGGATGGTGTCGATTCTGGATTGGAAGGTAGCGGCGCCCAATTTATAGCACTCCGTCCGTTCTGCACTGTTTTTGAGCACTCCCTCCTTCATTCATTAACCAATTAATCCACAACGGATCCAACTTTTCCTGCATCCTCTTTTGAATTTATCTGAACCACCACTGCCTCCTTTTCTTCTGATTGCCCTTTTGCAGTTGTCTGAATCGCGTAGCTAGCTTTTTACCGGCCTACTGTAGTATACTATCCCTTTGTAATTACGTTTATCTGTTCCTAGGTAAGCACTGAATCACTGACACTAGTGTTCACGCGTATTTTAGTAGCAGTTTATTTTATCTATTCTAAGCATGGTAACTGGATTTCTCGAATGTACATAGAGTGAGTATTCTCTCTGAACGAATCTGAGCTCTGAAATATATAACATAGTATGAAGTTAAGGAGCATAAGAGGAAGCCTGCAGCTTTGCTTTGCTGTGAGATTGCTTTAATTTCTCGCCTTAATTTGTCATACTGTCAGTATCGGTTACCAACCATGTCGAGTACTAGTAACTTGTTATTCTTCCTTTTTTTAAAAAAAAAACTTTTCCGTTCTTAATTAAAATGCATTGTGACAAAAAAAAACCGTCTAAAGCTCAAGGATAGCATGGATGGAGCGTGGGCAAATAGCTCGTCTGATTACCCTGCTGATGAACTGATTTGGTTTGGAATTACATTCAGATTTACCAGGGGATGACGAAATGCTATTCTCTCTGGTACGGTGCCCGGCAGGTACCCAACAGATGCTAGATTCACGTGGTGGCTGCTAGCCGCTGACAAGAGCAAACAAACAGAGCTCCGTCCATGTCATCGCGTGGCGAGCGGCGTGCATTTCCGGGCACTTTGCTGCTCGTGTTCGTTCATGTTCAGGCAGACTGAGGACGTCGTCACGGGGTGTTGTCGCAGCACTAGGCTAGTTTTGTTTTGGGTCTGTCCATGTCCTTGCTTCCATGGATCACGGGCTGCTAGTGCTAACCTGCATGCTCAGCTCCCTGCTTGTGCATTATTGGTTGCCCCGCCCCATCCACTGAATCCGAATCTGCCACTCTGCTTTCGGCCTTCACATTACGCCAGCGAGCTCACAAGCTGCTTGCACACCGTGCAGTAGTGCAGTGTGCACTTTCCATGGATTGCACTGGACTACTGCACTCATCTTCACCAAAGAGAGAACGGGTGCTAATAATTAACCATACCAACTTCAATTGCATACGTACGTACTTATATTTAAGGAAGAAATTTTTAACACTTGGGGTGCCTTTTATTTTAGTATGGAAGCTAGGGGGCAGATAGATGGTGCACTTTGATGAGAAATGTACATGAACAAAAAAATGCTGTAGCATACCTGGGTAAAATCCTTACTACATCACTGATTGCAAGAAAACAGCTAGCGCAAGAATTAGGGGCGGATGCAACAGACAGAACAGGGGGCAAGTCAGCTGCGCGTGCATGCTTGAGTTTGAGTGAGTGGGTCGGTGGTGGCAGCCGCTGCTCCTGCTGGGAATGGACAAATTAATCCATCCATATGTCGATCAGTATCAGTAGTGGCCTGGGCCGGGCTGGACCAGAGACAGCACCACTACTTCTACTTTCCGATCCGTTGAAAATTAAAGGAGCACTAAGTATATGTGTTTATATTTTTCCTCTCTGGATCTGCCTGCCTTTGCAAAATTTTGCATGCCTGCGCTAATCATCCTCTTTGTCTCTTGTACGGTTTCCTCCCAGCACCATCTCAGGAAAGAAGGGATGGCAACATTGTATTAACTACTGTAGTTCAAAGAAGGTACTGAACCCAAATGATTTTTTTTTGGCAATACATGACAAGTTAAAAAGGAGGTGATAGATGCGTACAGCGCGCTGCCGGTCGGCGCGCCGAAATGTAAAGCAACGATGGGTGGCACGAGCAATGGCAATGTCGTGGCTCGCAGCTTATTGCTCGTGCCCATCCATCGATATATCATGCATATCGCTAGCTGATGACACAAGATCAACGACAGCGATAGATAGATGACAACAGTGTAGTAAAGAACATTATTATTATACTACGCATGAATAGGATGGAGGTGGCAAGAAGCCAAACCAATTAGCAGGCCGGCCGGCCTTTCTATCCATCCACACGTACGACGCGACCATATATGTTGACGACGCATTGCATATATGTGTAGGCCGGCATGAATTGTGACCGGCTGTGTTTTCCCACCGTGAAGTTTGGTGAAAATGTCACATCGAATACTGTAGCACTTTTCGTTTGTTTATGTTAATTGTTGTCATATCACGACCTAACTAGCCTTAAAAGACTCGTCTCGTCGTGTACATCAAAACCATGTACTTAGTTTTTTTTATTTACTCACGTTTAGTGTCCCATGCACGAGGAGAGAGATTTGATGTGATCTGATGTGATAAGTGAACAGTGATGTTTGAAGAGAGAATTTTTGTCTTTTCAAGGAAACTAAAAGGGCCCTGCACTCAAGCCTCCATCACATAAACCTCTAGTTACTGTGTGCTATCTAGGTGCACTTTACATGGCAGCCCCAGCTAGCTTTTCCCTTTTTCTTTCTCGTATTTTATCTTTCTAGCAGAGAGGAACCGGCAGTGCGTACACGTGGCGCATACAGCCACACACATCAATGGTCAATGGACGACGACCTACCTCAAGTTGATAAGAGAAGATAATGGCACGATGCGTTCCAGTAGTTCTATGCTGATCTAAACGCAGGAGATGTTCTAGTTCTATGCTAAATTAGACTTTGATCAAATTTACAGAAAATATATTATCATATAAGGGTCACATACTATTAACTTATGAGTTCATGACATTTTTAATAATGTTAATTCAAACTTAACCATCTTTTTTATATAAATTGGTTGTCAAATTTAAATAATACTGCTTGCTGATTTCACATGAAACTAATTACCCCTTCAGTTGGGCTTGTTATGCTCAAAATTCCTAAAATTCGCCTTAACCGGCCATCAACTCTTCGGACCTTCATCCACGCTTTCTTTTTCTTCCTAACGAAAGCTCTTGCTTCTTAATTCCCTAAATCAGACAAAATCGAGTGTCAGTGGAAACCGGAATGGGACTAAGAAACTTCGGCAAGCATTAACATTTTCGGTGCACAAAGAACTCGGGCGTAGGAGTAGAGACGTAGAGTGCAAACCTGCTAAAAAAGAGAGGAACAAATGGGATCGGTCTCAGAAAAGAAAAATAAACGAAAACGTAAAAGCAGAAAGGCGCCAACATAGGAGGCTGCCTGGCGGGCGCATTCGGTCGGTGATCGTCAGACAGGTGGGACCGGTCCGTCATCCGCTCCGGCAAAAGGGGGACTAGGATCTCCGGCGGCGAGGCGCCGCACCGGGGATGGGCCAGGAGGTGGTCGCGCACGTCTACGACGTCGCCAACGCCGGCTCCGACAACACCGTGCTCCACATCAACCGCTTCTTCAAGGACGCCATCGGCCTCGGCGGCATCTTCCACACCGCCATCCAGGTCATCCATTGCTCCCAATCCATTCACTCCCCATTTGTTTCTCCTCTTGGAATAATGGAATGCGAATGCCTGCGGCGCCCGAAGATTGGATCTTGATGGTAGAGGGTTCGTCTTCGTTAGTCAGGAAAAATCGGTTCTTTCATATGGAGGCGCTGGCTGATGCGGCAAAGATAATTTTATTTTCAGATCTTAATTCAATTCAATGTCGTGGTACACATTGGGTTTTGTATGTTTGTACTCGCTTGAAGAAATTAGCTTGATTTTTCATTGGAATCAAGCGACAAGTGCAGAAAATATATCTGTAACTGCTAGTACCATTTTACTTTATAACCTGCACCTTGATGATGGTGGACCTGAAACTGTGATCTCGCTGCACTGGGAACTCGGAGACTTCGTATTAAATCAGTAGGGTTGAGTGCAGAACCGTTGTAAAGAGATATCTTTGAGTTGGCTTAACAGTGATGCAACGAATCGTGCAAAAGCTCCTCCTGGTTTTCTGAACATGCTTAGCTCCTGACCCTCTAGAATGGGAACACAGGACACTGGTTGCTAGTCTCCCTTATTGCTCTCCTTAATGATATTTACTTATGCATCCTAACAAACAAGTTATCCATGATGCCAGTGACTAAATCTGCAATGGGATTCCTAGATAATGAGTCTTCATTAATTCATGCTTATAGTTGAGCCTCTTTTAGTCAGATGAGTCCTGATTAACTCCTGAGCATCTCAACTAATAGGTCTATGGGGATGAAGAATGGTCATTTGGCTACTGCGAACGTGGCACTGGGGTTTTTAGCTGCCCCCCATGCAAAAATCCTATGTACACTTATCGTGAGTCCATAATTCTGGGGAAGACCGACTGCTGTATTCTGAAGGTGAATCAGATACCAAGGGAACTAAGCTGGGAGTGGCCTGGACAGTCATATGAACTCCTGTCGAGAAACTGCAATCACTTCTGTAATACCTTCTGCGAAAAGCTTGAAGTGCCCAAACTTCCAGGTACTTCCAATTTCTTACTGTTTGGCTCATAAACAAATTATTTGGTCACTCCTTGTTTATAATGGCTGCTGAAATATAACATCCTTTATCTTGAAATTGAAGGCAAATCACGAAAATTGTTCGAAATTAAACTCTTCTGCAACTCCAGACTTATGAATTATGTGCAGGTTGGGTCAATCGCTTTGCAAATGCGGGTGATGCTGCTCTAGAGGTTGCTGAAACTACAGCGGTGAAGGTATGCATTATGGTACTCTGCTAGTTTTATGTTTTCTCTTGAAATTTTTTCATCACGTTATGTACCATTGGTGTTTGATATATTCCCCCTCCCAAGCTATGTGTATCTTCTAGGTTTTCTTTTTCAGCATCTCACTATTGGAAAACTCAATAGGATGTAAGTACCATCACGTTAATCAAACAGAAACAACCAAACAAAAAAACATGAAAACCACCCAAAAATGCATGTGCATGCTATCTTCAGGGAATCTGAAAGAAAAACTCTCGTGTTCGCTGTCAGATCAGAGCATGTTGAAAATTTCTCTTAATAATCTGTATGCAAAGAAATGTATGCCGGTATGTTGAACAATTGCAGTATCCATATCCAACTATCCCAAATAAAATTATTTGATTTATTGGCTGGCACATTGAATTTCATCAATGTTTTATGTTCCACTCAGCTGAAACAAGCAAAAAAGGAAATTGTGACTGCATGCAAAGTGGCCTCAACATTTTTGACCGGCACATCGTCAAGCAGCTCATCAAACATGGAGGATACGGGTGGCTCAACCTCAACAAGAAATCCTCTTCTCGAGGGAACATGGATCAGAAGTATTGTCGGTATGAGTATGAAGCCATCAAAGAGTCTAGTCTGTGTAGATAGTTCAGATAGTGAATGCTCTGATAGTGAAACAGAATCAGATGACAATAAACCATCGCAATAACAGTGCTGACCAATAAGTTAAAGATGCAACACAGGAGCAAGACATGAAAAGTGAGAATAATGGTCCAGGGATCATTCAGGAAGCTCGCACCATTACATGCAGAGAGAGGAGCCAACCTCTACATACTGCCATTTTCTGATAAACGGATTACACAGGGAGCAATCTACAGTGGGAACTAACTTTACAATTTGTCACATTCATTTCTGATCGAGAACCGGGAGCTGAGAAAAGGTCCTGAGAAGCGCTGATGCGATGGAGTGCATCACAATGTGCGCTATCTTCAGCTTGATTTGTCCGCGGCGTGGCAGCGGGCGAACTCTGCTTTGCCTCTCAGCCCTGTAAACTCTGATGAGGCGAGTGGCGCTTGCTTTCTCGGCCATCTTGGTGAAGTGAAAGGAGTGCTTTTTTGCTGGAGTAGAAGCAGATAGTGTAGGTGAGATATTAGAGAGCCTGGTTGAACTATGCTTGATCCTTTGTTCCTGTGATGTATTTATAGGCCTCGAGGAGTTTATCTGAATACAAGACAGGACAGCTAAATTCTTTGTTTCTGTGTAGCATCAAGAGAATGCTGTTCCTTATAATAATCTTCCGGTGTCTGTAGGTATGATAAAACACTGCCGGTATGTATGTTTTGAGTCATGTTTTGAGCTGTTTGTCTGTGTATGTGGGATTGGGAATCTGCAAATCTTTGACTTGGCGCTGTCCATACGTGTCCCTTGGAGCAGACACGTATGCATCTTGTGAAGGGCAAATGATTGGGTTGTCAGTTACGCCATTTGGCACCTGCCTGTGATGTCATGTATGTGTATGCCAGACGCAAAGGAATCGTTGATGACAGCCTGGTATGTCTCCATACCCTGATTATCTCTGTTCCTTCTGCAGCTGATTGAGGGCCAAAACCAGAACAGGTAGCACTAGACACAAGGACATTTGCCACCTGTGATGTCATGTGCATGTATCGCAAACCGGTGAAGAGCAGAGAATTGGTTCCAACCTCCAAGCTGTCATGTCGCCGAATCCGAGTATTTTGCCGCTGAACGAGACACGCATTTGGGATTATGCTTGTTAATTGCAGCAGAGCGGTTGCAAGGCCCGTAGGCATGTCTCAATCTTAGTATGCTGATGGTTTGCATTATTAGTTTTGCGTGCCATGGTGCTTTTGTGGCAGTTGCAGTCCTATATGTGTGAGAGAGAGACTGATGATTGGCCTTGACTGCTCCTGCATTCTGATGGAGATGAAGTTTCCTGGACGGCTGGACCTCTGTTCTAGTGCAACGTCGTTTTCTGGAATTCGTTCGTGGACGGCTGTCTGCCAGGACCAACGAGAAATTTGTATAAGCATGCATGATACCGGGATACCGTGTTTCTGGTCTTGCATATATACGAACTGGTGGATGATTTCAATACTACATCATCTTCTCTGGCCATTGTGTGATGGAACAAAATTTGTGGCAATCAACTGCTAATGAGGATGAAAAGGAAACGACGCGGCAACAGATGGCTTACGTTGAAGGGAAAAAAACATTTTGAGATGATGATGTGCAATGCAAGGCCGGCGAACAAACGTTTGGAAGCAGGCAACACACAAGCAGACATAACTAGGCAGAAGCAAGCTGCAAGCCGGATGGCTTGCCTAGGATCCGTCCTGCTTGTAGTCAGGGGCGGAGCCAGGACCCGGGCTGGGGGTGCTGCAGCCCGGGTCCTAGGCAGGCAATCCCTTACACAATAATAAAAGTCACCAAGCTAATTGATGAATTTGTGGGAACTCAACTAAGAAAATAGAGGACCCAACAGTCAGATGGTAAGGCACTTCACAAAATTTGCCTGTTAGCTTGTTGTCTTCTTGAGATACATCCTTGTGTATGGACCCCGATCAAAGTATTCACTAATTTAGCCCAGGTCCAAACCGGTTTCTGGCTCCGCAACTGCTTGTAGTGTATGTGTCCTAGTGTTGTTGCCACGGTGAGTGCTGTAGCATGGAGACAGTCCCTTTTCTGCACTGCATCACCTTGGACCTGTGTGTTGTTCATCTGTGCATTCTCCCTCTAAAACTAAAACCTCGGACTATGCTTAAAAAAAACTAAAACCTCAGACCAAGCAAGTTGCTAGTAGAGACAAGCAAAACGTCGTTAACCTCACCTGCACAGCACAGCCATGCGGTAAACTGAAATACATCGTGATTTCAACCGCCTAGGATTGATTCGTGCGCAAGGGTGAGTGAAAATATCCTTGAGGTACCGCCTAGGATTGACTCACAAGGTGAGGTGCAAAAAAACCTAGAAAATATCATAAATCCTTTGTACTAATGCTAGAGAAGAGCAAAAGAGCTCACAAGGATATGACGTAGCTAGCTGTTGCCACAACAAACGACACTTGGTGTCATTTTCAACATTGCTCTTCATGGGACAAAAAAAAAGGTGTGCCAAAAAAAGGGTATGTGTAAATAAGATGAGAATAACAACAAAACAAAAGACGAGAAAAAGGCCCCGCCGGCCCGATGGACTTGGTTTTTTTTTTCCCTGAAAGAAGAAAATAAGGAAGGAATGCAGCGAAGAGCGAACACTTGGTTGGGCCAGGCAGTGGACGGAGACAGAGGAACGGATTGGCATGGCGCCACCCGCCGCTCAGGCCTCTCAGCTCCTCCTCTCCAACCACTCCTCATCATCCTGCTCGCCGCACCACCACCGCCGCCACCGCCCGCACATTCTTATCTTCCGCCGTCACGTCGATAACTGCGGTGGTGTCTCCTTCCCCTCCTCGTATTCTTCTTCCCCTCGCCTTGGCGCCTGTCTTGGTCGTCATGTCCTCCGCCCGCCCGGCGCGGCCGCCACGCCGTTCATCGCGCCGGGGGACCACTGGGGCAACTGGGCCTTCCTCCTCTCCGCCGCGGCATTCGGCGCATGGTACGACCTGCCCTGTGTGCTCTCCTCCTCCTCCATTGCCTGAGCGATCCATTGATGCTATGAGACGGTGAAATCAGGTCGGAGGAGAACACTCGGTGGGGCGCGGCGCTCAGCGGGGCTCTGGTCAGCATCATGGTCGGCCTCGCCGCCACGGCCGCCGGCGTCGTGTCCACCGCCGCGCCGGCGCACGACGCCGTCATGGAGTACCTGCTGCCGGCCGCCGTCCCGCTGCTGCTCCCGGCGCCGACCTCCGCCGCGTCGTCCGCGCCACCGGCGACCTCCTCAAGGCCTTCCTCATCGGATCTCGTATGTACACTGCTATTCTTCTTGACCCAGTCTTTGTTTCATCGGCAACTGTATGTGTTAATCTATCGATAGATTCTTCAACTAGAAATTTGTTAAATAAAAGGATGCACGTGACGGCTCCTCGCAAAGATCCAGCTTTTTGAATGTTTGATCGAATTGGATCTTGATCAATCTGTGGCGCGCAGTTGCAACTATAGTCGGCACGACGGTGGCCTACCTCTTGGTCCCGATGAGATCGCTCGGCCAAGATAGCTGGAAGATCGCCGCGTCGCTCATGGGCAGCTACATTGGTGGATCCGTCAACTACGTCGCCATCTCTAGAGCCCTGGGCGTGACGCCATCCGTTCTCGCCGCCGGCGTCGCCGCAGACAACCTCATCTCGGCGCTCTACTTCATGGCCCTCTTCTCGCTCGCATCCAACATACCAGCAGAGCCCAACACCGCCGCACAAGGTAAAAGCCAATGCCAATTGCCAATTGAAGGTTTTGTTTTGTTCACAAGGAGTCAGTGCTCAATCAATTGATGTCTCTGAATAATACTGGTCAGGCAGCCAGAAGCCCGACGGCGGCGGCGGCCGGCTGTCGGCGCTGAACGGCGGCATGGCGATCGCGCTGTCGTTCGTCATCTGCAAGGCCGGGTCGGCCATGGCCGGCCGGCTGGGCATCCATGGCGGCACCCTCCCCTGCGTCACGGCGCTGGTGGTGTTCTTGGCGACGCTGTTCCAGGGGCAGCTCGGCAAGCTGGCGCCAGCTAGCGAGACCATGGCACTTATCCTGATGCAGCTCTTCTTCGCCGTCGTCGGGGCCAACGGCAACGTCGTCGACGCCGTCACCAAGGCGCCCAGCGTCTTCGCCTTCGCGCTCGTCCAGGTCTCCGTGCACCTCGCCGTCGTGCTCGCCGCCGGCAGGCTCGCCGCGTTGGAGACCAAGCACCTGCTCATCGCCTCCAACGCCAACGTCGGCGGGCCCACCACCGCGGCCGCCATGGCCACGGCCAAAGGGTGGACCTCGCTCATCGTGCCGGGCATCCTCGTCGGCATGTTCGGGATCTCCATTGCCACGTTCCTTGGGATTGGCTTCGGCGTGTTCGTGCTGAGAAGAATGTGTGGATAGCCTTGCCAGTGCAGCTGCTGCTGCTGATAGTTATCGTCTCACATTTCTTAGGCTTATCAAGCGATATATAAGTATGGAGGTTTATAGAGTTATTGGTCAGCATCCCTATAAATGACGATAAATCAGAATCCGTAGAGGGGTAACTAGTTGAGATTGATTCATCCACTGCAGTGTTCAAATGAAATGCATACGAAATTCGAAACTCTCAATCTCCCACTTCGGGAGACCATGTAAACCTTTCCTTAGCTTGTAATCTGTAGTATGCCCTTTGAACATGTTTGGTTTTTATAACCATAATATTTCCAGACGTGCCAATTTTGAATTGAGATATCCAATTTTAAATTGAGAAATCGATATCCAATTTTAAATTGAGATATGGACATTTAGTTTCATATAGTTTTTGTCAGTGACACGCAACCGCCAAGTGAGAAGGTAAAATCTGAAAATCGTGGAACTCAGTCAGGAAAGGATAATTTGTGAAAATCAACATAAATCCAGTCACTTAAATCTACATTTGAGAAGCATCAAAAGTATTTACCAGTGCTCAACCTGCTCAACTAGAGGCCTAGAGCATCCATAACCTATATCATCACTCATCAGCCTCATGCCCCTTCCATAAAATGCACCATGCTGGTGTGTTAAGGACCTTTTCAGAGTGAACAGAGCAGAACAAACATTCGGTAGCCGTTGATGCTCGTATACACATATCCAATTGAGATAATAAAAATCTTATCTTCGTTTCAAATTGCAGTCAACTTGAGACAAAACAAGATTCGGACCCAACTCTTGCTACACTACACCTTAATCTAGCATGTACTACAATTGGAAGGAGATCGATCTACATCAAAGAACAGAGCAGCCATCGGATCATTAG
>OAMR01000511.1:414022-437769 GCA_900205405.1 Echinochloa crus-galli
TAAGGCCTTGTTTAGATGTTAGAATTGGGGTCAGTGTTGTTCACTGGTGGCCGTGTTGGTGACTGTCTTTTTCGTGTTGCAGTTTATGTTTTTTTTTGACACGGCAGTTTAATCATTTTACTCCTTCCTGCTCCATGCAATAGAACAGTCAATGCCACCCCTGCTACTCCATGCAAAAAAAAACCATTACTATAAAAAATCATATTTCATAAACCAATAATTCAAAAGACCATACTTGAATATTTCTGGATGACAATTCCTGAAGAACATTTTTGGAAGATGGGAAATTTTTTTGATAATCCTGGAATTAATGTTGGAGGTTGAGGGGAAAATATTTCAAATTTAGGATAAATTGTCCCCGCTAAAAGAGATAGTTATGTCATAATAAAAATAATACGGCTTCAAATTGGAACAAAACTGTTCAAGTAGAAACATAAAATTACTAAACTGGAACAAAAAATTATATGTTTTGAACAAATCAAACAAGGTTGTGAGAAAAAGTTTCTACACCCGGCCTGTTGAGAAAAAAATATTGAATTATAACAGAAAAATTGTTTAAGTGTAACAAACTTGACGTGGAAAAACATTGATAACATTGACGTGGAAAATAATAGGGTCCGCGTGACATGATGGACTTTGTAGTCGATTATCGTGGAGGGGTGAATTTTGTAGATCACCACAATGCAAGTGGATTACATAGATAATTAAAACATAATAATGATTGGTAATTACATATATAGATTAGAGAAAAGGAAAATACTTTATCTTTTACATCGCATCTAATTTTGAATTAAAAAATGTTAAAAAGAAGGCAACAAACCCTTCCATAATAACCTTTACTGTTTAGAAAAGAAAATGAAAAAGCAAAACTATTTTTTTGGTGTGAGATTTAAAACACCACTTACAATAAATAAATATGAAAATGTGAAAAAAGGTTATACACTTTGGGGAGACCATATACATATATGTATGACCTTTTGTTGCTTGATGTATATGACCTTTTTGTTTGGCAAGACTATGCATATGACTTTACGTACAGCGAAGCATGGGAAAAAGCGAGCACGCTAAGGTTGATGTCTCGCTGGAAGAAATGAGGAGACACTATAGTGCGATCGAGGTGGCCCTGAACCTGAACCTCGATCATGGCATGGGTCGTCTATCTACTCGTCTATGCAGTGCAAGTAGCTACAGATCAGATTGTATAGGAGTAGGCAAAGCAATGCCACTGCACATGTTCTTCCACGGCAGCCTGTCTGTGTGTCGAGTCTAATCAAGGATATATATCTCACATGATAGATGATGTTGCCAAAGAATAGCAATGGAATTAAGAAAACTCATGGATTGCCGATCTTACAGATGCGAAGTGGTGAAGCATAAGCACTACTGTTGACATGAACACAAGGGAGAAAGAGAACAGGCTGGCTGCTGTTGATCATCTGTTGTTCTCTGATCATGAACAAGAGAACAATAACAAGAGCCTGTGTGTTGGTACGTCCACTGTAGGCTTATTACACGTATGTTTCATGTCTGAAGAAACCGTCAGACTGTTTGCTGTAGCTTTCACTCTGTCATAGCATACGCACAGCATATAGATAGATGTACATTTCACCAGCACATAGATTAGTTGTCCATCAGAGAACACAGCTAGATCTGAAGAGTGAGTGGAAATAAAGCTGCTGAATCCATGTAGAACGTGAAGAAATAGCAACGTTCGGTCATGAAAACAAACTGTCACAGTGAAGTTGCTTTTATAGAAAGCAAATGAAATTAAGGTACTGCTCGCTTAATCAGCTTTATTTGTGTAATAATCTAGTCCAACAACAAGGCAATGAGATGATCAAAGAAGCCAAAGAAGAAGAAAGAGAAGAAGAAGAAGCCCATCATTTTCATGCAGTACATCTTTGTGTTGGATGGATGTATGAAATGTGAATGATGGCCGATAGCACAGCGATTTAAGCATGGACCGAAGACGTCGTTTCGGCTGACTCCTCTGCCTTTTTCTTTTCTGGCAATGGCAGCTAAAGAGAGTACATATGTAGCATCAGATCCATGGTGTCTCCATCGATCACTCACCCGTTCCCTTTCAATTCCTTTTCCATGGCAATTTGCATTGTTGCCAACCGAACTGAGTGACAGCAAAACAGCAGGTGCAGGCTGTGTGTTGTGGTTTGTGCCCAGTGACTGATGATTGAATTGATTCTCTCATGCACTAGCCACTGGAAGGGGAAAGCCGCAATGACCCATGCCCTCTCTATCTCCCTTAGGCCTCATGGGGGATTGGGGGTATTCATCTATGATCTATCTCTCTCTCCCCCCTTTTTTTCGGTTTCAGGTTATCACACACAAAAAAAAAAGAAAACTATGATCTATCTCTCCCCCCCCTCCTTTCCCCCCTTTTTCGGTTTCAGGTTATCACACACACACACAAAAGAAAACTCACACACAGTGACACAGAGAATTGAGAGAATAAGGCCTTGTTTAGATGTTAGAATTGGGGTGTTGGATTTGGAAGTAAGATGTCACTTCGTAATCATTGCGCTACTGTAGCATTTCGTTTGTATTTGTAAAAAATTGTTAAAAAATTGATTAATTAGGCTCAAAATGTTCGTCTCGCAGAATACAATAAAACTGTGTAATTAATTTTTGATTTCATCTACATTTAGTACTCCATGCATGCTATGACATTTTGATGTGACGGGAAATCTTCTTTTTACTTAGTAAATTTGGGAGGTGAATTTGTGATCTAAACAAGGCCTAAAAGGGGTAGCCACTCCTGGACTGGATGCAAGGTCACACACTAGCTTATTAGCCTTTTCGTCCCCACTCCTACCATTCTTTTCTCACCTCTCCTCATCTGAATCCACAGTTCCTCCCTCCTCCTTGAGGTGGACAATTCCCTCTTGCATCGAGTCTTCGATCTTGCCTCACCTCACAAAGAAAAATCTTGTAATTTAATGTTGACAACTGCTCGCCCACATCGGTGACGTTACAAGAAAGGATCGAATAAAGGCTTTCCGGTAAATGTTACTACACTAGTTTGTTTATTTATCAGGGTTTTATTTTATATAATATACCCGGTTCCCATCCCAGCGATTGATTATTCCGACGCGCATACAAGAGAGGAGAGGAAATGCTATATGCTTATATTCTCTTCTCTCACTTTAACCGCTGCTTATATGCCTCAAGTACAGATGCTGCTTCTGCTGCATGTCTGTACTGCACTGATAGGAATTGAAGCGAAGCAGCAGAGATAGTGAAAGACGAATATGTTACTACCTGGGTACTACATCTGAGCACAGTGTTACATACACATATACACTATTCATTGCAAGTGCAGCTGGATAATGAAAAGGGACAAGAGAAGAGATACATGCATACATCTCTCTCTCTCTCTCTCTCTCTCTCAACCATATGCATCTCAAACAGTGACAAATAAAGGAGTACCTTTGAGAAAGAGAGAAAGAAAGAAAGAGGGGTCTGGATGTGCAATCCCAATGGCGACTGCATCATTGCCCACACACACAAAAAGATGTAAAGAAGACCCACAGTTCCATTGCACTACCCGGCCGCGCGCTAAGGTAGCTAGGTTTCTGTATGTACCCAATCTCGCTCGCCCATCTTTTTCGTCAGAGGAAAAAAAAAGCCACTCATTCTCCAAGCGAGCGAGCGCTCAAAGCTAGCCAAGAGAGGGAAGGGAGGAGGGCCTCCGAATCGCCTGGTCGGGCCAAGACGACACTATAAAATCGGCCGCCTGCAGCTGGGATCCTTACTTACTCTTGTCTGAAGCAAGCAAAGAGATAGATACCCCTGGCCATGGCCGGCATGGGGTCGTGCCTCGGCGGCGGCCTGCCGGTGGCCGTCATGCTCTGCCTCAACGTGGTGGCGGCGGTGATGGTGTCGCTGGTGAAGGTGGCCATGAACGGCGGCATGAACCCGCTGGTGATCGTCACCCTGCAGCAGCTCACGGCGTCCGTCTTCCTCGCGCCAATAGCATTCTTCAAAGAGAGGTGTGTGTCTGTCTGGCACCCCACTTGGTCTTGTCTCTTTTTTTTCCTTTTCAAGAAAAAGAAGAGGAGGAGGATGCATTCTATTTTCATTTTCATTTTTCTGAAAGTCTTTTTTCTTTATTGCTTGCTTCTGTAAACTGAATTGGATTGGATTGGATTTCATCTCATTTCTCCAGGAAGTCGAGGCCAAAGCTGACGCTGGAGATCTTCGCCTACATCTTCGTCAGTGCGGCGCTCGGGTACTTACTAGTCTACTCTACTCCCTCCCAGTCAGAGACTCACAGCAATTCATATTCATCCATGACCATGATGATGAAGCCGTTGTGTGTTGTTTCTTCTCAAATCTCAACTGAAAGTCTGAAACAACCAAAGCATGCATGAAACACTTATAGGCCGGGGTTGGTTGGAATTATATGTTTCAGGGCTGCTCTGCGGCAGTACATGATCTTCGTGGCCCTGCGCTACACCACGGCCACCTTCGTCACCGCCTTCTCCAACATCGCCCCCGTCCTCACCTTCCTGCTCGCCGTCGCCACACGGTATGGCGTCCAATTACTGATGATTGAACAAGCTAGGATGGATTCACCTGCAATTGAACAACGAACAAACAATTGAAGAATGGCACTTATATGCATGCAGCTCGGAAGCCCTGAACCTCAAGTGCAAGACGGGCATGGCGAAGCTGGTGGGCACGCTGGTCTCCCTGGGCGGCGCCATGGTGCTCACCCTCTACCAGGGCGCCGCCCTCACCCACGCCGGCCCACCCCACCACGGCCACCCGCCGCCGCACGCCGCCGACGTCAGCCGCGGCAAGTGGACGCTGGGCACCGTCGCCATCCTGGGCAACTGCGTCTGCCTCTCCTGCTGGTTCCTGCTCCACGGACGCCTCGCCAAGAAGTACCCGCACGTCTACTCCTGCAACGCCCTCATGTCCATGTTCAGCTTCCTCCAGGTCGCCGTCGTCGGCCTCTGCACCCAGCGGAGCATCTCGCCATGGCTCATCAGCAGCAAGTTCCAGATCCTCACAGTCCTATACGCGGTAAGCAAGTCCTTCCTTGCCTGACATTTAGATTATTGCACTGATCTGACCTCTCTGAATCATCTTCATTGTAACCTCCTTCTCCAGGGCATCGTCGGCTGCGGCGTGTCGTTCGTGCTGGTGACATGGTGCATCGAGAAGAGGGGGGCCGTGTTCGTCGCCGCCTTCATCCCCGTCGTGCAGATCATCGTCTCCGTCCATAGACCTTCTCCATACTGCACGAGCAGCTCTACCTCGGAAGGTCTAATACCATACCCATTGCTGAATCAGCAGCATATGTTGCCATGTTCAGAAATCAGAATAATTCAGGCCATACTCGACATCATCTGTGCGTGCGTGCAGCGTGCTGGGGTCAGTTCTTGTGATCGGCGGCCTGTATCTACTGCTGTGGGGCAAGAGACAGGAGGCCCTGCACTGCCCTCCAAAGGTTGCCGAAGAAGGCGCTGACAAAGAGCAGCAGCAACAGCTGCCAGTGCACAACTGAAGACATGATGATCCACTGACTGTTCCAGCAAATAGATCTCCCACCTTTTTCTCTTTTGGTGTGTCAGGGGGGCGGGCGCCGGGCGGTGTTCTTATCAGATCAGTCTGGTGCCAACAAAGTGAGTGTTTAGATTCTAATCCAAACAGTAGGATGATCTTAAGTCGTACTAATAGCAACATCATAGACGGACTCACTATCAGCCATTTTGTAATTTGTAGTCCTCTTGAGAAATACAGAGTATGGGGATATACGCAGCTGTACGTTCGCCTTTTTGTAGACTAGCACTACTGTATTAGTACATTTATACTACATAAAAAAAATCTAATCAATGCGCAGGAAAGGTGCTATTGTAAGTTTGTGGTGTAATTCTCGGTAAAATGTTTATTGCACAAATGCCAAATTTGAATATGAAAATGATCATGGTATCAAAAACTAAAATGATACCAAATTTAAGCATCAGCTAAAAGTTGCACATTTTGACAACAGATTTGTTGGCATACTTTGATAAATTACAATTCGGCAGGTGATTTTCACGGCTCTTATCACTTGTGTACTGTACGATACTTTTGAATAGGAATAATAATAGAAGGAGAGTATTTATGAAACTGAAAAGAAACAGCCATGGTAAAACAGAAAAAAATACTCTCTATCTACATGTTATATACGTACGTAGTACATCTTGACCACACACACATACAGGCGAATGCACAGATACACACAACACAAATGAGAGATGCAATATCCAGGAGTCAGTACACTTCCACATTCCATTGCTCTGCCTTCTTCAGCTTCTTCTTGTAATCGAACCAGTCGATTCCTACACATTGTGCAAGCCATGCAGCAAAATTCAGCATCATGTGGAGTGGACATCAAGAACTGCCCAAACACACACGAAAAAAAAGGCTCAAAAGATCATATGCATACCATCTTTCTCAGCCAGTGACGCCATGATGTCATCGATACCCTTCTCCATGCCTTTCAACCCACACATGTAGACGTAGGTGTTGTCCTTCTTCAGAAGCTCCCACAGCTCCTCCTTGTACTCAGCCATCCGGGTCTGGATGTACATCTTCTCTCCCTGAGCGTTGGTCTGCTCTCTGCTGACAGCGTAGTCCACCCGGAAGTTCTCTGGCGCTCTCTCCTTCATCTTCTCAAACTCCTGAATAATATTTGTTCACAAATGCAGCACAACTAGGTAGGCTAAGTATCGGATGGGAAAAAGGAGAGAGTAGAACTTGTGAAGTGCTCATGAAAACAGCAGGAGATCGATGTACTGACATCCTGGTAGAGCAGAGAACTACTCGTTGGAACTCCCAAGAAGAGCCATGCAAGACCATTGAACTGCACAGGAATTCACAAATTGTTTGGTTCAGTGACTTTTGTGAAGTTTAGTTGGAGACATGAACAAATTTGATACTACCATGATAGAAACACAGCATTGTATTGTACATACCTTGTAGTCGTCATGTTTCTCAAAGAACATCTTCCACAAGAATGAGCGGAAAGGAGCAATACCAGTACCCGTGGCAAGCTGGAAGCAATTGGCATGAGTGACTATAATTTGTGTCTGTCGTCAGCATGTAGGCACTGAACTGGATCTGGCACGTAAGCTTACCATTATAATATTAGCATTGGGGTCTTTGGGCATGAGCATTTCTTTACCAACTGGCCCTGTTATCTGGACGTCAGCACCAGGCTTCAGGTCACCTGCATTATTATTAGCACAAGATCAGATATTCAGATATGAACCTGTAGAATGAGCATGTTAGTTAATCAAGAGGGGATTTTGACGCAGGCTGCTGACAGTACTACTACATTCAGTACATACTAATTTGGTACAATGCTGGGCCAATGCAGTAAGGATTATTAAATTAGACCATACAGAAGTGTCTGAAGAATAGCTTAACACAGTTAGTTAATCGACCAATACACATTCACCAAGTATTGACAGGTCTGTTGTTGTGGACAGTGAAATGCAGAGCTCATGCATGTTGAGAGAAGGCAGAAGAATTTAGTACAATGTCAGGACATACTAATTTGGTACAATGTCAGGCCAATGCAGTCAGGATTATTACATTACGGTAAACAGTAGTGTCTGAAGGGTAGCAGATAGCTTTACACAGTCAGTTAATCCAACATTACACAAGGAAAGTCAGTACACTGTGATCCACATTGATAAAAGCATATGTGTTATTGAGATATCCAAATCTGAATTATGACTTACACAAGTAGTTGGAGCAGACTCCTTTGACGATCTCTCCCGCGTCGTTGGTGTAAACGAGCCTCTTGACACACAGCGAGACCTGCAGACGAAGCACGAGTCAGTCTGGCCGGTCAGCTGTGAGTGCTGCATATATACGACTCGTCGACTCGTAAGGGGAAGAAATTAAGAATGGGAATCGTGGACTGACTGTATTGGAGTCGCCAAGGTCGCCGAGGGCGCTGCTGGCGATGGAGTAGAGCCTGAGCTTGTGCGGCTTGCCGTTCTTGTCGACGCCGTCGGCGATGATGCCGATGGACTGCCCCTCTTTGTAGGGGATCTCGCCTGCAGCAAAACAAACAAACAGTTGACGATTGGTACAAGCAAGCAAAAAGAAAGAAGCTATTACCTTCGGTGCTGAAGACCATGTGCCATGTCTCCCCCGGCGCGTCGGCGGCGGTGATCTTGGTGTTGACGAGGCACTTGCCGACGTAGGGCTCCTTGGGCTTGTACTTGTTGGTGACGACGCCCTCCTCCTGCTTCTTGGAGATCTTCTGGGGCTTGGCGGGAGCGTCGACGGCGGCGGCGGCGGCGTCGGTGGTGGACGCCTGCACCCGGATGGCGGCGCGCGCGGCCCTCGGGCGGTAGGAGAGGAAGTGGGCGGCGGCGGACGGCGAGGACGCCTTGGCTGCGGGGGACGAGGAGAGGGAGACGGCCGCGGCCGTGACGGCGGCCATGGCGGCGCACGAATTGAATTGAACAAGGAGGAGGAGGAAAGAACCTCAGGGGAGGGGAGGATGGAAATGGATCCAACCACAGCTTGCTACTGTAGGCAGCAACAAGTAGGAAGGAGATTTCTCTCGAGAGAAGAGATGATAGGTGACGGGTGGAAGGCGGAGGAGATGATGAGCAAGTGGCTGTGCTGCTCCTGCCTGCTGCTGCTGTGGAGGGAATTGAAGAAACCCCAGACCAAAACACAAGAGAACAAAACAATTCTCTGTCCCCTCCCCTCACCTCACCTTCACCTCAGTTCGTCGCCTCGCGCCACCGGTGGGTCCCGCACTCACCACTGTTTTCAGTATATGTATTTATTCATCAGATAGTATGGATGATGAATTGCCATGGTAAAAGAAAACAAACGAACAAACAATCCCCTTCCTTACCTCAGAATCTCAGATGGATGGCCGCCGCCAGTGTTGCTGCTGCTCCCCATCCATCCACACAGTCCCCTCGCTTGTTTTGTTCGGGAAGAAGGGTGCAGCGACGTCCAGCTCACCTGCTGGACCAGGCATTGGGCCCATTGGGCTTGGGTGGGTTGGGTCGCTTGTCCTGGCCCGGTCCATGCATGAAACGTACGTACCTCTCTGATTTGGCAACTCCTAATTTCGCACACGACGATTCTGTTCGGTATGCAATACTCGATCCATCTGTTGTTTGAAGCAGTAACCGGTTTGTTATTTGTCCCCAACCGGCCAATATGTTTCAGTTGATTGTTGTGGGCAATGCTATCCTGTACACAGACATATATATTGGCTTTCGGTGGGATTTGCTTGTCCTGTACGCATGTTTAGTATATCCCAATTGAAGTACTCAATATCGCCCTGTTCGTTTGGCTGGTGGCTGGCGCTGGTTTTTGCTGAGAGAAAAACACTGGTTGGTGGCTGGCGTTGGTTTTCGCTGAGAGAAAGACACTGTTGGCTCGCTGGAAACGATCCAAACGAACAGGGCATATATTTGTTTGTGACTGAAATGCCACGTGCAGGCCGTACAGTAGGCCGTGTGGGCCGAATCAAAATCGATGGAATTTACTATACTAGCTGTATGTTATATATGCGCGCAGGGAACGCGACTTGTTCATCATTCCCCGGGTCCACGACGCTCTCCGCCATTACAATCAAAGACACCCGGTATGTACGTGCATCAGCATCGATCGATCGATCACGAGGTCGTTTAATTTGACAACAACGACGACGACGACATATATGCATTACTGTATGCAGGGTGCTGAGTTCGACGCTGTCAAGCCTCTGATGCAGTGCCGTGTGGGATTCCGGGGCCAGGCGTGGTTTCACCTCAACTTCTGGGCTCGCAGCCGCAGCAACAAAATCATCATCAAACGCTTCTTCGCCGAGGTGCACTATAAACCGCTACCCATGAGCAGCTTCTGCTTCACCAGCGCAGCACAAATTATTCCAGATGAACCAACTCCCATCGTTCAAGTATGCACCATCATTGGTATGTGCCTAGAGTGTGATCGAATTTATTACTACCTCCGTTCTGCTATATTTGACGTTTCGGACAACATATTTAGCCTGCAACTAGTTCTATTTCCTGGTCTGAAACGTCAAATAAAAAGATTTGGAGGTAGTACCTAGTATCAGTTTGTATCTGAATCTCAAAGCAGTTCAGTCCAGCCACTGAATTTGTTTAACTGTAGTAGTCATGCTGTACAATTTAAGCATCAACTGCACAATACGGAGTACTAGTTTTCATGCCATACTTTATATTCCTATATCTGAAGTCTGAACATTAGATGCTGAGCTTGTATTTGATTGCAAAATATCAAATGAGGTCTTGGCCTCCTGGGACATGGGATTGAGATTCTGTTTGCGCGGCTTTAGCAGGCTATTATTCTCATGGATCGAAATCCCATGGAACTAGTAATAGCCTGCTAAAGCCTGAATAATAGCCTGCTGGAGTAATCGCAATACACTGCAGAACCAATTGGTAATACTGTCAGGAGTCCAAAGATATAACTGACTGCAGACATTTCGAATCTATTGCCCTGAATGGAAATGATGTGGACGAGTCGTTCTTACTGGATTCAGTGCAACGAGATCAGCTAGCTTGCCTGTTACATGAAAGTTCATGCTTCAGATTGCTTATTTATTTTTTGTGAGACATACTTCAGATTACATGGCTTTGATGTTGAACTGTTGACGGTGAGAGCTGAGAAGGTTCAGCCGTTCAGGTATTGCACTTGCACCTAACCCTGCAAGTGGGTTGGAAACCAAACTATACCCACACCAACCCATTCTCATGAGAGAAATTATATAAATCCACTCCACCCCAAACCACCACCACCACACACCAATCCAACCCAAACTTTTGAACTCATAATGTAATAACTATTAGCCAAACTATGGTTACAACCCAATAAGAACCCATTTCAACCCAAACATTTGACATGGGGCTTACTATGTGTAGATCTAGCCACAATACTTTGTACAGAGGAGCTGCCAGGCATACTGAGTCATCTCCAACAAATTTCGATCAATTTCGATGAAATTTTATAGTGTAAACGTGAAATTTAAATTACAGGGTCCAGGTCTACACAAAGAACCCGTTTCAACCCAACCCAATCCAACCCAAACCATATTTACATAGAACCTACTCCACCCCACCTCATTACCTAATATAACCCATTTCAAGACATATATATTGGCTTTCGGTGGGATTTGCTTGTCCTGTACGCATGTTTAGTATATCCCAATTGAAGTACTCAATATCGCCCTGTTCGTTTGGCTGGTGGCTGGCGCTGGTTTTTGCTGAGAGAAAAACACTGGTTGGTGGCTGGCGTTGGTTTTCGCTGAGAGAAAGACACTGTTGGCTCGCTGGAAACGATCCAAACGAACAGGGCATATATTTGTTTGTGACTGAAATGCCACGTGCAGGCCGTACAGTAGGCCGTGTGGGCCGAATCAAAATCGATGGAATTTACTATACTAGCTGTATGTTATATATGCGCGCAGGGAACGCGACTTGTTCATCATTCCCCGGGTCCACGACGCTCTCCGCCATTACAATCAAAGACACCCGGTATGTACGTGCATCAGCATCGATCGATCGATCACGAGGTCGTTTAATTTGACAACAACGACGACGACGACATATATGCATTACTGTATGCAGGGTGCTGAGTTCGACGCTGTCAAGCCTCTGATGCAGTGCCGTGTGGGATTCCGGGGCCAGGCGTGGTTTCACCTCAACTTCTGGGCTCGCAGCCGCAGCAACAAAATCATCATCAAACGCTTCTTCGCCGA
The DNA here is from genome assembly GCA_900205405.1 of Echinochloa crus-galli. Taxonomy (NCBI): domain Eukaryota; kingdom Viridiplantae; phylum Streptophyta; class Magnoliopsida; order Poales; family Poaceae; genus Echinochloa; species Echinochloa crus-galli. The sequence goes on from OAMR01000511.1 coordinate 425,796, forward strand.
GGTGCACTATAAACCGCTACCCATGAGCAGCTTCTGCTTCACCAGCGCAGCACAAATTATTCCAGATGAACCAACTCCCATCGTTCAAGTATGCACCATCATTGGTATGTGCCTAGAGTGTGATCGAATTTATTACTACCTCCGTTCTGCTATATTTGACGTTTCGGACAACATATTTAGCCTGCAACTAGTTCTATTTCCTGGTCTGAAACGTCAAATAAAAAGATTTGGAGGTAGTATTAATCTCGATCTCTCGTTGTTAATTATTAATATACATACTTGTTGGATGACAATATGTATGCAGAAGAGCCGCTTTCGCAGTACAGGAGCAGCTGCGCGTTTTGTCCTGCCAGTTTCGACATTCTGCACCCCAAGGGGCTGCCGTAAATTCGTGTGTGGAAACGACAAGGACCGGGTGGAACAACGATTGCTGCACTGCAACGCCGGTACCTGCCTTGGGATGCCATTCACTGGCAGCTAAGCTAGCCGTGGTGGCCTCATCAGATTGTTCAAGCTATACGTGCCATTCACTCTTTCATGACCGACATGCATGATTGTATTATGGGAATTGGTCTCGCATCAACAAGATCGATCAGGCATAATAATAAGTTGGAGACGTATTGATTGTTAAATGTACAGATAAGAACACACGATTATTCATCTCTGAAAAGTACTCTTTTTTTTAGATTATGGATTAAATCCGGTCTCTATATCGATAAATGGACATATACAGCCAAAAGTTATAAAGAGTGCTTAGACTCAAATCCGCAACAATGAGGAGCCAATACAAGAAAGAAAACATCTAAGATAGTGAAACAAACTCGAAGACTAAACTTCATCATTCTTCCCTATCCATGCTTGTTCTTGCATTGTCATCATACTCCATCAAGTCACATCCTTCGTCTACTTAGAAACTTGATCTCGGACTTGAAAACTTGTCTTCTAATACTTACATAACAAACTCCATTACAGGTATTGAAAATTGGGTTAAAAGACTTTCAGGGCGACGCCTCCAAGAAGGACTCGACGTCGCCGACGCCGTCGCCGCCCATCCGGCCAGCCGGATACAGCTTTCACCTAGAAGACCAAAACCCCTGCACAGAGCTTCACAACTAACGCCTCAAAGGAGGGAAACGATGCCTAAACCGCCGCCGCCGTTGTTGACACCGGCACCAATCGGGTAAAGCTTTCGCTCGTAGCTCCTGCATGACCACCAACACCCTAAACAAGGAATCTGCAGCAATCCTGTGACCAAACCTGTCGTGCAGCACAGAAAGAACTGACAACACTAGGAGGCACCAAAGACATAGGCCATGGCGTCTGGATCCAGGCGACTCCACCCCCTTCGGCGGTCGTCGCCACCTCCGCCATGGGCAGTAACAGCTTGCTGGGCACGAACCCCGCCACCACCCTTCATCCGCCCACTCCGCCGGCGCACTTAGTCGTCGATGAAGGCACGAGTTCAGGGGAAGCGGCTCGGTGATGTCCAGCAACGGTCCAAGACGATCCCTGCGCATGTGATGCTTAGATCCATGGCCAGGGGCGCCGCCGCCCGGCGAAGAGGCCACGTCGCCGCCCTCACAGCTGCCACCCGGGCTTCCGGGGGCCAGCTCCGGCGGCGGCGAGGCGGGACAGAAGGGAGGAGGGGGGTGGCGGCGGCGCTAGGATTAGAGGAGTCGGGAGAGCAACGAATATCATGTCTAGCTGTTAGTTTCCTTACAAGACTTTGATTGACAAACTCATACGCGGACAATTGTCTGACCAACTAGTTTAGCTGTTTAGCTGACTTCCTGGAAATATGCAGAATTACTACTCTCTGAGCAACCATAAACAACTTTTTAGTTCTCCTGAAAAGTACTCTTATTCTTGAATTTACAAGAATTGCGAACTTGCTTTGATTGCGAATGCACATAAGCATAAAGAACAAGTGGGAGCATATATATATATATATTTAGTGCGACTCTTTATTTTTGGAACATTGTTTGAAGTATTTTTTTTCTATGCTTTCATGTTAATTCTCGCCTTTTCTCGCAAGCGCATGGAAAGTTATGTACTGTAGCATCGCAACACTATGGTACTCCAGTGTGTACTATAACAGCGTGAAAATGATAAAAATAAAAAGCTTCAAAACTAAATAAACAACCAACAAAACAATCAAGGGTGGAGCTGAAAAAGATAGAGCTGATGGAGCTGTAGCTGAATTTTATAGAGTGGGGCTCTCCCAAACAGGCCCATACTAATACGAGAAGAAAATTAGAATTACAACAGTGTGCAATGCTGCACAAAAAGATCACAACAGAGTTATCATAAATCAGCCTAGGGAGAAAGGGAACTATTAACTCAAATATTGATTACTCGTGACACAAAAACAACCAATGCACCCGCTGCAAGTTGCAACCTGCGCCCGATGGATGCTGACAGCTGATGAGAAGCAGCAGCCACAATTAGCATCAACTGATCAGATGGCACGACTTGCACACATAAAAATTTTGCATAAGTTGTATAGCACATCGCGGCGGCACGTAGAGGCCTGTATCGGCCACATGCAAGAGCAAGTGTGCAACCCAGGTTTACTGTACAGTTCAGTACCTTACACGGACAGATTCGTTTCAAATAACAAAAAGAACCCTACAAAAGGACAATGTCCCCATTGGGACAAGTACGTACTCCACAACAGTAGTAATCTATTATCTTAGTACAATAGTGTTAAAAGAAGCCACCACGTTCGCCGAGAGGACCAAGAAATTACCACGTTAATCTAAAAAAGAGAAGAACATTAACCGTCGGATTTTATGAAGATCCAACGGACTATATTATTCCGTTAATCCAAAAAAGAGAAGAATATATACCATCGGATTTTATAAAGATCTAACGATCTGTATTATTCTATTAATCTAAAAAAGAGATAAATATACACCGTCAGATTTTATGAAGATCTAACGATCAACATTAATCCAATAAATCTAGACTAAATATGATTAATAAATAGATAAATAAAAATAAATAACATGACATATATTATTCCATCCACCGCCACCCCTCCGCGGTCGGCGTGCGGCCGTCCGCGCCCACTTCGGGAGCCCTCCATCGCCGCCGTGCAGCCGTCTGTGGCCGCCGCGGGAGTCTTCGCCGTCGTCGCGCGACCATCCGCTGTCGGGAGGCCGTCCGATACCGTCGCCGCCACACGCGGGAGTCGTCGCCGCCGCGGGAGCCCTTCACCACCGCCGCGCGGCCGTCTGTGGTCGTTGCTGAGGTTGTTGCCGTCGCCGTGCAACCATCCGCCGCCGCCGCCGGAGCGACTCGCGCACCTTCGGTGTTAGGGGTTCGTCCGCTCCGCGCGCAGCCGGAGGCTGCCGGGCCGGGGAGACTGGCACCATCGTCGCCGCCACCACTACTAGAGAAAGGGGGGAGATAAACGGAGAGAGATAGAGTGGTGGGGGAGTGGTGGTGTCGGTGAAAAAAAGAGAAAAAGAGATGGGTGGGCTCACTTATTGGTAGTTGGTATAGACTATGAGATATAGAGGATAAAGGGTGCAGAAGAAATCGATATAGAGCGGAGAATCTCAATGACTAGGCACAAATATTTCTTTCAGAGGATGAGAATAGAGTACGGCAAGTGGGGACAGCCAGAAGCCCCATATGCCCTACCACGTTCCTCTATATAGGAGGCAACGTTCAACAATGAGCGGAAGACAACACGTCAATCTGCACGTGTACCTGATGAGAGGTGCTCGGATTTAGAGCGTTCAATAAGGTTGTGAGCACAGTAGGAAAGAATAATTCTTCCTGTCCGAAGGGAGCGAATTGCTGCCGGGATTGAGCACCATAGCCACACTCAGCACTCAATGTCTTTGCCAACGCAAGTGGAAGATCATCAAACGGATTATCCACGCTATTCTTTCCTGGCCCAGTCTCTCGGAAGTGCTCATAAGGGTAGGGTTTACGTACATGTATTTATGGGGGGGGGGGTGAGTGTGCATGCATGTGAGTGTCTGATCTTTCTAAAAAAGTTTTAAGTAGCATGAGTGTATAGGTGGTAAGGGCGTCGAAAAAGATGTAGTTTTGGATACACGATAAACAATGGATTAATGACAAGGCCACTAAAAAAATTAAAGATTGGCATGACTAGATCTTTATATAGTCAATACGTTTATTTTATTGATTTTGGGAAGCCAATTACACACAAGTAAAGATCCTCTATAAAATAAAAATATTCAATAGATAAATTTTTAAATATGGCCTGAAATTACGATAATAGAAAAGTGATATGTAAAATAGATTAGTATGATAATATTAGAATGTGTATGTGCAATACCATTATATATAGGTTAATTTAAAAATAAAATAATAGAGAACTGGTAGTTCCATATCAACTTGATAGGAAATAGAAAAAAATAAGAAGTGCATATAAAATAAAAGGACTAAATTTTAAGTAAAAATAATATCATTATTTGGAACATTTAAAAACTAGCTACCCGCGTAAATTTACGCGGGCCACCTATCTAGTTTGGTATTGTTTGATTGTCATGCCATTCCTCTAAGTGTAACAGACACAGAAAGAAGAATGATTAGGTAGTACGTGAAGAATAATTTATATGTCGTTGTGGCCTTGTGGGGGCTCTCTGTTTGCTAGCTATTTACCAAATCAGTCACTTTTGTAGCAGAAAAATGAGTGAAATGACAAAAAAAAAAAGACGCTGCAATTTTATGTAATATTTTATTTCGCGATCTAGAACATTTAATTTTTGTGTTTGGGATAGGAAAAGATTGTTACAATGTTTGTTGTACAAGGTGGAGCATTGTGTGTCGTTCGCACATCTTTCACTCGGAAGTCAGACGACCTTACAGCCTGATAGATTATTTTGCAGAAAGGATATGTTAAAAAGCAATATTTCTCACAATTAATGCATTTTAATTCCCTCCTTTGTACTGCTAGCTCTTTGTTTCACAATTTTTTCCCTGAAAACAGACCTAGACGCCTTAATACTAAAGCAATATCAGACGTACTAATGGTTTTCATCAAATTTGTGCTCATTAGATATATTAAAGCAATACCTAGATGCCTAGATATTATTGAAAACAAACCTAGACGCCTTCATTAATTCTAAAGTAAATATCAGACTACAATTTTTTAATCAAATCTGTGTGCTCATATATTTAAACTCTATCTACAGTATCTAATAAGATCACAGACGATACAGATAATGTCAGTGAAACTGTGACATTTATATGCATTCACGTTGTACATACAAAACCACCTGCTGCCACTGCCAACCGATCGATTCGGAAACAACTAACCCCCGGCACATGTACGGCCTGCAGTTGCGCGCTATATATGATATGATGATACCCCTGCACCTACACACCATCATATCGTTGAATTGAATTGGCACGCAGAGCTCCAGTAGTGACCCCCGGCCCTGCTAGAGCTCTAAGCTCTCTTGTAGCTTCATTATATTCTTCGTGCTGGCGGAAGAAATTAATCAAGCATAATGGCCGAGGAGACGACGATGAGGAACAAGAACCGGCGGGAGGCCGATGATGATGAGCATGTGGAGGAAGGCGTGGTGCCCATCAAGGCGGCGGCGTCTCGGTTGGGTGCGTTGGAGACGGCGGCGCTGCCGGTGAGCATGGTGATGGTGCAGGTGTTCACGGTGGCGATGCTGCTCCTCTCCAAGCTGGCCCTCAACACCGGCATGCGCCCCTGCGTCCTCATCGTCTACCGCAACCTCGTCGCCGCCGCCGCCGTCGCGCCGCTCGCATTCATCTTCGAGAGGTACGTATGATGAATTGCAAATATGTTTATACGACCTACCAGCTGCCAACCAAAATCCATTCTTCCATCTGTTAATTCATTACTGCTCAAACCAGTACTGCTATCTCTCCTTTTCTCAATCATACCATCCACTGGAATTAGTAATTCTTCCCACTTAATAAGATACCGCAAATTCAGTACATGGAGCACTGTAAGTAATGCATCCTTCCTATACACTGCACCGCGTTGCGTTTAATTATCTGAGTTTAATTTCTCAACGTACCTACTGTATTTAATTTCACCAACGTCTCCAAAAACCCGTTTTGCATTGTCCTTTTGCATAAGTAGTACGTGTCTGCTTTTCCGGTGTACGTATACGTCAAGTAGGTACTGCGTTCGTCTGAATATCTCGATCAACCCGCCCGACTGATCATGGACGTACTATCCGCGATGCCAACACGACGTACGACTACATGCTTGAAATATGCTGCCAAGCAAGTTGATCGAGGAGGAATTGAACACGAGATTTTTCAGTTGCACGAGCACACCCTAGCTATAGGCCGGTGGCCGGCCGCGCATGACAACTAATACTACATACATTGCACGACGGAGAGTTTTTTTTTCCTTCGGAGTATGTACGATAGTCAAGTACAGATACCAAAAGTACAAAACTGTGTGGTTCAGGCATGCATGCACATTGATGGAATGCTCATTATTATATACTCCATCGATTCTAAATTATAATTTATTTTGACTTTTCAGATAGGAATATAAATTTTGCTATACGTTTTTTAGATAATGGATACAAAATCCGGCTTCTACGTCAAGAGACGTACACAGCCCATTATTACAAAGTTTGGTATCAAAGAGCACATCAACTCAAAATATAGAGACAAGAATTAAAGCAAACGATATAACTGCTTCCATCCTCCGTTGGCCTGCTCTAAAGAGACCATCTCTAACTTTGTGCTCAACGAAGAGAGTAGGTTCTTGTTGTGCTCATCACGCTGCAGCTGCGTCCAGAAACGTAACCAGAACCGAACATATATCGTATATATTTGGGTTGAGATAATCCTGTAGCTAGATATACCATCCTCCAGACCATTCTCGCATAATGACAGTCCAAAAATAAATGTTGGACCGTCTCGTTAAGGTTACAGCCAACACATTTTTGGCTACCTTTCCAATTTTTCCGAGCAAGATTGTCTTTAGTTAAAACCACTTTCTTTTGTAAAAACCAAAGGAATATTTTAATTTTTAGAGGAACTTTAATCTTCCAGATTTTTTTATGTCTGAAAGGTGGATGCGTGTCAAGTAAATGTAGATACATAGATCGAACAGTAAATAAATCAGAATTGGTTAGGTTCTATCTAAAAGTATCTGAACCGTCCACCAGATTAAAGGGTGATATCTGAGCTACGAGATTCGACCAGTCTCTCAATTTAGACCCCTGCAAAGTCCTCCGAAAAGAGATATTTAACGAATGAGTAGCCAAAATTTTTACCACCGATGCATGAGGATCTCTTATAATATTAAAAAGTGAAGGATATCTTTCTCTGAGAGATACATTGCCTACTCACTTGTCCTCCCAAAAGCGCGTTGTACTCCCATCTCTAATTATAAAGGAGCCATTTGTTAAGACTTCATCTTTAATTCTCATAAGACCTCTCCAAAAATGAGAGTCATATGGTTTAGCCTTAACCTGCGTTAGGGAGTTAGACCTTAGATATTTATTTTTAAGCAAATCTTGCCACATGCCATCAGTATTTAGCAGGTTAACTATCCATTTAGCTAATATGCATTTATTTTGTAACTCAAGATCCAAAATACCCAATCCACCCTGATCTTTGGGTCGACATAGTATGTCCTATTTGGCTAGTCTACACTTATGTTTATTTGAAGACCCGTGCCAAAAAAATCTAGAACGAAAATGATCCAGATTTTTAATGACTCCGAAAAATTTTAAAAAAAGGACATCATGAACATGCGTAGACAGCTCAGCACTGAATTTAGAAGGACTAGTCTTCCACCATAAGATAGGTGTTTAGCTTTCCAACAAGAGAGCTTTTTTTCAAATCTTTCTTCTACCTTATGCCACTCAGAATTTAGTAGCTGTCTATGATGCATAGGAATGCCGAGATAACGGAATGGGTATTCCCCGGCATTACAACCAAAGAGAGATGTATATTCATGTTCCATCTCCTTGGCCTCTCCATAGCAGAAGATATCGCTCTTGTGGAAATTTTGCTATACGTGGTTTAGATATACAATGTATCTATATATATACACACTACATATATAGTATTCTAGATAGAAAAGCCAAATGATCGGATGGTCCTCCAATTAAAAAGGGATGATGCACTCGATCGATCTGGATCACTGTTTGCATCCGCCGCGTTCCAAGGGGCAGCCGCTCGTAGCTCTTGACTGCCAACTGTACCTGCAAGCCACACAAGACAACCTGCATCTCCATTGACCGTTGCTGCATTCAGATTCCACGAAACGGCCGGGGAAATTTCAAAGCGATTTGATATCTGTCTTTGTGTCCTTTTATTTGGAGTACTGGCTGCTAGCTAAGGCCTTGTTTAGATGTCGAATTTGGGAGGTTGAATTTGGGAGTAAGATGTCACTTCGTAATCATTGCGATACTGTAGCATTTCGTTTGTATGTGCGAAAAATTGTCCAAAAATCGATTAATTAGACTTAAAATGTTTGTCTCGCAGAGTACAACAAGACTGTGCAATTAGTTTTTGATCTGATGAACAAAGACACTCCTAGCTAGCTATAGGCTCATGGCTAGTACGTAGTTGTGAGTAGAATGTGACGACGGCTGGTTGCCGAGCTGGAACTCACTGTCTGTAATTGCAGTAGTGCCACTACTAATGTCTGCATATATAGGGCCCCTTTGGTAGGGCTCCAGGTTCTTCAAAAAATGGCTCTAGCTATGGCTTCACTAGTGGAGCAGCTTCTTTGATGGAGCTGGAGCTATTTTGAAACGGTGTTTGGTAAAATAGCTTCTCCTAGATTTTCATAAATAAAGAAGAAGTTCAAATGTCTAATATACCCTGATGACATTGCTACCTAGCGTACTGTTCTGACCCTACTGTTCGGACTCTGTTGTGTACTGATCAAGCAGGAACTGCATGTGCTAGCATACTGAACATATGGCCCCTCCAGGAAACAGAAGACACACTTGAATATATTGCACAGACGCCGATTCAGAAATTCTGGTTGCATTGCCTCCAGAATAACCTTTCATTACTCACTAGAAATCATTACGGACCAAATAACCTTTGCCGCTGCTGCCCCTCCTCTGTTACTGCTCTTTTGCTACTATTTTTGGTGCCCAGGGCATTGTTGCCCACGTCAGCACGGGAATAGAGAGGAGCTAGGGGAAGCTGCTATTTTTTTTGGCTCCACTCCGGTAGTACAAAACTGCTTTTGGCTCCTTGGCTGCTCCGTTGGAGGAGCTGTTTTCGACGATGGTGTTTGGTAGGGCTCCAGCAGGAGCTGGAGCCCTCCCAAAGAGGGCCATATAATGCATGGACAACTGATTATTTGGCACTGTCAGACACTGTCACCACCGTCATCTCTTCTCATGGCTCACAGACATATAGATTTAGTAGCACAGCAACACTCTTGTCGTCGATGTGCTGGAGTCGTATATGTAGTGGGTGATGGGAGAGATCACGCCTTGAATTGCTGTCGTACGTCTCCACTTAAACTAAACCATGGTGACCACACACTCGATCTCCATAGATAAGCTTTGCTTGGATACGGTAACTATGCAGAAGAATTCAACGCAAACATGCAATCGCTACCAACCTACTCGCTTGATTGTTACTGCACTGTCAATACCTGTATATATGTACGTACTGGCGGTGTTGTACGTGCATATGCCTATCCGAATGCTGACGCAAAGTGATTCGAAAGGTGAGTTAATCTCTGCATCTGCTCAGTATGTATAATGTCTCTGCTAAAGCTAGATGATACATGGGTAACTGCTTATTACATTGATATATTCAGTATTTTCCACTGTTAGTTTTGCTCATGCATGCTATTCTTGTTGTTATTCTTCATGGTACGTACTATTACTATATAGATTATAGATATGTGCTAATATGTTAAATATAACAGGTACAAGTTGCTGTCCATTATTTCTCATGAAAGATGTCCATAATCTATCACAGTTTCCATTTTAATTCTGTTTCATTGTTTCTTATTGCCATCTTTATCTGTTGCAGGGAAATGTGGAAGAGACTGAATTTAGCTGTGTTGGGTTGGATTTTCTTAAATGCTACTTTCGGGTGAGCACTCACACTCACTCTGATTTTAGTAGTCACACTCACATACACCTACTCTTTTCCCTTTTTGCTAATATTCTAGAGATGTATAGATAAAAAAAAACATAGGAGAAAAAGGGTGAACGAATTTGGGTCCAATAAACCAAAGCTTAATTGGTTTATTTTCTGAACTGAATATGAGACTTTTGTCGGCATAATATATTGACATTCTCCTGCAATAAATAATTCAGAATTCCTTATGCGTTGTCAAAGCTTGAACTACCACCATGCGCCACTCAAAGATAAATAAAGTTGCACCTCTCATCTGATTCTGATCGAGCATATATCTTGTAGCACTTCATTCAAAACCTGAAATTGAAACACTCCCGGCTTCTATATCTATTAAATTTGGAAGTAAAATGAAATTGGGTCGTCTTGTACATGTTGCAGAGTCGTCCTAGGAATGGGTCTGTACTACTATGGGTTGCAGGCTACTGACGCCGCGTACTCTGCCATCTTCCTGAACCTGATCCCTATTGTCACCTTCGTCATCGCCATTGTGATCCGGTATAGTATATGTAGCGTACCTAACCATACACAGAGGTAGAACGTACATGCATCAATATATCCATGATATATCCGGTAGAACGTATATGTGACGATCATGATTCAGAGCCGAGGCTGTGGCGCTGGGGACATGTGCTGGCAGGATGAAGGTCCTGGGCGCTGTGACGTGCGTGGGTGGGATGATGATAGTGAGCCTGCTCAAAGGGCAGCTTCTGCACCTGTGGCCTACACACCTGCTGAAAGCATCATCACCGGCGGCTGCTGCTCATCATCACCACCGTGACATGGTCGCCGGCACACTCTTCTTGTGCGGCAGCTGCGTGAGCTACGCCTTGTGGTTCATCGTGCAGGTTTGTTACCAGTATCGATGATCCATCCGTGACTGACTACTCATCCGTACGTACGTGCTGAGCAGTAGTCCTTGATGACATATATCTAACAATGAATAATAATCACGTACAGGCAAGGCTTGGAAAGGTTTTTCCATCAAGGTACTGGACGACGATGTTGACGTGCCTGTCGGGAAGCATACTCGCTTTTGTGGTGGGCGTGTTCCTCAGCCACGACAGACAAGATTGGAGGCTCAAGTGGGACCTGGACCTTCTGACTGTCGCTTACTCGGTAATTACTCTTACTAATAATCTACTAGAACAAATTACCGCATCACTTATTACCAAGGAACAAGTAGATCGCGTAACGTATGTACTAGATAGTGTACGTACAAAGATATTGTGTGATGGATTATATTAACCCAACATGCATGCATGTATTTATTTGTATATCTCTATCTCTACCTAATTGTACGTCAGGATTGTTTCCGCGGTACGTCATAATTTTGCAAAACACCCCCTCATATTTTTGGAAATTAATTAGCGGTCCTTCCATCATATATATCTGCCTCTTCCACCATGTATATAAAATATCCGACGGGCGAGCCCAGGGGCAGCGGCGGCCATGGACGGCGGCGGCAAGGTCGCGGGCGCGGCGGGCACTACCGCGAGAGAGCACGCCGGTGAGCCACATCGACGACATCTTATTGCTGGCGTGGAGGAGCGGGACGGGGACGGCGCAGCCACCTGCGCCATTCGGCGCGGCCGCCGGCGAGGAGCGGCGATGGAGCGGCGCGGCGACGGGCGCAGGACGGCGACGACGCAGGGTCGATGGCGTGGAGGAGCGGAACGGGGCAGCGTGGCTACTGGTGCATGACGGTGCGGCCACGGGGACGCGGGACGGCGCGGCGGCCGGTGAAGCTGGGCAGGGCTGCACGGTTGCCGGAGAGGAGCGGAACGGGGCGGCCGCCGACATCGGAGGCGCAATCCACACTCCGCTTCCCTCTCATGTGTGGCTGCCGGTGGCGTCGTACGTGTGT
>OAMR01000511.1:447031-462373 GCA_900205405.1 Echinochloa crus-galli
CTTTCTAGGCATGTAGACCGCACATAAACTACATGATGTGAGAGTATGGCTAATATTGCATAGGCCAGAACTTTATTTTACGATTAATGTATACAGAACTCGAGCATTGTATTGGAACTAATGTCAGGATCGATGTCTGATCGAATTGGGAACTATATCAAAAGCCTCTCCCTGCTGCGAAACCTTTTCTGAAACTTTTGACATGGATAGAACTTGTCTCAGAATTGGAACATTTTGAATGATACATATATATGTAGTGTACATCTCTAAATTCTGTATTGGCTATAAATTCACTTCGCCTCACATTGTGTTGATTGATAAACTAATGCCAGGAGAGCAAGTTCCGAAACACATCAAAGTAGCGGCACTATTAGCTATTTACTACTATCACTTTGCATATGCTCCCTGGGACGTAGATGAGGGAAACAAGCAAGTGTCAGCAAATATTATTCACCAAAATTTCAGATGCAGATATCATATTTTTGATCCAAACACATCAAATTGAATCACGGAACTGAAGAAATCAGATAATTGCTCAGCTCGAGCCTCGAATTGGTGCTTCCCCAAGTCATATCAAACCATCAATTTTGAGTACCGCAGTGAATGCAGAGCTCCCTATGAGCGCCGCCGCCGAGGCAACCGAGGCGAAGGGCGAACGAGCGTCGTGGACCAGATAAACTCGCAGATGCCACTGGACCCGCGGATCGAGGCCGTCGCCGGGGATGAAGGCGCAGACGAGGTCGCCAGCGACGGTGAAGTGCAGATTGAGGCTAGTACTCTGCTAGCGAAGACCAGTGCACCAGAGGCAGGTCCGTCTATTCTAGTTATCGGAAAAATAGTGTCGCCTTGCGAGGAGATAATTTTTTTCCGGTTGGAATGGCCTAAACCGGCGGTAAAGAAATTTGGAATACCGAACATCCAAGCAGCCTGTTCAAAGTCGCGTCGGAAAAATTATAGGCTTCGTAATTTACAGAGGTATTGGACCAAATACCGGTATTCCAAACATGCCCTTATCTAAAAATGTACGTGCCCCTGTCCTCCTGTCCTGGGATGCGATGCATTCCAGGCTAGCTATGACTTCTCCACTTGCTAGCTTCTGGCATCGCCAAGCAATTGGTCGGTTCCGGCCGTTGGCTTTGAATCCAACGGCGGGCCTTCATGGACCCGGCCTGCTCGATCGATTTCGTTGACCTGATCGATAATGCCTCCATCGTTCGTTCTATTCGTCGTCGTTTATCCATGGGGCCGGGCTTTATTTTTTTAGGTAGGTCAAAATTAAGGTTACTTGGTTGCTACGTGCTTCATTCTCGCCGACCACCCCCGGCCCTATCTCTTCTCTATAGGTTATCATCAGCACACGGCGAGCTTATTAGCAGATTTCTTGTGCTACGACATCTTATTATACTACTCTGATATTGTTTTCATTCGTTACCTCTCTTCAACTCCGTTCACTCGTTGGTGATTGTGGAATGTTTCTTCACCACGCACGGTAACAAGCTATATATGTTCGAAGCAATATGATGGAAGAAGAAATCAATCCAAGGTCATGATTTTATAGAGGCAAATAAATGTCATGCATGTGATGTGTACGTGGTAGAAAAGCAAATGTGAAACCATGAGTCGTTGTTCCTAGCTCGTCACTAACTGAATGCTTCTTCCAGCTGGATCGATGACTCAGCTATATGTATGTACGTACGTAGCTCCTTCGGTAACCGGTAATTATATTACTTACCTCGCTGTAAGGTGAAATTAATCAACGTAGCTACCTGTTTGATCCTGGACTTAATTAATAGCATGATTGGAGTACGTGGAGTGATTAACAATCCAATGATGCGACCGGTGTTCCTACATAATTTCCATTTGCGGGCATAAGCCAATCATGCTATGCGTGCCCAGCTGCTATATGTATTTAGTAAACGCACTCCTGATCATCAAGAGATAGATGTTGCACAAGCTAGCGATGAGAGAGCAACAGGTTGATGGATTCATTCATTAATTGCTATATGTCAACTGCTTGTTTTGTCGCATTGTTTGAAAAGTCTATGCTCAAATTTAGTACTTACCAGTACAAGATGCCAGGTATTTCCCTCTTTCAAAATGACAACATGGCTCTGAGAGCGAGTCTGCCAACTATATAGCTAGAGGAGGAAAAATAATGACAATAGATTAGCCTCATATGATCGAGTTCGTTGCATCAAGCTGGATATGCAGCGCGCCAAATAGATATTCCTGCGAGTCTTAGAGTATCACTTACTGCAGCTTACTGCAATAATTATTAAGAGCTAGCAAACGTGAGAGGGTTATCGACAAAGCGCGTATGTAGCAAGCAAGCTGTGGTCCAGCCTAAACAAACTAATCGAGCTCTGATCTCTTTCTAGGCATGTAGACCGCACATAAACTACATGATGTGAGAGTATGGCTAATATTGCATAGGCCAGAACTTTATTTTACGATTAATGTATACAGAACTCGAGCATTGTATTGGAACTAATGTCAGGATCGATGTCTGATCGAATTGGGAACTATATCAAAAGCCTCTCCCTGCTGCGAAACCTTTTCTGAAACTTTTGACATGGATAGAACTTGTCTCAGAATTGGAACATTTTGAATGATACATATATATGTAGTGTACATCTCTAAATTCTGTATTGGCTATAAATTCACTTCGCCTCACATTGTGTTGATTGATAAACTAATGCCAGGAGAGCAAGTTCCGAAACACATCAAAGTAGCGGCACTATTAGCTATTTACTACTATCACTTTGCATATACTGTATATAATTGAAGCTACACACTAAAAGTAAACTGAATGAATGAATGAAACATATATAATGGCAATTAGGGTATGTGCCGCGTGGTGTGGGGGTTCGTCAGCCCCCTACGACAGCCGTTGTAGGCCCAAATTGGGGGTAATAAACAAACAGCCCTGAGTCTCAGAAAAATTAGGAGTAAACTAACAAATAACAATGGGCACGCAGTTGATGACTATACGAGAGAACTCAAGCCAGCCTAATATAATGCTGATGTCACCTCCCAGCCCATTGCCCATGCATGCACCCCAACCAAACCAGCAAGCTAGCCAATTGTCCGCCCTGGTCAAGTCAAACGCAGTTCGATCCGGGATTCCATTCCAATTAGCTGCAGGTTGCTCCTTAATCAAACCTACCGCATGCTAATTGTTTATGGCGAAATCAAAGGAGCAAGTTCGTCCTTGACCAGGAGAGGAGATCATGATCTAGCTATACTAGGGCAATATTGCAGCCTTGGGTGACTAGAGAAACACCACTTGCTGGGAACCAAACAAGTCGGTACCCGTGCCCAATCGGTCATCCATCACCCATCCCAAAAGAAGATAAAACTAATCGCCAGATCTTTGTAATAGATTAAGTACTTGACAAGGCTCATAGTGCTCTGCATTTGCATTCATGTTATCATGTACTATTAGTAGTAATATAAGCACAGAGATCAGGCCCTGTTGCCCAAAACCGCTCTTCATCAGATCAGGCCTGCAGGTGCCCACCCCAGGATTTGGGAAGCATGGTTTCCGGTATTATCCGTTCGACTGGCTAGTACCAGCTGCATTCTTCGTGACCAGATCGAGGAAGCTGGTGCTATGATTTTGCATGCAATAATTCTTGCGAAAAATAAAACCAAAGGCATCCTGCTCCCTCCATTTCTCCTCAAACCTCCTCTGGAAGAAGCATCTGTCGCCACAACAATGTGGCCTGTGGTCAGGTCCATGGCGCCGTCTCTGCCTCGGCTGATGCCGCAATGCAAGGAACATGCCTCGTGTTCGTGTTTACCATTTTCTACAATTAATCGAAACCCAATCCCTGTAAATGCTCAACGCTTCTTTGTAATCCCTTTTTTTGGCAGGCCAAACAATTAAGACTCTTGAATGAATCCTACCTCTACGTTGAAACTCATGCTTTAATTTTGTTCATGTTATGCTCTGCATGTGTAGGACAAACGCCAACCGGTAAGTTGCTTAATGGCAACCTCTTGTCGTCTCCTACCATTTTTTTCCAGAAATAACTAAAAAAAACTCCCATTCAGACATTGTCCCTTGCTTATTATTATCTGAATTGAGCAGGCTGAGGCTGAGGTTAACTCAATTTTTATTTCAATTATGAAGAACAGACCAACAAAATGCAGCACAAGTGGCAGCAGATATTCTCTATCTACACAACTTTCTATATATAGGATCAGAACAAAGAAAAAACAGCCTTTGGTCTTGCTTAAAAGTTGGCCTGATACTGGACTGGCTAGCTCCCTCCAACCTCTGAATATATAAACCTGACTGGCTGAGAGTCATAGTTTTTTCTATACCATTGGAGGAGGCCTTAATATGCTAGAGTGCTTTAGGGCATGTACAATAATGTAGACGGTTGTTGTAAATTAGTACATATGCCGGGTCCAATACAGACAGAAAAATAACAAGTTTGTATAATGGCATGTCTATCATTTATTTTATAAACTAATTTATTCATAAATCGTGATGGTAAAAATAAAAAATATGATCTTTGTGTGCTATTTTGTTGCTTGTTTGGGAGAATGCATGATTAATCCCTTTTTAAGATAATACAATGCCAGAGGGACAGCAATGTAATTTTTTTATTTCACTGAATAGGACCGAGAAGATGTTACCATGTCCCTTAAAATCAGCTTAACGCCAGCAATTTGCCATATTAGTTATATTATAGTTTTAATTTGGATTGATCTGGTTGAAAAACGATGCAGTCAGGCAAGAGAGATGCAGTATGATGGGCCTTGGCCCAGACCATGTATACACTAATGACAAACGAGCCCAATCAATCGAGTACCATATACGTTGGGTTGACCCGACTGATCGGTATGGGCTGGACGTAGCAGTGTAGCACAAATGTCCCATGGACGAATGTGTTCAGTTTTTCTCACTTCCATATCTCTACATGCTGCGGAGATTTTTAAATAAAATTCTTTAGTAAAATTAAAAGTAGAAACTCTACAGTAATTACATGGTAATATTCTTTAGCAAACAACATTATACATGATTTTAAGGTAAAATTTAAAGATAGAACCACTAAGATGATTGTATAGCAACATTCTTTTGCAAACAACATTATACATGAAAATATATTCAATTTGTTGAGAGAGAACGACTCTTAAATGATTGATCATCCATGTATTTCTACAGTAGGAACTTTATAGCATTGTACTCACAAAGACTAATAAATTGCATGTATGGATGCTATTAGTCGTAGAAAATCCGCGGAAGATATAAATAGATGGTCTTAATGGATGATGACGTGACATGTGCTATAATTAGTTGCTATATGATGTGAATAGCTTGCATATTGAGAGAATTAGAGTTATGACTTTTAGTGGGGTGCATTTATATAGATTGGCAACCAGCGTGAGCTAAAAGAAGAAACGACATGAAAAAAAAAATTGAAATTCCACTTCATTTTTCCACGACACGTACGGTGTATTCGAAATTCTGATGTGGGTAGTATATGTTGGTGAGTGAAGAAAGGAATTTGTAGACATCTTGCACTGGATAACTCGATAGATCTTTGTAGTTGCCGACATGTATGAAGAAATAAGGAATGTACCTTAATTATTATGTGTAATGTATTATTTGCAAAAACTGCATGTTCCGTTGCGTCAACGACTGAAATTGCTAGCGCCAACATGTCATCTTAATTTAGAGGTTCACCTTTTCAGTTTCACATATACTACTATATGCAAAAGATCGTGCACATTTCTGGGGAATAAACGCACACAAATATATGCTATTGGAGGTCTTGGTAGTATGCTAGAGTTAAGTTGAAAAGTTAATAAATCCTAGTTGGTAGGTTTCACCATAATAAACCTTACCAATATATACAGTACTTGAGCTGACGATGATTAATACATAACACATAATAGTAATTAAGATACATTTAACAAAAAAATACTCTCTTTTTCCAAAAGAAAAAAGATACACATTGAATTCGGAGGAGAAGATCGATCAGCACTGACATCATCCTACGAAACCCAAAGGGATGATCAATATGGGTCCACGCACGGACAAATACAATTGAAGTTGAGAACAAATTAAGCGAAGGATCGGAACAGCATCAATCATGCACTCGAGCTAGCTAGCAGCTTTGATTGGAAGAAGATGGATCGGCCCTGGTACGGTACGGTGATGATGAACAACTAATTAATAATCAATAGAAGTTGTTTGATCCCTGGTAGCAGAGTCCGGTGCTCCATCCTGCGGGTATGGCGTCGTCGACGACGATGGTCTGCTGCGGCTCGCTGTAGGTCGTCATCTTGACGACGAGGGCGTTGGCGTTTCCGAGCGCCCCGAACACCTGGTACGTGACGCCCCAGTTGTGCGTGGCGTGCACGTAGTTGCAGTCGGGGTCCCCCGCCCTCTTGACGGCCAGCTCGGAGACGTCTCCGGCGCCGGCGACGTTCATGACGTAGACGAGCAGCCAGTAGTAGTTGCCCTGGAGGCAGAGCCTGACGCCGCCGGGCCTCTGGCAGGGGACGCGGCGGAACTGGACGGGGATGATGCCGGCGACCCGCTGGGCGAGGCGGTAGAAGGACGGCGGCGCCATGTCGAAGTGCTGCCGCGGCGGGTTGCACCAGCCGCCGTTGTCGCTGGGGAGGTACCAGTTGGGAGGGCAGAGGTTGGTGCCGGTGATGATCACCGACGGCGAGCCGGGGTTGCACCAGGGGGACTTGACGCACCGGAGCTCGTAGCACCGCCCGCACCCGTTGCCCTGGTTGAACAGCGGCGTGCTCAGCGCCGCCGTGTACGTCGAGTACAGAGACAGGATGTCGTTGCCGCCGAAGCCGCAAGCGCCGCCTGCATGCATTGCATATATTTATAACTATCTAAGTTATTGATGATTATATATACATGTATATACATACCGAAGTCTGCTCCCAGGCCGGTGTCGTCGCCGTAGAAGGTGGCGCTGCCGTCCTGCCAGTCGGCCGTCTTGAAGGGCTTGTAGTACGCGCTCGCCGCCTCTAGTAGTGCCGCCGCCATGATCGTCGTCAATGCCACGACGATCGCCGGAGTTCTCGCCATGGCGTCCGGCCGGCCGCTAGGATAGCCCTCTGCTTGATCGATGGATATGGCAGAATTATATTGGATGATGCGTGTGTGCCACTGCACCCGGCCTGATGTTTATAAGAGAGGCCGGGCCGGTACATACATATGTACGTACGTGTTGGGTAGCACGTTGGCCGGTATGTTGTTGACACTTGCATTATATTCCAGATGAGACTTGGGAGCACGATCGACGATGTGTGTCCTCTTTATTTTATAAAGTTGTTGATTTGTTTTCTCATGTCCGCTCACCGATGACAAGCAAGTATAATGCCACCCACTACATATATATCAACGCAACATGCAAGGCACGCATGGGCCGGATGTCTGCAGGTAGTCAGGTCGTCAGGTGTGTGTATTTCTTCTCTTTTATTCTGGCCCTGTTTAGTTCCAAAAAGACAACTCCCAAATTCACTATGCAAAAAGAAAATTCCCCATCACATCAAAATGTCATAACATGTATGGAGTACTAAATATTGATGAAATCAAAAACTAATTGCACAGTTTTGTTGTACTCTACGAGACGAACATTTTGAGCCTAATCAATCAATTTTTGGACAATTTTCGCATATACAAACGAAATGCTACAGTGTCGCAGTGATTATGAAGAGACACCCAACTTCCAAATTTGGTGTCCATATTTGGGAACTAAACAAGGCCTCATATTTGTTGTATAGGTGCATGGTAAGCTACGCGTGAGGTGAAACGTCTTGAGTTCGAATCCCACACATGCACATATTTTGCGTGAAAAATTGTATAACTTGAAACTTTAATACCGGTTGGAGTCTTCAACCGTAGTGTTTGCCCAAAAAATGCAATCGGTATTGCTAAGTCATAAGTTCTAGAGTCTCCAACTGTAATGTTTACCCAAAAATGCAATCGGTATTGCTAAGTCATATGTTCTACTACAAGGAGCCTAATTAAGTAAGGTATTTTTAGTTTGAAGTGGTCCGCGTAATATATCAGGGTCAATTAGAAATGGATGCAAGAAACGGGCTGCACATATTTTTAAGCTGGTGCAGTGACTATCTGTTGCAGTGATCATATATGTTCTATTTGCTATGGAATTTCTCATTTTCGGTAGGTTGGCAGCTCACTCCAGTTTGGAACAAAATGAGGTATATTCTCTCCGTGACACGGCGTTAGTTCCATTTGACTAGAACTGATGGAGCTGCGTGAAGAAAATATATTAAACACGTGCATGGGAATATTTCGACTGAAATAAGTAGACACGTACAATCACAAGCTAACGAAGAATTGTCCACTGCACTGTATAACCTATGGGAGAAAAAAAAGGAAACAAGCATGTCTGGGAAATTAATAGGACAGGAAAACGCTCTTTCTAAGTTGCGATTGCAGAAAATCAGAAAACTGTTTGGGACGCCAGCTAACATCTAGCACGCCTTTCACTCAGTTAATAATAGCGCAATGATTACGATGTGACATCATACTCCCAAATTCACCCATCCAATTTCAACATCTAAACACGGCCTCTGTGCTGCATTTTAATTCCCTGTCGACCTTTCTGTTCCAAAGTCGCCATTATATTTCAATAATTTGTTATTTTGCAAACCAGATTGGTCAAGTAGTTTTATTTGCATAGTTTGGATTTATTATTCATCAGCGCTGAGCTACCCATGGATCCAACTCGGCTATGGGCTCCCTGGTTTTGCATGGGCCGAAATATGCATCATGCAGCAATGTGTATGTCATTCTATTAGCCGTGCCTGATTCAACCATTTTTTTTAATATCAAATGCGCAGCATATATATCTGCGTATCTTTAATTATAGAAGAAGATAGTTACATTATTTTTTACAATGCGAAATATTGTGCCGCCTGCTCATCTTTCACTCGGGCCTTACATTGACTTGATTTTATGTTTGGGAGTACAACCTTAGAGCGGGGAAGGACTCCTAAGGTATATGGATTACCAACTCTAGATACTCGGGTAGGCATAATTAACTGGTAACCAAGCAAAAATATCTGAGACCAAAACAAAAACAGCAATCGAATCGATCATAATTTGATCTCATGTTTTAGATAACCGAACTAAGTCTGGTTAGTTCGGTCTCTACAATCGGGTAATCGAAAAAAGATAAAAAGGCCCAGTAATACACTTTGTGTATACCAGCCCAAGCTGGCCCAACAAAGCAACTTACCCCTCACCCAACTCCAGATACAATATCGTTAAGTATATGCCGCAACCGGTCGCGCTCCATATGGAGCGCGCGACCAGTGCGCGAGCGCAGCCTGGCCTGCGTTGGCCTGTTTGATGTGTACGGCAGGTCTATAGTAGAAATTTATCCTACCAACTGATCCACGACTCGTCGGCCTCTCACGCAGTATCTGTTTTGGCTCAAGATGGTGGCGGACTGTTGGGCTGATTATCTCTATGTGGCCCTGCAAATATGGTTTGGCCCATTTATACAGATTGGCCTTCACGTGAGACTAGGTGTAGCTAATGCATGATAATGAGAAGACTAGTAACATGTTAAGCTGTGATATATACTATAAAAACTTAATTATTATGCACTTAACTAGCTTATATTCTGATTTCTTCGGTACCGATTACGACCTGGTAAGAACTACACTATCAATATTTTTTGCCCGTGAACTTGATTACTATCAATCTGTAAATATTGTGACTATAAACTTAGAGATATTTTCAGTATCAACGTGTTTATTCGATCCATCAGCATGTATATTCTGACTATCAACTTACATATATTATGATTATCAATCTAGATATATTCTATACATGTGTTATGACTACAATCTATATGTATTTTAAGTACCGACATGTTTATATTAGATGCATCAACTTGTTTATTCTTACTATCAACCTAAATAAATTGTGACTATCAATCGACACATATTCTGAGTATCAACCTGTGTATTCTGGTCGTCAACCTGCATGTATTTTGGTATCAACCTGCATGTATTGTAACTATCGATCGACATATATTCTGAGCATTAACATGTGTATTCGTACTATCAAATTACGTATGATGCCATGAAAAGAATACACAAATTGAAACTTCAAACAACCTCAAGTTGACAGTAGCAAACAACTCAAAGGAACACATGTTGATATTTCAAAATAGTACTAAGACACATGTTAACCATTAACAACAGAGTGGATTGAGTCTAGTACTATCAACTTAAGACATTTTTTTCGCACCAATCCCTGCAATCCTATTTCTATAATTACCATTCAAGTCGACACTTAGAATGTACACATGTTGATACACAATATGGGTTTTGTTTTGTAAATCTCTTTATAAAAAAGATATTATCGTCAACATAATAAAATTTAAACGTCATATGATCATGATAGTGCTATCTAAAGATCACACGTACCTAAATCATGACCATTGTTTTGCTCTCTGCGGTTACATTGCATCCGGTGTGTGATCCATTCGAACACTACTCATAAGTTGATATATGGTCTCTAACGCAAGTTCATATATATAGTTGACATATAACATCTATATAGATTGACACAAAACATCTACATAAGTTGCTAATACCGTTGTACATAAGTGGACAATACAAATAAAATTACTTTGAAACATATGGAAAGTGGGTCTTGTTTTGTAGATAAAATGACAAGGAACGTAAACATGAAAACGGATTCGAAAACGGACGATTGCTTAGAAAGTTATCATCAGTAAAGGAAAATAGAATGGAGTAGATAAGATGACGTCAGCATGCCCTCTATCCTGCTTCTCCCGCACGAATCGGTTCACGTCACGACAAAAAGCCTGTTCCCTCTTCCGATATTCTGCTCTGCATGTTGTTTGTTTTGGACAGCGGGGTCGCACGATGGACTGGTGCGCGACCCGTCGCGCGATAACGCGGTCCATACAATATACTCCCATTGAGTTATAAAGGAGTATATGATATGTAACCTGATCTCAAAAAAAATGATATGTAACCCTTTAAAAATAGTATGATCGGATTTATCTCAATATGTAATTTTATGAAGATACATTGTTGCTACAATATAACAGAACAGTGACTCAGCTAACCAGCCACACCGGGCATCAATGGACAGAGACAGTGATGTCCTGATGAACCTTCACATCACGCCTCTAGGTTCTCCTGCGTCGGCCCTTGGGGGCCCACCACGGTAGACGCTGGCCACAAAGCTTAATTTCTATCCACACAAAGATCCCTGCTGACTTTTCTTTGTTGCAGATTGTGTTCTCGTTATATACGTTTATTGAGTGATGAAAACAAATTAATGGTGGGGATTATCCCAGACTGGGATCAAACGTGGCTATATTTAGGCCACCAATTAAATTGCTCCCACAAACTAGGGAGCTTAGCTATTTTCTGCCCGGTATAGTGGTGTTTCTATCTTCTCTTGAAATAAATATAATAATAAAAAAGCTCCTGCCGTATCTATCTAAAAATAAAAAATTGTGTATATTGATAAAATTAAGTCTACATATGAAATTTAAAGGTACTTCTGACTTGCATGGAGAAATAGTATTGTGTATAATGACCTGCAAAAGGATGTTGCCAAGTTTTAATTGATCATCAGTCCGTATGAATATATGGCTTTTATGTTGCAAGCACATATGATCGATATATTGGTCACTAATGTATTTGTACTAGGCTTTGTTTGGCAGAGCTTAAGAGTAAGAATTTAAAGAGCTAGTCATCTCTAGATCTAATTGTGGTGTTGTTGTTATTCTATCATCACAGAAACAAGACATATATAATCGATCGGTTGTGGTACGGTACGGTGTTGTTGTTATTCTATCATTACATTGGACCTAGTAGCGAGGAACCAGAGGTTGGTCTGCACACCATATCATATTTAGGTGACCGATCATGGTACACAACAAAATCACAAAGAGATTTAATTTCTTGGATCAAATCTACATATAGTGTACGTTCAGAGGAGTATGGTGGTGCACCCTGCATCGTACGTGGACAATACATTCATTAACCAACGACACAGTACTCTTGCATTGATATGTGTCACACTAGTTTAAGTGTGTAATGTGACCCGGTGCCATTGATCCTGTACGTTGAAGGCGACGTGAGCACACAATTTAGCCACATGCGAAAACGTATTATATTGGGAGGCACAGGCAGGTCATTTCATATAGAGCCATCATCGTACGGATGCGTAGGGCCGTTGATGCGCCCAGCTCCAACTAACTTGTGGTCGATCCATCCTGCATGATGGGATATAATGGACATAAGCGCACGTGGAATTCACGTTTCAGAAGACAAGTCGTTGAGTAGCTGGCAAGTTTAACTTTCGAAAAACAAGAAACTGAAAATGTCGCTCCTGGTTAGTATCTGATAGAATTCATGATCTAAACTAACTCGATCTTTTCTTTTCATATGCACTCCTTTTATTTGGACATGCATGCATGTACTCATGCTAGCTCTGATGCCGACAAGCACGAGATTTTGCCACACCGCTGGCCGGCCCGCGCCTACTTCAATTCCAATGCTCTACACAGCTAGAGAACTGAATGAGGGCCGTGCAAGAGACTATTATTAGCTGTTTAAATTGATGAAATATCGTTTATTTTGATGACCGATAATAATGATCCATCGCATACTATATATATATTTGGAAATGTGAAACACATGGTATTGAGAAATATATATAATGGCCAATATTTCATTTTTACTTTTCAGTTTTGTATTTTCTCTATAAGGTACGTAGACATGCATACATGAAACATACTGTAGGTGGAGCAAAGTGTCGGCAGATGCTGTATGTACTACGTACTGCTGCAACAAGCTATACTAGGTCGTCCGATCCATGCATTAATCCGGTCTCTCATGCATGATGGCCTATTTGGTCTCGACACTTAATTTGCACTTTATTGTTATCTGTTACGTGATGCTTTCAACATTATTGCAGGGTAGGCCGGTTGATTTTCCTGTCACGCACTGCCTAGAGAAAATTTAGACATTGGAGCATCATCTCATTAGCCTGTTGCGTAGCGTTGATTGTTCGTTCCTCGTGGTCCAGAGGTATCCAGAGGACGGGAATGACAAACAGACCAAGAGAGCTAGCAATTGAAATTGTGTCGCAATCCAAGCTTGGACCACGAGGCAAGTTGCTTGTGCCAATCGTAACGCGCAGAGCCAGCCGGGCGGACGGGAGTCGAGAGAGCCATGATGCACGCCGAGGCTTGGGTTTGGGAGTCTCCGTCCGTAATTACCGCTATTTCTGCCGGTCAAAAAATTTACCGCTATTTCTACGTGCAGCGAGTGCCCGACAGGGTTACGAGAACCCACAAACTATATTATATATTATTATGCTGTCTACACATGCATCCAAGTGCAGAATGGTTACCGTAATTCTTCTGGTTACCATAATACGATGCACAATGGTTACTAGAATAAACCAATCTTGTGGTTACCATAATACGTTAGGTTGGACGGGGTTACAAGTCATTTTCCAGAATTGCGTCATCAATTTTCCATCAAGTATTTATCAGAATAGCGTCATGGATTTACCATAAAGTATTAACCGGAATAGTGGCACTGATTTACCAAGTATTCGAGTATTCACCAGTATAGAGTAATCAATTTTTGACATATTTACCAGAATAGAATCATTAATTTACCAGTCTTTTCGAGGTTCTTGCATTCAGCATCAGGTTCACGAACTGAGGTTTAGAACAGCAGCCAAATTATTGAGTTATTACACAGATAACACTGATACATTTGTCCATTGAAATCAAACGATTGCAAGGTACAGCAAGATGCTTCTTGATCGTGTTTAGTGAGAGGTACAAGAAGCTTGGAGCCTTGGGCAAGGTAAGCTGGCCATGCTTTTCCCTGTTCTCCAAAGAAGGCAGCTGTTGCTCGGGAAGTCTCATTGCCTGAAAACACCAAAAATATGAACTCTAGAATCACAGCTGTGACCTAAACTGATGCACCTTTTCCTCAATTTAGATAGGTAAAGGAAATTAGATCCCATACACTTAATACCAAAAGGTTATCAGTTCCACTAATCCTTCATTCTACATCTGAAAACCGGACTGTTCAAGCACCCACAGAGGCAATTATAAGTGAGTGATTTATCAGATAAATTTACCATAGGACAACCATGATGTTCATATAGTCTTAAAAACAGTAGTAAATGTGAAGGGTCAGTGAAGGACCAGTTACCAAACAATAGTTTTTCCATGGCATCTAATATGTTAGAAGCTGAAGACTAAAGCATTGCTCATCTATAAGCAGTGTCACTAAAATATTTGGCCATGAAACTAATGACAAAAATACCATAAGGCACCAGTGGTTGTTCCCACTTTGATGTATATAATTTACGAGAAATCCAATTTACTAGAATTAAGTAACATGGATACAAGAAATTACCATTGTAGAGGGGTATGTTATGAGAACAGGGTTACCTACTACTCTCATCCTCAATTCTACTACTGACAAGGAAAACTATAATTGATGGTCAGTTAATCACTCACAAATCACAATAAAAAATAATAGGAAGCAGTTACAAGAATTATGTACCATGCAGCCTGGTAATTCACTATAAAAGCGATCAATCACCCAAAAAATATATTTGGTCCCTGAAATCTGTGCAGCCTTGTACAACAGATGTGGATGGTACAAAATATTTAAGATATGCTCAGCAAAATATTTCAGACACACCTGATCAGAGACATCAACAAGCACTTTTGTAAGAATAAGATTTCAATCGGTAAAAAGGGTGAAAATAGTAATTATTACGCTACAAGAAAGTGAGGACTCTCCAACAAAATAAGAAATCATGCATGTTTCAATCTGCATACAGCATAAACAACAGAGTAGTCCAGAACATGATCCCAGGTGAAAATTTCACTCAGGCTGCGGTACTCAATGAATCTGCATACTCACTTTTCGTGGTAATCAGACCAAAACCAAAATAAATCTAACGGCAACAATCTTCTCTAAGTGATTTACTATAATCTACGCCCCTTGTATGTGATTGATGATAATACATAGTTTGTAAATGGTTACTAGAATCTGTGCCCCTTATATGTGATTTACAAACTATGTATTATCATCAATCACATACAAGGGGCGTAGATTATAGTAAATCACTTAGAGAAGATTGTTGCCGTTAGATTTATTTTGGTTTTGGTCTGATTACCACGAAAAGTGAGTATGCAGATTCATTGAGTACCGCAGCCTGAGTGAAATTTTCACCTGGGATCATGTTCTGGACTACTCTATTATTTTTGCTGCTGCATGCAGATTGAAACATGC
>OAMR01000511.1:477562-524673 GCA_900205405.1 Echinochloa crus-galli
AAAGCACAACTTTGACTTCTCTTTTCTATAAAAATATTTATTAAAAAGTTATATATATATGTATATTTTTATGAAAGTAATTAAGACCAATTTATTTATATAATTTTCACATTTTCAAAGTCAACGACTTAAATATTATTCATGATTTATATTCCCAATGTTTGACTCAAACCTTGTACAAAACTACTTCTAATATATATTTGCTTCCACTTCATAGCTCTGTGGTACACAAAACGATGTAATGCAACTTTGCTGGTGAAAAATGGTACTATATTGATAAGATAATGGTATGTGTTAAACTTTGTACCACCGTGTACCAGTATAAATGGGCGGTACCACATCAATCCCGTAGTAGCATGAGCGACACAGTATAATTAACAATAATATATACTACTTGTACGGCCTGCAAGTGGGTTGGAAACCAAACTATACCCACACCATCCCATTCTCATGAGTGAAATTATATGAATCCACTCCACCCCAAACCACCACCACCACACACCAATCCAACCCAAACATTTGAACTCATAGTGTAATAACTATTAGCCAAACTATGGTTACAACCCAATAAAAACCCGTTTTTTTAAAAAAAATTATAATATAGATTCTTGTCACACTGCTTTGCACAGAGGAGCTGCCAGGTATATTGAGTCATCTCCAATAAATTTCGGTCAATTTCGATAAAATATTATAGTGTGAACGCGAGGTTTTAATTCCGGGGTCAAGCTCTACACAGAGAACCCATTTCAACCTAACCCAACCGGTATTTATATAGAAATCTACTCCACCCCACCACATTAACTAATATAACCCATTTCAACCCACTCTAATACACTTCACATCAAAATCCAACCCATTAAATCCATTGAACCCAAACCCCGTTTGTAAGGTGACTTGTACCTTAGTCTGCCTGATATATATATACCGTACATGAATTTGTGATAGCTAGTAAATTGTTAAGCATGCACTTAAGCAGAAGGTGCGCGGTGTCCAGTCGCGGTCGTTGCTCCTGGGCGGCCGGGCGGTGAGGCGACATGCATATCATCATCATCATCATATCACCGGCCAGCGGCGACTTGCCCATGCATGCATGCGTGTCGTTCAAAGTATCGATATGTCTTTGAATAATGAAGAAGCTACATGTAGCCGCAAGCAGGTAATTAAGGTTGGCGGTGCCGGCCGGATCATCTGTAGATGATGGGAGTATCGGCATCAGAGCTCTCTGTACGTACGTACAGTTGCTTGCTAGCGATGTATGGACGGAGCTGATGAGAGCCCCTCAGCTGATGCCTGCTCAACAGTACGTTTACCCGAGGCATATCATTTGCGGCAGATCATCAGAAATAGTAATAATGGCAGCTGGACATCGACGTACAGGCCGGTCAGCGTCGTCATCTCATCAAAGGTGGCCATCGAGAAAAAAAATATTAATTGCAGATCATATCGGTCGACAGAATACACAGTAGATTTTCGTCCGTGGTCGTTGACGTCGGACGCCTTCCGCTTCCACCCGCCCGCTGTGAATCCGTCTCGGACATATGATCCCCACCGTTGCACGGATGTCAAACATTGAGAGCTATATTGGCAAAAAAGCTTCCAGAAGCAATATAGGATTCTCAAACATAAACGGCCTGTTGCAACTTCAGCCCATGTAAGCGCAGGCCCAAGCTTCATTTCCCTCTCAAGAGGGAAGTCCAGGCCCAGGATTCGGTTGCACAAGGCCCAGTAAGCCCAAGAACATGAAATCAATAGTAGCGCTTAGGACAAGGATTGGGAAGGCCTTATTCTTTAGTTAACTATACCCTCTCTTCTTCACAACTTTATATGGATAGGCTTGGGAAGGTTCCTTGCCATTTTGTCTTTAGTTCGTTCAAAGCCTGATAGATAACAGGAAAGCAGCGTGCATCTTCCAAGAGATCGAAAAGGCAAAGGTCTGAATAATATTATTATCGTCATGTTCGCCCATGCTGCCATGCCATCCCGTACAATAAACCATCATGAAGCTGACGCCCACTCTATCACAACAATCCACATTAGCTGATCACAATGCGCACGTACTAGCATTAGCTTGTTGATCATAGGCGGCGGCTAAAGGTCTCTTCTTTTTCGTCGTAAGATGCTCTCAGTGACAAGGAGCAGATCCACTGTATCTCAATCTAGACCAATATGCATAATCTCTTTTCGGGAGACAAAAAAATCCAGCGACATTGCCAACGCATGCAAAAGACCAAATAAAGTTTTGTTAACTAAAGGCCTAATAATATATATGCAAGAGAGCTTTACAATAATCCTCCGTAGGGAGGATAAGCACTTTGGCAGCTAGGGCATGGTCGATATGCGCCCACAAGCTTTTTATCCTTGCTTTGCTTTCCAATCTTTTTGCCGAGAGTGGTGCCTCCCCTTCGATCTTGTAGCTTTCCCTAGCTAGGTCTGCCTCCAAACATGGGATAAGATATTGCTGTTGCGATACACAATCTCCACACCATGCAAGAATACGTACTGCAACAAGATACAGCAGCATGTCGTAAGTGTCTGAATTGTGAATCCAACGTTGCAGTGTAAAAATACGTAAGCTGTACACTCGCCGCTTTAAACAGTGGAAGTACGTGACCATTGCCAGGTGCTCGCTGCATAAATGTCAATCTGCAGATGCAAGTGGATATTAACTTGCACTTACTAATTAAAACCACTGAAAATGACCGTTGAGCAGGTGCTCACTAGGCAATGCACTTCGTCCTGTCTGCAACTGCTAAAATATCAGACAACTTTGGTGGAAGAACTATGCCAGTCTAGGTCTAATAGCGCTTGTCGGCGATGGACATCCCCCATTTTATCCAGGTCAGTAATATAGCCACTTTCTGCAAGTGTAGTTGCAGCCAAGTGCAGTGCACCATGGCATGCTTTGGGCAATTGGATCGTCGAAGCATTTTATTTTCATGAGCTTGACGAACCAGTGGCATCGGTCCATCACTACCAGTGGCCAGTGATACTGATACCGATGGGCCACCAATGCAACAGGAGCGAGGAGTATATACAGGTGAGGGTATGGTGATCACACAACTAAAGGTGCTGACCATGAATGAGGCGGAGAGCTTTCATATATACGAGGTGATCCCCCCATGCACTAATTCTCCGCCTTTTCCTTGGATTGGCTAGCGGTGCCTTTCTTTGATACGGACTAGTACTGCTTGCTCATCAGTGATACGAAAGGCGTCAAGTTTGTAGGCTAGACAAGATTTTCAAATTAAACGTTCACCAAACATTGCAAACAACTGGATCTAGCTCTTTCTGGTGCTTCCAAGTAGTGCTGAGTGTTCCCTGCCTTTTCCATTTTTCTTAATCTTTTTTCCTCCATCATGTTCCATCTCCACTCTCAACTTCACGACAACGGAGACATTTGCCGGGTCAAAATATTTTGCCAACTTAGTAACTTTTCATGGTGCTGAAGAGAAATAATTGATGTCAATATGTACTGTTTAAGGATTCTTCACTTTCACATTTGCACGCTGATATGATTCTGGATGTCTCTTATATGTGCCCTTTCTCCAGTTGAATATATGTATGTGTGTGCTTTTATCAGTAACACCTTTGGCTTTTGGTTTCGGGTAAAGGGTAATTGCGCATATGCTGTCACATCTCTTTTATCAGAAGCACTACCAAGTAAAGGACCTATAAATAGTCCATGACAGGGCATTGTTATGTCAATTAAGGTGAAGAGGCCAAAAGGATTATTAGCATATCTGAAGCAGCAATGTGGGGGATGGCGCGCATCGATGAGTGGAAACCGGTGATCGCAATGCTACTCTTTGACCTCATCTCTGCTGTGACAACAGCCTTGATCAAGAAGGCGCTGCAGGAGGGTCTCGATCGTCTAGTACTCATCACGCTGCGGCAATTGGTGGCCACTGTCTTCCTTGCCCCGATCGCCTATTTCAAAGAACGGTAGAGAGATGTCACTTTTCAGCTAATGATCAGAGTTCAGAAAATAGGCTGTAAAATATATAGTGTGATGTTAATGCTGAATTCTCCCCATTTTTTGTCTTTTCAGGAGCACAAGGCCTAAGCTCACAATGGAGATCCTCGTGTACCTCTTCTTCAGTGCAGCGTTTGGGTACAGTCACAGATCACTTGGTCATACTAGATGACAGCTTAGCTAATCTTTTCTTTATGTGTGAATTATCTCTTTGTTTGTTCTGTCTAGCGCCGCTCTCTCTCAATACACCTTCTTCTACGGGCTGCAATACACGACTGCAACATTCGCCATAACTTTCACCAACATGGCTCCTGTGCTCACTTTCCTCATTGCAGTTTTGCTAAGGTGATCCAGCATCCAAAACTGTGTCATTTCCTGCACCTGGCCTTCCTGTGTTGACTGAAACCTTGTCATACGTACTTCATTCAGGGTGGAGTCACTAAACATGAAGAACAAGGCAGGAGCTGCAAAGATCATTGGAACACTCATGTCGTTCGCCGGTGTCATGCTCCTTACCCTTTACAAGGGTGTGGCCTTGACACACCAAGTTGAGCCTTCAGAGAGCCCAGATCACCATGGGGCAGAGTCTGGCAAGAAGAGCTGGACCCTGGGCACCGTAGCGTTACTGGCAAACTGCCTCTGCTTCTCCTTCTGGCTTCTACTTCAATCCAAGCTCACCAAGAAGTATCCGGCGCTGTACTCCAGCACTGCTTACATGTTCCTGATCAGCTCCCTGCAAGGTGGGAGCCTGACGGCAGCGATACAAAGGCGAGCTTCAGTGTGGATTCTGACAAGGCCATTGGAGATCGCTACAGTGTTATATACAGTAAGATGACATTGTTTCCCTCGTCACTTTCTATTTTTATCTATACACTTCTTCTGTTCCTGTTGATACAACCCCCCTTTAACCCTTGCTTGGTGAAGCCCTGATAGGCATGACAATAACAGACTTCGATAAGTTGCAAAGTAGCTTTTTCAGATAAAGACGCTGCCCCAGAGGTCGTTATTAATGTTAAACAATGGAACCTTCAAAAAAAAATTGTTAAACAACGGAACCAAGCCATCATTTTTCTGGAACAGGAAGAATCCTGAGGGCTGAAGCCAATCTAAAAAAACTGTAGCTTTGACTATCAAAAAGTTGTTACTACAAAAAAACTTAGCAGGCAATTCCTTAAAAGGCATACCCAGCCACTAATTCTAATTCATATATTTATTATTATAGAGATGTATATCCTAACTAGTAACTACCCAATGAGTTGTTGTTTTTTTGTAACACAAAAAGCGCGTGCGGTGTTTCCCTTCTCTCTGCACGGTATCAACTAAAATCAAATCAAGCTTTAACGTTATCGCTTTTTTCATGAGGAATTACTAAATTTTGTACTAATGGTACCATGGTTTACATGTTTCTCTTGGTACCTTTCGAGGACCATAATTCCCTTCATGAATCAAATATCTACTTCTTTTTTATATATTTCAGGGAATTTTGGGTTCTGGAGTGGGCTACGTGGTGATGACATGGTGCGTTGAGAAGAGAGGGCCGGTGTTCACTTCAGCCTTCATTCCTATCATTCAGATCATGGTTGCCATGATCGATTTCTTCTTTCTTCATGAGAATCTCTATCTTGGAAGGTAAGCTTTGCCATACTCATCAGTTCAAAAAGCTTTTCACTATCTAAATTGTCTACTACTTGTCACAAACACCAAAAAAAAGGGGAGTATCATAGCCATGAATACTCATTAGTGTGCGAGATACCTGTACATATACATCACGTTGAAGTGATTTTTTTAGATAAAGGGAGTTCTATTTTTATCAAGCAAATCAAAGCGTCCCAGCTTCTGCAAACAAGTTTGCATCTGGCCAAATTATATATTAAAAGATTCTTGCTATTTCAGAGACTCAGTCTCCCTCAGGTTGAAGTGATGACAGCTGAGTTTTTGGAATTGCAATGAATGGACCAAATTGCATCACTTTTGTATTTTGTTGTTATCCATGCAGTGTGCTGGGATCCATACTCATGATTCTGGGGCTCTATATTCTGCTGTGGGGAAAGAAGAGGGATGCCTCGGAAGCATCGTCATCTGCCGACGAAGAGGAGGAGGACAAGGAGAAGCAAGTCAAATCATGATGAATGAGAATCAAACCACAATATAGACATGTATTCTTTCTAAAACAAACCATGAGGACCAAAATACACAATTCTTGGATTGTGATACACGACGTACGGAATCCCCCCTCTTTCAAATCAAAAAGAAAACACGTACGGAATTTCCTGCTTGCTCAACTCCTAGATGGAAATACTAAAAGGGATGCTATAATAATTCTGCTATTACTTGTTTTCTCTTTGTGGACAAATTGAATCAGTACCTGAGTTCTAGCATGTGTTTTGTCGTGTGAAAGATGGTATTCGACTCATCTAACCTAGTTTGCATAGTGTGTGTCTACCATGGAAATTTATCAATCTTTACACTCTCCAAGACTTTGTCTTAGGATCTTAGAGAATTAATGGAGGCATATGTTACTCAAAGTTCGACACGTCAAAATGTCCTTTTTCTGCCACATTGAACACGAAAAAAGAAATGTTCTTCTCACAGGACGGTTGTATACCTTGCTCCTGTGAGGGCGGCGAATCAATGCTTTGGATTTGACTTGGACTTAAAGCAATCTATGCTAATGAAAGCATCGACAGTGGGCATTGGATTTTGGTGCTTTCTCATGGAAAGATGTTTTTCTACATGTTCTTAAACAGCCGGCCTAAATCGAGGGTCATGCTAATGTTTAGTGCGGAAACAGCATCCAATGCCCTACAGTTGATCGAAGTGATTGATGCAGGATCACAAGTCACAACCTGCTAGACAAAACTGATAGAAATATAGAGGAGCTTTAAAATGTTCCGCTGCACCATGTAAAAAAGCTATTCGGTTCACTTGGTTGCGCAATTTGCACGGACATCCAAATCTTCCAGATTGCAAATATTCTGAAGTCAGCAAACAAGCACCAGCCAATGCCCGCGCGCTTGTCCTCTCCCCAAAACCCTACCTATTAGTCACAATTCTTGGTCACGTGTTGCGAAAACGAAACAAGTCGGGAACATGCTGCTGCTTGCAGATGCCATCAGCACCTCAGCACCCCTATGAAACCATGACATAACCAGAACGAATTGCTCAGACAAAGCCATCAGATCGAAGCTATTATCTCAGGAATAGCGTGCAGTGGTTGGCTGAGATGTGGAGTGCAGGATGCATGGAGCAGTGGATGCCGACGGCGGCAATGGTTGCCACGAACGTCGTGATTGCCATCATGACCGCGCTGATCAAGCAGGCACTGAACCAGGGCATGAACAGGCTGGTCCTCATCACTTTCCGGCAAATGGTGGCCACCGTCTTCCTTGGCCCCATTGCCTACTTCAAGGAAAGGTGGTGATCAAAAGCAACTGCTGGATGTTTCCTTGGTATTTCACTGTTCGTTGTTACCCTGCTTTTTCCTTGAGAATAAATAATGTTTTTTGCAGGAAGACGAGGCCAAAATTCACAACTGAAATCTTTATGTACATGTTCCTCAGTGGAATTCTTGGGTAAACACTCCACTTGCATTGCACTCTGTTATTCAGCTTGATTTCATCAGTACTAGTCCTAGGCTAAATTGTTTCCTTTTGACTTGCATTTTTGCAGGCCGGTGCTTCTTCAGTACACATTGTTTGTCGGATTGGATTACACAACAGCAACATTTGCTGCAACTTTCTCCAATATGCTTCCAGTGGTTACTTTTCTGATATCACTTGCTTTCAGGTAAAAGTGAAACCAACTTCTTCTTTAAGCAGCCTGAAAGGCTTCTATCTTTGTTTCGCAAAGTCTACTGTAACTAACTTTGTAGTATCTATTTGTACCATTATCTAAAAAAAGAACTGTATCATAGAACC
This sequence comes from Echinochloa crus-galli, assembly GCA_900205405.1. Taxonomy (NCBI): domain Eukaryota; kingdom Viridiplantae; phylum Streptophyta; class Magnoliopsida; order Poales; family Poaceae; genus Echinochloa; species Echinochloa crus-galli. The sequence goes on from OAMR01000511.1 coordinate 485,453, forward strand.
GGATGACTGTAAATGTTACCTACCAAGTAGTAGAGTACTATCATGGTCACACCACGGAACGAAGGAGAAGAGAAATTGATATAGTGCTATCGCTGCTGCTGTGACATCTCAAAATCAACTAATAAGTAATAAAGCACCTAAAGAAACTCCAAACTTTGTTCCCCTAGAGAAAGTTATGGCCTTATGGGTCCCAAAGTACATGCTACAATAACGGTCTCCGGCACATTAGTTCATCAAATCATCACTCGCTTTAGGATCTTTTTAAGTGCTTTCCGTAAAATAGTCCCATTTCAATAGGCTGAAATAAACAAACAATAATTGTTCAGGTTTGAAGCCCTAGAGGTGAGGAGCATGTCAGGGAGTGCCAAGATCTCAGGGACTCTTATCTCCCTCGGTGGTGCAATGATGCTCACTTTCTACAAGGGTTCAGCACTGACCCACACAACATCATCCATCAGTAGTCCAGCCTCCAGCAGCGGCCACCGGCAAGCCGGAGAACACGGCACCGTCCGGTGGGTGCTCGGCTCCGTCTCCATGATGGCAAACGTCGTCGGGTTCGCTTTGTGGCTGCTGCTGCAGAGGAAGTTCACCAAGAAGTACCCGGCCGTGTACTCGGCAACGGCGTTCATGTCGCTCTTCAGCTTCGTTCAGGCAGGAGCTCTGACCCTGTCGATACAAAGGAGCAGCATTGCAGTGTGGGCTCTCAAGGGGACAATAGAGATCGTCACCGTTGTCTACTGCGTAAGAACTGATGATCGTCTCTCTTGCAGACACTACCTGTATACATAGATATGCTGCTTCTGCTAGTTCATCAAATTAAGAACCTTAAGAACCTTCTGCTTTTGTGATTTCAATTCAGGGTGTCGTGGCGTCTGGCATCGGGTACCTGCTGCTCACGTACTGTGTGGAGAAGAGAGGCCCTGTGTTCACTGCTGCCTTCAGCCCTCTGTCTCAGATCTTTGTTGCCGGCATCGATCTGTTCATCCTCCACGAACCTCTCTACCTTGGAAGGTAAATTAATCACAAGGCTCGATCCCTCCCTGACTGCAGGCGCATTTTGATATGCAAGTCAAACCTTCAACTGCCTGCTTAATTAATCTCGATCACTGTTTTCTTGGTGTCGATCTTGCAGCGTGCTAGGGTCAGTGCTGGTGATTCTTGGACTGTACATGGTTCTGTGGGGCAAGAAAGAGGAAGCCGCTGCCAACGCTGTGGCTTCGGCGAAGCCGGTTCAGTCAGAAGTGGAACAGCAAGAGAAAGTGTGATTCTTTTTTACCATTGGCTAGCTCTGCATCTGAATCTGTACTGCAAATATCATAGCACGCCTGATGACAGTAACCTGAAGCTTGTGATAGATAGCGCATACGATCTCCAAGCTCTCACTGTTGTTGTTGTATACTAGCACATGCATATATTTATACATATAGTGACCATTTTGGAACAAAAGATATGCACTTTTTCAAAAAAGAAAGAAAAAGATGCCGAAATGCTGTAACTTTCTCTTCGGTCCACAATGTTATTGTTCTTCCTTGGCAGACTTCAGATTCCAGAGCAACACTGTCCACTAATGGCGCTGGTTCCACGTGTGGTTGACAAGTGGGACCAGAGAATGAGACACCAATGACCCTCACTCATGTTCAAGATTAGAAACGAATCACCATTCACTAGGTCTTGAATGCTTCAACTGTCGATCGATCAGTATTAAGCTCTCTCTCTCTCTCTGCATCGGACACTTGTATCACCCCCTCCGTGAACAACTCCTCACCTCACGCATCTTGGTCACTATTCAGACCATAAAAGCCGCGCGCGCGTTTCACAAAGCTAGCTAACAGGATCATCCATATATCAATCCAAGCAAGAAGATCGAAGAAATTAAATCAGTCGCAATAATGCAAGAACACCACCACCGCAGCACCGCGGCCATGGCGGTCCTCCTCCTGGCCGCCGCCGCCGTGGCGCCGTGCAGCAGCGCGTCGCCGTCGTCGGTGATGAGCGTGAGCATCGAGGAGGCGTGCCAGAAGGCGGCGAGCCTGAACGCCGCCGGCGTGAGCTACGAGCACTGCGTGTCGTCGCTGGCGTCGGACGCCCGGAGCCGCGACGCGGCGGACCTGCACCAGCTGGCGGCGGCGGCGGCGCGGATGGCGGTGGAGCACGCGGCGGCGACGGAGGCGAGGATGGAGGGGCTGAGCGAGGTGGAGGAGTCGCCGCACGCGCGCGCGCGGCTGCACCACTGCCTGGAGCTCTACAACGCCGCCGCCGACGTGCTGCGCGACGCGCTCGACAACCTCCGCGCGCGCGTCTACGGCAAGGCCTCCCAGCAGCTGGCGGCGGCGCTCGGCGCCTCCGAGAGCTGCGAGGACGTGTGGAAGGGCGAGGAGAGGGTCCCCGTCGCCGGCCATGACAGGGAGTACGGCCGCATGGCCGCCGTCGCCCTCGGACTCATCACCGGCATCGCCTGATCCATCCATCTCCTCCTCCTGCTGCCAAGCAAGTCACATGCATCATAAGCTAGCTCAAGTCTCATGATCTAGAAATCGTCTCCTCTCTCCCACATTAATTACATATGTGATGTGATCGATCTTGCATGCCGCACACCACAATCCTCATGGTTGTGCGGTGTTGCCGTGCATGGACGCGTTTGATGTACTACTGTATGCCTATTTGTTTAGCTGTTGTTAATGCTTTTTCGTTCATGTCACTTCCCTTTTGATTTTGATGATGCGCTTTTTGGAGGTGTTAGGGCAATTTAGAAATGGATCGGAATTTTTTTCTTTAGAAAGATCGGTACAGACACTCACACGCACGCGCACACACTTACCACTACGAATACATGTACATAAATCATCGTATCTCTATGAGCACCTTCGAGGGACTCGACCGACAGATGAGATTCATTTTTTGCAACTTTAGGTGGTCTTATTAATATTATATTCAATGCAACTTAACGTCAATAGCATCGTAGGATTGTAGGACATGGATATCATGATTTTTTGATATAGTATTGTGTGGAATCTTGGAATGTAATTTTAACATTCCAAGTGAAATCAGTATCATTTTTTCCGTTTTCTATACATATCCTAAGACTTTAGGATATGGATCGGGGTAATGGCAACCTTATTCGTAAAGCGAAGACAAGTCGATGCCACATGCATGACTCTGGTGTCATGGTTATGTATCCATCTTTGTTATGTACTCCTTGGGTCCTCAAACATAGGCATTAAGAGGATTTTAAGGTAGATTAAGAGGCAAAAAAAAGAGGCTAGCATGCCCCTTATTTTGCATTGGGTTATTGTGATTGTCTTGATTATTGGTGGAGAGGTGTGCAATAGTCTCTTCTTCGGAGACATCCGATAAAATTGGAACGATACAGAGGTATGCAATAATGATAAGAGTATTTTATCGTAGTTCCAACCCTCAAATAAAATATAAGTTCTATAACATTATGGACGGTTACATATGACTATTTACTCATATAAACGCTACCAACTCAATCTATTTTATTTTATTATTTGGGCATAGAAATCATCAGCGCGGGCCTCCCGAGAGTGGATGGCTGCTGCCTTGTTGAATGGGTAGCAGCCAGCCCGGCGGGCCACCACCGATCGAGAGAGCCCAACAAACAAACAAAGGTAGATGGGCCGCACCAGCCCACCGATGGAAGCGAAACCATCCGCTCCGCTCTGTCTGCTGCCTCTTCTTCTTCCTCCTCGCAATCACCGCGCCGTGCCAACCCGCCACCAAAACCCTAGCCGCCGCCGCCGCCGCTATGGCGAAGCGCCCGCGCCACGGCGGCGCTGGCCGTTCCTTCGAGTCGAGTCTCCGCGCCCGCATAATTAAGGACGGTCTCGCCGTCCCAGGCGCCTCCGCGGAGGACGTCGCTAACGCCCTCCGCGTCCACTATCACGACTGCCGCCGCCAGAAACTCGACCCCTTCACCGCCTTCGTCCGCCGCGCCCTCTCCTCGATCCCCTGCCCCTCCTCTTCCGGCTCTGGCTCCGACGACGACGACGTCGACGTCGATGGGTCCTCGGCCTCCCGCGGCCGCCACTGCCACCGCCGCCGCCACGACGCCCACGCCACCACCTCCTCGTCCACCTCCGTCTCCGACGAGGTCGCTCGCCCGCCGCCAGACCCCGCCCACGACGTCACCAAGTCCCTGCTCCGCTCCCAGTACATCTCGCAGACGTCCAAACGGAAACCCGCCCCCAATCAGCAGCTGGAGATTGAGGTGACCGCGGAGAAGCCACGCCGCCTCATCACGTCAGATGGGGGCGCCGGCGGAGACGCTAAGCCGGAGGCCGAGGCCTCTGAAGGAATCGTCAGAGGGGACAAGGGGCTGAGGTTCGCCGACCTCGGTGGGATGGAGGCCGTGATAGAGGAGCTCATGATGGAAGTTGTGGTGCCCCTGTGCCATCCGGAGCTGCCGCACCGCCTTGGGGTTAGGCCTGTCGCTGGGATTCTGCTGCACGGACCGCCTGGTTGCGGGAAGACCACGCTTGCACATGCCATTGCCAATGAGACTGGTGTGCCCTTCTACAAGATCTCGGCCCCGGAGGTCGTATCTGGAGTATCAGGTATGTTTTCTGATTCCTTAAATCAAAATTGAAATGGTGGGCATGCTTGGACAAATAAGTTTTAGCTGCTGATCATATTTGATGCTACAAGGAATTAAAATGTGGTGAAAAATGACTGTTAATCCTTGCTTGGCCAACACCACAGCTCCTATTGGTCTTCAATAGGTGCAAATACTCAAGTTTCTGTCATTTCTTGTTATTGCTGCAATATAAGCTGCAAACTGTATTTCAGGTGACCGCGGAGAAGCCACGCCGCCTCATCACGTCAGATGGGGGCGCCGGCGGAGACGCTAAGCCGGAGGCCGAGGCCTCTGAAGGAATCGTCAGAGGGGACAAGGGGCCGAGGTTCGCCGACCTCGGAGGGATGGAGGCCGTGATAGAGGAGCTCATGATGGAAGTGGTGGTGCCCCTGTGCCATCCGGAGCTGCCGCAGCGCCTTGGGGTTAGGCCTGTCGCTGGGCTGCTGCTGCACGGACCGCCTGGTTGCGGGAAGACCACCCTTGCACATGCCATTGCCAATGAGACTGGTGTGCCCTTCTACAAGATCTCAGCCCCAGAGGTAGTATCTGGAGTATCGGGTATGTTTTCTGATCCCTTAAATCAAAATTGAAATGGCGAAAGGTCTGATGCATCAAATATGTTTTCTGATTCCTTAAATCAAAATTGAAATGGTGTGTATGCTTGGACAAATAAGTTTTAGCTGTTGATCATGTTTGATGCTACAAGGAATTAAAATGTGGTGAAAAATGACTGCTAATCCTTGATTGGCCAACACCATAGCTCCTGTTGGTCTTCAATAGGTGCAAATACTCAAGTTTCTGTTATTTCTTGTTATTGCTGCAAATATAAGCTGCAAACTGTATTTTCACTTGCAAATTGCAACACAAGTTTCTGCAACATATTCAGTGAGGATGTCAAATTAATGTCAGTGTCACTTGTAAGATGTGTATTCAACATATTACTAGATGTAGTTGTGCCAAGATTGATAGCTTGCACAAGGGATGAGTTTTATTTATGCATTGTTAATATCCCAACAGTATCATTGTTACTAAGAAGGCACTACCACTTGATCAACCTGGTTACTAGCAGTCATGAAATAGATGGAACTAAATAAGTGCTGAAAGATTGAGATTTGATCAAGGACCAATCCAGCTTTGCACCCCCTTATGGCTTAACCAACCAAAAAGAACATGTTTCCTTTATGTGGTTTCCTATTCATATCTTCACGCAGATAAATTCTGTCAGGAGTCATGCAGAAGCTCACCTCATAATGCCTACGTTCTTGCAGGAGCTTCTGAGGAAAACATCAGAGGCTTGTTTCAGAAGGCCTATAGGACTGCTCCCTCGATTGTATTCATCGATGAGATAGATGCAATTGCATCCAAGAGGGAAAATCTGCAACGTGAGATGGAGCGACGGATAGTTACTCAATTAATGACTTGCATGGATCAATTCCACCAGAATGTTGGATCAGGCAGTGGTGATTTGGATGCAGAATCATCTGAAAAGAAGCCTGGTTATGTTATTGTCATTGGAGCCACGAATAGGCCTGATGCTGTGGATCAAGCTCTGCGACGGCCAGGAAGGTTTGATCGAGAGATATCTCTTGGTGTTCCAGATGAGAATGCACGAAAACAGATACTGAAGATGCTTACTCAGAATCTCCGTCTTGAAGGCGAATTTGACTTGTTCAAGATAGCCAGGGCAACACCAGGTTTTGTTGGTGCTGACCTGAAGGCATTAGTGGATAAAGCAGGGAATCTAGCAATGAAGAGAATTATTGATGAAAGAAGAGCTCAGTACTGCCGTAATCATGATGGGAATAGCAAGCATGACTGGTGGAGAGAACCTTGGGAGGCAGGCGAGGTAGAGAGCCTCCATATTACCATGGATGACTTTGAGGTAAGGCTTGCACCTTTTTAATGTACAGCACACGTCCAATAATCCTTTGTTGGTTTAATCCAGTGGAAGTTATACATGGATTACAGTTCGATACATTTGTCCCCCGAAACGTTTGCATTTTGGTACCTGGGCATATTTTCCCCTCCCAGTTTTCTTCTGTTACTAGATTTTTTATCAGATCCCCTTATGGTTTACCATTTTTAAATGTCTTCATTTCACTTGCTGAAGGAAGCAACAAAAATGGTTCAACCATCCTTGAGAAGAGAAGGGTTTTCATCTGTTCCAGATGTCACATGGGATGATGTTGGAGGTCTTGATTCATTAAGGAAAGAGTTTGACCGCTGCATTATTCGATGTATCAAGCATCCTGAAGATTATGAGGTGAATACTGGATTGTACTTACTGTCTGTTTTGTTTCTAGGCTTCTATTGAATATTGTGATTGACACCTACTTTGTTAATATGTCTAATATGTCCATAGACAGCCTTGGTGTTTCTTTCGGTATACTTGTTAATGTCTACAAGCCCTTTTATTTAGTTTTATACACATTCACTATTGTTTACACTTGGGGATTTTTATGACCTCATTGTTTGTTGTATTTCAAGGTATTTGGAGTGAATATGCAAGCTGGCTTCCTTCTGTTTGGACCTCCTGGTTGCGGGAAAACACTAATAGCAAAAGCAGTGGCACATGAGGCAGGGGCTAATTTTATTCATGTCAAGGTACTTGATGTTTGAATTTTCATATTTTCACTTCTTCCACATAACACGAACTAGTGCTGAGATATTTCCTTCTCTGGTTTGTTAGGGGCCTGAGCTATTGAACAAGTATGTTGGGGAGAGTGAATCAGAAGTGAGAAAAATATTCAGTCGTGCACGCACTAATTCCCCGTGCATCCTCTTTTTTGATGAGGTAAGATAAGAATTATGTTGAGGAGAACCTGTTTCAATCACTTGAAACAAGTTTTGGGTGTTTGATTGATATATTTACTAAGCAGTCGAGCAATTTCATTGTCAATTGGGGGTACTGTTTCTCTTGGTATATGGCATTCAAGTTTTTTATTCCATATATGATGTGGCAGGTAGATGCTTTGACAACAAAAAGAGGGAAAGAGGGAGGATGGGTTGTTGAACGTCTCCTTAATCAGGTTTGAATATTCTACAAGTTTGTACACCTGCCTATTCAGAAAAGAACATTCTCTAACCAATATTTTCCTACGCATTGGCTTTCTGTTCTGTGTTATTCTGATTCTTCTTTTTGCAGTTACTTATTGAACTTGATGGTGCTGATCAACGCCAAGGTGTCTATGTGATAGGAGCTACAAACAGGTAGTTTTCTGCAGCTGAGGCCCTACCTTTTACATATTTATCCCTGAATATATGATTGATATATACAGCCCCTTTCTTGTGCAGAATTGATGTGATAGATGATGCTGTTTTACGTCCTGGTAGATTTGGGAAGAAACATTATGTACCTTTACCTGGTGCAGACGAGCGGGTCTCAATATTAAAAGCACATGCTCGAAGCAAGCCCATCTCGTCTGATGTCGATTTGAATGCACTGGCACATCGTGAGGAGTGCAACAATCTCACTGGTGCTGACTTAGCATCACTGGTAATGTCTGTGATATTTTATTGTATTGTTGTTAACTTGTCCAAAAGGAGCACGAGTGCTTCAGTTTGCACCACAGAATTCACTTTGTTTTCCTAGTATGAGCTTTTGCTTTGCTTGGCTTTGGGATGCACAGATATCTATACCGATAATGTGTGAAATTGACTAGCTAGTGCTCTTATGTTGGATGTCAAATTGACGATTCGAGAATGGGTGAAAAGATGGAACTAATATGCTTCTTTCATCAGGTCAATGAAGCAGCGATGGCAGCATTAGAAGAGAGATTGGAATTCCTTGAGAATGGGACATCGTCAATGAGTTCCTCTTGTTTGATTGAGCTCTCACACTTTGAACGTGCTCTATCCAAGGTTAAGCCATCAGTATCTGAACAGGTATGGACAAATACTGATTCTGCAGGACAATAAGTCCTGATGTCAATTCTGAATTTTCTGGCTATGTGGTACCTATTTCACCCCTTAATTTGGTTGCAGCTAATTAAACATTATGAGGCATTGTCAAAGAGATACTCGTCAAGCTGATGGATCGCCATGACTCCATCTTGGTGTGTGTATGAGAACCTTGTGAAAAATGTATGTCTGTTCCGTGCTATTCACGAAGATGGATGCAGGGAGGGCATCATCACCACTTCACCAGCATACCCATTTCTGAAGCGGATAAACCCGTGTTAACTCGAAGAATGAGATGAGTGCAAGCTCCTGCGAGATCTCTCGCAAATCAATTTTGGTCTTGCTTATTATTTGTACCGTCTTGGCCTACGGGCAATTTTGTATGACCTTAAGATTGCATCTTACATGAATGCGTGAAATGAAATATAGCATATGAAAAAAAGTTTTCAGTGTCTTGCTCAGCAGCTAGCTATTGCTCTCTTGGAATGTAATTTTAACATTCCAAGTGAAATCAGTATCATTTTTTCCGTTTTCTATACATATCCTAAGACTTTAGGATATGGATCGGGGTAATGGCAACCTTATTCGTAAAGCGAAGACAAGTCGATGCCACATGCATGACTCTGGTGTCATGGTTATGTATCCATCTTTGTTATGTACTCCTTGGGTCCTCAAACATAGGCATTAAGAGGATTTTAAGGTAGATTAAGAGGCAAAAAAAAGAGGCTAGCATGCCCCTTATTTTGCATTGGGTTATTGTGATTGTCTTGATTATTGGTGGAGAGGTGTGCAATAGTCTCTTCTTCGGAGACATCCGATAAAATTGGAACGATACAGAGGTATGCAATAATGATAAGAGTATTTTATCGTAGTTCCAACCCTCAAATAAAATATAAGTTCTATAACATTATGGACGGTTACATATGACTATTTACTCATATAAACGCTACCAACTCAATCTATTTTATTTTATTATTTGGGCATAGAAATCATCAGCGCGGGCCTCCCGAGAGTGGATGGCTGCTGCCTTGTTGAATGGGTAGCAGCCAGCCCGGCGGGCCACCACCGATCGAGAGAGCCCAACAAACAAACAAAGGTAGATGGGCCGCACCAGCCCACCGATGGAAGCGAAACCATCCGCTCCGCTCTGTCTGCTGCCTCTTCTTCTTCCTCCTCGCAATCACCGCGCCGTGCCAACCCGCCACCAAAACCCTAGCCGCCGCCGCCGCCGCTATGGCGAAGCGCCCGCGCCACGGCGGCGCTGGCCGTTCCTTCGAGTCGAGTCTCCGCGCCCGCATAATTAAGGACGGTCTCGCCGTCCCAGGCGCCTCCGCGGAGGACGTCGCTAACGCCCTCCGCGTCCACTATCACGACTGCCGCCGCCAGAAACTCGACCCCTTCACCGCCTTCGTCCGCCGCGCCCTCTCCTCGATCCCCTGCCCCTCCTCTTCCGGCTCTGGCTCCGACGACGACGACGTCGACGTCGATGGGTCCTCGGCCTCCCGCGGCCGCCACTGCCACCGCCGCCGCCACGACGCCCACGCCACCACCTCCTCGTCCACCTCCGTCTCCGACGAGGTCGCTCGCCCGCCGCCAGACCCCGCCCACGACGTCACCAAGTCCCTGCTCCGCTCCCAGTACATCTCGCAGACGTCCAAACGGAAACCCGCCCCCAATCAGCAGCTGGAGATTGAGGTGACCGCGGAGAAGCCACGCCGCCTCATCACGTCAGATGGGGGCGCCGGCGGAGACGCTAAGCCGGAGGCCGAGGCCTCTGAAGGAATCGTCAGAGGGGACAAGGGGCTGAGGTTCGCCGACCTCGGTGGGATGGAGGCCGTGATAGAGGAGCTCGCAAATACTGATTCTGCAGGACAGTAAAGTCCTGATGTCAATGCTGAATTTTCTGGTTACTGTTGTGGTACCGATGCTTATTTCACCCCTTAATCTCGTTGCAGCTAATTAAACATTATGAGGCATTGTCAAAGAGATACTCGTCAAGCTGATGGATCGCCATGACTCCATCTTGGTGTGTGTATGAGAACCTTGTGAAAAATGTATGTCTGTTCCGTGCTATTCACGAAGATGGATGCAGGGAGGGCATCATCACCACTTCACCAGCATACCCATTTCTGAAGCGGATAAACCCGTGTTAACTCGAAGAATGAGATGAGTGCAAGCTCCTGCGAGATCTCTCGCAAATCAATTTTGGTCTTGCTTATTATTTGTACCGTCTTGGCCTACGGGCAATTTTGTATGACCTTAAGATTACATCGTACATGAATGCGTGAAATGAAATATAGCATATGAAAAAAAGTTTTCAGTGTCTTGCTCAGCAGCTAGCTATTGCTCTCCATTGGCCTCAGCAGTTTGGGCTTGAGTTTTGGTAGTCTCCAGTTTATCCAACTCCGCCCAGAGCTTTGGGTCTTGGTAATCCCTGATGACGAGACTGGCGCCGACAGCGGTGAGCTTGTCCTCCCTGCTCTCGTCGGCGATGGCGATTACCGGCATCCCGGCCGCGACGCCGGCCTGCACGCCGGTGGTGGAGTCCTCGAAGACGATGGTATGCTCCGGCGAGGCGCCGAGCAAGTCAAGCGCCCTGAGGTAAGGGTCCGGGAAGGGCTTGGATCGCTCACACTCCTCGGCGGTGACGACGAGGTTGAAGAAGTCGGAAAGCCCTAGGATGGAGATCATGAGGTCCGCGTTGGCCCTGGGCGCGTTGGTGACGGCGGCGCGCTTGAGGCCGCGGTCGGCGGCCCAGCGGCAGAGGTCGGTGAGGCCGGCGATCTCCCTGAGCCCCTCGCCGGCGTACCTGGCGAAGAGCGCCTCCTTGTCGGCGAAGAAGGCGTCGAGCCTGGCCTTGTCCCAGTCCGGGAAGAGGAAGCGGCCGATCTGGTCGTTGCTCCGGCCGGCCATGTGCGCCATGCCGAACTCGTGCGTGATGGGGACGCCGCCGTTGTAGCCGACCTTGACGAGCATCTCCGAGACGGAGCGGTAGTGGAAGGGGTCGGAGATGGCCATGGTGCCGTCGATGTCGAACAGCACCGCCTCCAGGGGAGCAACACTGCCGATCGCACTGCAAACCAAACGCATGTCAAGTTTGGATTTTGAAAATGAATTTGGAGAAATTTGACCGAATTCGTGCACCCGGATTACCTTTCCATGGCTTCCTCTCAAGAACGGCGAGCTTGGGTTTCTCAATTTTGATCACTGATGATGCTGCCTGCAGATTTTATAACAAGAGAAGCAGTAGGGTTGGGTTGGTGAGGATTCGTTCTTCGTTGGCGTGGTTGGTGGCACAACAGCACCGCCAGTTCTCGTACACACCTCCCGTAGTCCTACTATGCCATTTTAATTAATCTTTTTATCATCTCACCAGCCCCACCATTTTTTCTCTTTTTGACCTGCTTTTTGTAAAGGCATTCATACTTTTTTTTGACTCTTTGACTTAAGTATAGCACCTGCAGCACATTTTTTTAATTAAAAGAAGAAGAAAAAAGGTAAACACGGTTTCCATAGCCACAGCTAGAATTAAAAACGAGATAAAACAATGATCGATTTTACAAATGAGCAGGGTTCACAAATCATTTCAACACAGTTTCCAGGAGTAAAAGTAAAGGAAATAAGGAATTGCCATCCCATCTTTGATCTTTCTTCAGATCAACGCCAAGTCAAAAAGTACCGGAGCAACAAGTCAATATTCAGAGATGGTATGCAATATAAGGCCCACCAGATTTGTCATTTTCATCACGGAAGTGAGTCCCACCCATCAAACAATCATAACCACCCACGGCAAGTTTTCCGAGTTCTTATTTGGTCTCAATTCACCAAGAAAAAAAAAGAAAAAGTACCAAACTAGAAGCTCAAAAATATACCCTGTTGAGCCCTTCGCCGTTCCTCGGCTGCAGCATAACTAAGAACAGAAATATAATCGGGGTAAATTTAATTTGCTAATAAATCTAATCAATTGTTCATCGCCATCTCATATCAAGCGCTGGACTTCTTTAGCTTAGCTTCCTCTCTGTCGATCTCTTCAAGTGCAGCCCAGAGCTTGGGATCCTCGTAATCCTTGATCAGCAAGCTGGCTCCTGCTTCTAGAAGGGATTTCTCAGGGTTCCTCGTGGCCACGGCAACTACAGGCATTCCTGCTGCAACACCAGCACGTATGCCAGAAGCAGAATCCTGTAACAAAACTTTCTTGTTAGTGACAAGTACGAATCCAATCAGATCAGACCACAGATTCAAAGCAACAGTGTCTGATTTACCTCAAAGATGAAGGTGTGTTCTGCAGCCACCTGAAGCTCCTTGATGGCCTTCAGGTATGGGTATGGGGCAGGCTTTGGCTTCTCACATTCGCCTCCGACAATAATGGCCTGGAAGAAGTCTGAGAGGCCAAGGAGAGAGATCATGAGCTCTGCGTTGATCCTAGGGGCGTTGGTCACTGCTGCACATTTGTAGCCATGGTCTTTGACCCACTGAACCACTTTCCCAAGGCCTTTTACAGGTTCCAAGCGTTCTTTCGCCAAACTGAAGGGGACAAGCAGAATATTCAGTGGCCCGTCAATTTGTATACAAGTACCACTTCTCGAATATAGTAATGATAAATGGGATACAGGGAAACAAGAAACATCACAATTCAGCAGTGAATGGATTTCATTTAACAGCCTAGTGTATATAATACCCAATTCTGACATCACTCTTACTAGACATCATCTAGGAATCTCAGTTCTATGCTATCCAAGAGAATTAATGCATTAAACTCTGAATCTTCAGTTAGCTTAAAGCTAGCTACTAGGAGCAGGAGCAATATGATAAGATGCACAATCGTGTACCTTCTGTATTTAGCTTCCTTGTCCTCGAGGAATTTTAAACCCTTCTCAAGCTCCCAATCCGGGAATAAATTCTGAGCCGCTTCAACATCACTCCTTCCAGCAATATTTTTGATGAAGAACTCGTCATCTATCAGCACTCCGTTGTTGTACCCAATCTGTGTATGAGTAAAGCAGCCATTGGGTCAATCAGCTTCATGATAAAAGTCAAGGGTAAGAACATTAATGCGGTTTCAGAATACCTCAAGAAGCATTTCTTGGAAAGCCACGTGATGGAGAGGATCTGAATCACACAGGGTTCCATCGATGTCAAATAGGACAGCCTGAACTGGAACAGTTGCTGCAAGAGGACTGCAAACCATCGAGAGAATCGGTCACTCACCACTCACAGACTTGGAATTTTTCAGTAATAAAACTCGATCTGAAACTAATTCCCATCATTCGATGGTACGGTGTTCAAGCAGCTCAACAGTTTCAGCAAGAAATAAACAGTAGAAATTCAGTCTACTGTCGACACATACAATTTCAAAACCTGCCTGGCAAGAGTCGTCAAACACGGATGTACAAAGGCATTCATCATATCCGTCTAAATGCATGCAATTTTCCTGCATCGATTGAACGACCATGCAACAGTTTGCAGTCGTCAAACAGACGACGGAAATTCAGCAAGCAGGCCGACACTAGTACACACGCCAAGATGACAGATTGTCACTACGGACATGGACGAATCGAAGAATTGAGGTCGCAGTAGTTTGGTACTGTACTCTGTTCTTTTATACGGAGAGGAGAATCCTCGATCACCTATTGCCCAGTGTCAGAGAGAGTACGGGGTAATTCTCGTTTGGGTTTTGGTTACTATCATCACAACACAAAATCGGGCTCCGCACGACGGATCGGAAACAGAGGCCGTGTTTCAATGGAGGCAGGAAAACTTTTTCCAAAAGAAATCTTGCATGAAGCATTAAATAAAGTCTATTTGCAAAACCCATTTAGGGCATGGGTGTAACTTTACGCGACGAATCTAATGAACGTAACCATTCTCTAATCGCGCGGCCTCGTTAGATAGGTCTCGCGAAATAGTTCAATGCTGTGAAGTTGGTTTTGTAAACTGACTTTATTTAATACAACTGTTGGTCAAAGGGGTGGAAAATTTTTTCCACCCCCAAAGAAACACTGCCAGAGCAGATCGCAAAACCGAAGAATCAAATAAAAACAAGAAAGAGAAGAGGAAGAGATGCCGTGCCTGACGGTGGGATTGCCGTTGGGAACGGAAGCCGCCATGAGCCCGCGATCCTCGATCCACCAAGCAAACGGACGGGGAACGACGGCGAGGAATCGATGGATGGATGGATGCGAGGGGCGAGGGAGATGAGCGCAAGGAGGGAGGAGGAGGAAGAAGAAGAGGAGGTGGTGGTGGTTTCGCGAATCTGCTGCAGCGAGCCTCTCGTCTCCTCCTTTTACTCCCGTCAGTTTTTAGCTTTTCGTTGGATCCTGGGAATTTGGATCTCGTGACTGCCCCGTGGGCCCCACGCCCAGTGACACTTGTTCACCCATCCATCTGTTGCTTCCAATCGGACTACTACCACTTTTTTCCCCCTCTTTTCGTCAGCTAACTGACTCAGCAAATGCAAAATAAATTCCTATTTTCTGTGGTAGTATTTCTCACTGTTTACACCATTTAGAATTTCTTCCCTTTATTATTTTCAGAAATGTGACGCACGCTCACGATGAAGAGAGGAAGGAACTAACAAACCTTGTTGTCGTACTCCCTCCGGTCTAGTTAAGCAAGTCGTTTTGGATAAGGTTTAAGTTTAATATTGAAAATATAAATTATAAATAATATTTAAGTCGTTGAGTTTGAAAATATGAAAATTATATAAATAGATTGATCTTGAAAATTACTTTCATAAAAGTATACATATATAACTTTTTCAAGAAATATTTTTATAGAAAAGAGAAGTTAAAGTTGTACTTTGGTTACCGTGTCGCTGTCCTAAACAACTTTTTTTACCAAACCGGAGGGAGCATGTATAAGCATTTTCTGAGAGAATGGAACTGAAAAATATTAAGATTAAAAGCTACCTACTATTTATACAAAAAAAAGAGCTACTGCCTACTGTTACTTTCACCAGTATCAAAGCGCTATATGGGCCAGAAATTAGAGGAATATACTTTTGCACATTCCAGATCCCCAAGTTGTGTAAAATTGACACCACAGGTTAGAGATTCGACTCGCACAAAAGCAAAAAGCATCAGCACTAGCATGTGGCGTGATGCGGCAATGGCATAAGGACAAAGGCCCTCTTTAGTTACCTTCAACTTCACAAAATTCTTTCTCCAAACTTCACTATTCACCTATCACATCAAATCACATCAAATCTCTCTCCTCATATATAGAACACTAAACATGGGTAAATAAAAAAACTAAGTACATGGTTTTGATGTACACGACGAGACGAATCTTTTGAGTCTAGTTAGGTCATGGTAGGATAATGTTTACCACAAACAAACGAAAAGTGCTACAGTGTCCGATGTGACTTTTTCACTTCACTTTTTACCTTTTTCCAGAAACTAAACACCCTCAAAGCCAAATTTGGGTTTGGGTTTACTTGTATCTCATCAGCAGTCCTTTTTTTAAGCAAACGAAAAAATTCAAAAATATCGAAAGAAGAGCATCATGGATGCTGATATCTATTTAATAAGAATCCAACGATTCCCACCAAAAAAATCCATCCCACCCTCTCACAGAAGCCCCACCTGTCAGATTTTTTTGGGTGGGAGACGTGGGAAAGGTGGGAAAAACTTGATGTTCCAGACACTTTTAGTTCATTCTCCGCAAAACTTTTTTCACCCAATGTCCCGCGCGTACCCACCTCCGCTCAGGTGGGCCCCTAACTCCCCACGTGCACACAATTATCCCGTATTGCTAATAGACAAAAGATTGAAGAGTTTTTCTCTATATAAATAAAGACCAACTAACTCGAAAAATAATGTGCCTCTAAATTTGAAAATCTATACTATAAGGATCCTAGAGAATTGAAAACGATTTCCACCAAAAAACCCATCCCCACCCTCTCACAGAGGCCCCACTTGTCAGATTTTTTTGGGGTGGGAGACGTGGGAAAGGTGGGAAAAACTTGATGTTCCAGGCACTTTTAGTTCATTCTCCGCAAAACTTTTTTCACCCAACGTCCCGCGCGTACCCACCTCCGGCCAGGTGGGCCCATAACTCCCCACGTGCACACAATTATCCCGTATTGCTAATAGACAAAAGATTAAAGAGTTTTTCTCCATATAAATAAAGACCAACTAACTCGAAAAAATTATACCTCTAAATTTGAGAATAGCTAAAGCTCTATACACACACGTGCGTGCGCACGTACCGCGTTGCTAGTGATGACAAAAGAAAACGGAATATCTGTCTGTCTCTCGGGTGTGTTATTTTCACTCAGTTTTCTACGGCTGTGATTCCTTCACGATACCTGTGCCAGGTGCTGAAATAGGAAAGCGTTTTTGTTTTTGTTGGGCCGTAGTTTGTTTCATTTGATGGCCCGCCCCTTTTGCTTTTTATCGGCCAACCGTCAGCCCACATGTCTATCTCTCCCCGCTAGCTTTTCCTCGCGAGTGGCTGCCGTGCTCTGCCATTGTTTTTCCTACCAACTATGCAAACATTCCCAGCATTATTTTGCACATCCTTCCGTCGTCAGCAAAAATCCTTATCTTCTAGGATCAACTCAGTATACTTTAGTTTTTGCTGACACTATCAGCTAGGCGCTAGAATGATCCTGCTTAAATGGAACTTCTATTTCTTGTATATCCTATTATTTACATTGCTCTCTTCCTATTCCCATTTGATTTTTCAACTGGACACTGAAATGATTCACAATTCATAGAAGCAAATAGCATTGGGAAAGCTCATTATTTTACTGACAGAAGTCATAGGTACAAATATAGTCTAAATGACTCAGTCCTGTTTTTCCAATTCTATCAACAATTTTTCATTCATTCAGTTTTGTGTTATTCTGTTTGTTCAATACCAAAGTAGCTACTACATGAACTAGGATATGTGGCTAAATTATTTGCTACATTGGTTCTATCAATTACATGAACTGTCATTTTAATTTGTCCAGTTTTTACCTACAAGATACATGAGTGTATTGTTTCTATCCTTTTCATTTTTTTTCAGTAATTAGGGTGATGTATTGTTTGATAGAATCTCACGTGAATCTTAACATATTCAGTGCCATTTTTCAGTTGAGGGAAGAGGGGGAGCAATGGAAAGTCCTGTTGATACCTATCCTTTGAATGTGTGCTCTTGCTCTGGTGTTTAATTTGGATTCAGTTTTTTTGTTCTATTCATACTGCTTGCATAAGAAAAGAAACACAGAGACCTTTTCTCTTCGATACCATGTAACCAGGACCAAGTTTAAAAACAAAAGAACTATTCTCTTTTGTGGTGCAAACTGAGCACAAGAGATCAAGTTCAATTCTCAAGATCTGTTGTGGGGAGCTGTGGTGGATGTTGATTCATTGTGCAGTTGTCTTAAACATAGATCTACTGCTTGTATATGAAAAACACAAACATGTGGAATTTCTAGAAGCACTCATCTCTTTGTTTGGCCATCTAGAATCTTCACCTTGTAACAGAGTATACTGAACTTTATCCTCCGAGAGGAACCTATTGATAAGAAGCTTTCTTCCCTCATATCGTACAGCGCCTTGATCTCTGATGCTGACAAGGGAAAGACGAAGAACAAGCTATCATGATGGATGTGTGCACAAGCAAGGGAGGTGCGAGCGCGGTTTGGCATAAGGCAATTAATAATGCAAATATTTATTTATAGGAAAAATAATCCCCCCCATTACATAAAGTCCAGTCGTATCCTAGCTAGCAGGATCGGAGCATATGCATTTCGGGATAGTGGAGACGATGTATCACATCCACTACTTTGGATTTAAGGAAAACAAACAAATTAATCATGGCAAGCAGAGTAAGCAAGCAAGCAAAGGGTAGTAGTAGCAAGTGAGGTCCAGCTCAATGAAGAGCGTACTCCTAGCTACTTGACGTACTGGAAAGGGAGTCAACTGCTGTTAGTACTAGTGCTGATCAAAAAGTGATATTAGTAAGGGATGCTACTTACAACTAGGACGACTGGCGCGCGTTGCCGCGCCCGTATGCTGCACGTTCCGCTGATCCGTTTTTCTCTATATACAGGACAGTGTTGTACTTGTACCACCTAAAACTTTAGAGATATTCATAGAGCAAAGAGGTAGAGCAAGGACAGTCAGCTCATCCAAAACATGATGGCCTTTTTGTGTGCCTAGCGCAAGTACAGTCAGCTCATCCAAAACATGATGGCTCATGTGCCTAAAAGTCAGTTGAATAACTGAAAATATTACATTAATTACAACAACAGTCATGGTTGCAATTGTCGAGTGCGACCATGAAAAGCCTTTCAAAGGAAAAAAGTGCCAAGCCCTGATTTACAATGCTTGTGTAACCTAATAGAAGCATGGTTATTGTTAATGAACTTGCGAATAGGAGATCTCACAGCTGGTGTATGCCATCCTCCATATGTTTAAAAATAAAGAAATATATAGCTATGGAATTAGACCGTGAAATAAAGGTGTTTTTTGTGCCTCTGCTGGAATCAATGTAATACTTATACAGAGAATGCGAACATGTACTTATGGCCATAGAACCTAGTCATCTGTATTGGGATACATAATCTTTAGCGCTCTTGTCACCTGAACATCAAAACAGAAGCAGTGGCGCTTTTAGTAGCTCTTTGATGACATCATGAAAGAACACAAATTTAACTCTAATAACACTTTGTTTCCCAAAACCTTTTTTTTAGGATTGTTTCCAAAACCTTGAGGCTTGGTTCTTAAACCTGTATGTGATATTTATAAAGGTAACCACATTAATACATCAGCCATGTAAACCAAGTCAGGCAAGTCATGGAAAAGTTTATCTATTTATTATGAGTTGTAAGATACGTTGGTTCAACGGCTTGTGCAGGGCTAGTACCTGTCTTGCCTCCTTGTAAAGCTATGTCTCAGAATGGAGTTAGGAGATCAGTTTTCTGGGTCAGCACATTGTACTTCATTTACCTTCATGCTTAAACCTTTGAAACTGAATTCCTTCATAACTCCGTACGTGTGGAGTAGCAATCCATGAAGAAAGATGTGGCAACATATTCACCAATGGAAACGAAACATTGTAAGTTGAAGTAGAGGTCATGATGCTAGTAATGAGAGAAGTCTACTGCATAAAACATTGGTGTTAGGTGGTGACCTGCTAGCACCTATGGTTGAGACTATGTAACTACCAAGGCTGTAAAGTAAATATGTATGTAGAGGTGACGCAAGTCAGGAGGTATTCATCCTGCACGTCATTGTTTTTTGTTTTTCATCAAACTAATGCAGCTATTACGTACCGAGTTTTTTTTCTAAATGGTGGAAATTTCAGAGTAATAGATTTGTCTACATGGGGCTAGTGAGGACAAAACAAAGCCCTGTTAGTAGCTCATTAGAAAATAAGTGATTTCATGAACCACTCAAGATTGTTTGCATCTTATTTTCTGGCAAACCTACTCATTGAATGGCAAATCAATTATATCATTCTCATCTCTGCAGGGAGAATAATGTAGAAAAACCAATTGAAATAAAAATTACTACACTACATTGCATCATACCTTTTTTATTCTCCAGGTCATATTCATACTGCTTGCATAAGAAAAGAAACACAGAGACCTTTTCTCTTCGATACCATGTAACCAGGACCAAGTTTAAAAACAAAAGAACTATTCTCTTTTGTGGTGCAAACTGAGCACAAGAGATCAAGTTCAATTCTCAAGATCTGTTGTGGGGAGCTGTGGTAGTATAGAATGTAAGGTACTATCTACCTCTCTGTAAAGGGATGGATCCTGCAACATGTAAGAGTATGAATTTGGTAGGAATTAGTATTTTAGGTCTACCCAAAACCTGCTTGAGAACCTGGGTTAGCAGATAAAGCGATTAAGAACAGAGCTTGTTTTTGAGGGAACTATAAAGATGAATGTCTGGATCACATAAGGGTTCTAAGAAAATTCTAAGCAAATATTATAGAGCATCCCAACCATTATACAAAAATACAGCCGACTACTCAGTTCATTATTTGTAACATCATTCATGTGTATCTTCATTATGCTATTTTAGAGAAACAAATAACCTTGTTGTCTCAAGTGAAACTCAACATATACATAAAGGAAATTATTACCTCTAAAACTAAACTAAATTCAACTAAACTAAATTCCAAGTTTACACAAACTGAACATACATATTTTAGTTACGTCCTATAGAAAAGTAATAATCTGCAAATTAGTACTTTGCTGTAGCCAATTTTAAATTTGGAAAAGGATTATTTTGTTTTTTTTAAATAACAACACTCCAAGGGTACACCTAATAAGTAATGTGTTTCTGAACATGAGCTATTTGTAGTTGATGAACATGTTAGTTTCTGAATAAAGCTGTAGGCAAAAGTTATAATTAGAGTGCCTAAACTCATGTCAATGAGATCAGTTAGATAATGAACCGTTAAGATCTGCTAAGCCGCACATTCACCATATGTTAGAATGAGAACCATGGATGGATCAGAAAGATTTGCACCATATAGGAAAGCAACTTAGTACTTAATTATATCCTGAAACATTGGAGAAAAGGTCCCCTTCCTTTTTTTTCCTGGCTCGCACTTGAAAGAATCGCATTTGTGGCTAGTGAAATCACACACAAAAAAAATCGTGGCTTCACCTCCTGGACATAAAAAAACAAAGTACAGGACATGGCATAAGGATGCATATGTATGAAAAGGGTAGGTGCAATCAGCTAAAAACATCAAGGTCTATAAGAACATATAATCTGTAAAATATGGACAGAGCCACACAATGTACATGTACATATACAGTCATACAGAAGCCTGTCGTCCATGAAAATCATTTCAGAGCCCCCTGCACATGAAGCGAGACCATTTTAATAAAGAACCTGGAAAAAAAATTGTGAAAGGCACCATTAAAATTAGACCAGAATAAACCATAAAATTAGACCAGAATAAATGATGAAATGTATTATCAAACAAATACGGTGTATAAAGTTAGTTTTGATTTGATAACGGGTGGTTTTCATACTTGGCCAGAAGCTGTCAATATTAACCTCTAATTAACAACATCGTCATGAAATGGAAGGATCGGACGTTACCTAGCGAAATAGAGGTTTAAGCAAACTTGGTGTCTCTCACCAAGGTACAATGGAAAATCCAATTTGCAGCTCACTGCTTTAACATACTACACCACTTACTTGGCGAGCTATACATTGTATATTAGATATTAATCAGCAATAGACCTCAATGTTACTCAACATGTTCCCAGATGTGTTGTACTTATACAGAGAGAGGTCCATTGAAAAGAAGAGTGCATATCGGATACTATTAATCACTGGAACACCTAATCAGCACCCCCAGATAATAAACAGTTGCAAAAGGGCGAGGTATGTGCTGTGCTAGGAAATTGGCCCAAACTAATTTCTATAAACAAATAAAGAATGTGAATCTTTGTCTCAGTCTGCTGCTGCAGTAAGATTGTAAGAGAGAAGGAGAGGCCGTACCTTGGTTTGAGAACCACCACAATGGCGCCAGGCCAACAGAACACCATAGAAAAAGGGGCTGCCAGGCATGGGTGCGAGCTGTGGACGTGGGGAGTGGAGGAGACGGACGTCGCACACCAGGTCCGTAGGCACCCCGCAACACAATCGTTGCCTAGCTTCAGCTTGAGGACGCCAACACCGCAGGGAAAATCGGATCTGATGTCTACATCTGTGGCAGACAGGTACAGAGTAGAGGAGGGCGATGGGTATTGGGCTTGAGATTGATGAAGACCGCTTCGCTCAGGGTGCTTCGTCGATGCGGAGAATGGAAGGCGAGGGGGAGGAGGTGGCCTCCATTACCATGGCTCCAGGAAGGGGACGGTGAACTGACGGGGGTGAGGGCGGAAGGGAGAAGAAGTACTTGGCGGGGTCTCCAACGACGGCCGCTGCACCGACCCGTGTGGGCAGGAAGACACGACGCCACCGGTTTTTAGTTGGGCCAAGAGAAATGAAATGGGCCCAAAATTATCAACGGCCGCGGCGTCGCCGTCTTTGCCGGCCACCGGAGCTGGGGAAGGAGCGCGTACGGGGCGGCGTAGGGGCGAAGAGGTGGCGCGGAGGGGGCGGCGGAAGGGCCATGCCGGTGGGGGAAGGGAAGGGGCCCGCGTGAGCAGCCGTCGCCGCCCGCGTGGACCCGCACGGCGCCGCGGGAGGAGCCACCCGCCGCGCCGCGTGGGTGCTCCCGCTCCGGGCCGCGCCGCTGCCGCGGCTCCAAGATCCCCTGCGCGGACGGGAGGGATGGGGAAGGGAGGGGCGAGCCCCGTCGGCGCCCCGCGTCAGCTGCCCTCGCTCCGGGCCTCGCCACTGCCGTCGTCGCGGCTCCAAGATCCCCCGTGAAAGTGCATCTAGCCAATTAATCAATTTTGGTGATTAATGATAATAAAAATTTGGATATAATGTTTTGTATGAGTGTGCAGGAATAAAATGAAAAGAAAAGATAAGAAATGTGAAAGGAAGGTCCCTAATTCTTATTTGTATGGTGGAGGATTCGATTGAAGATTTAAATTTGGTTTTCGGTTTGAAATTGAGTATAGGACCACCGTACCATAAAGGGGGACGTATTCGATAAATTTTGGTTGTCAAAAGTGCTATGCTTGAGATGAAAATCCGAGAGACCCAAAAAATTGCCTAGTTTAACTTTTATTGGTGGGCCGGAACTTAGGCCGGAAGATCCGGCTAGAAGTTCCTACCGGCTCGGTTTTGAGTTTTTCTCGGTCGGAAGATCCGGCAGTAGCATCGGAAGATCCATGACTTAGCCAGATTTCAGCCTTTTGGAGTGTTCTATGGAAGTTCCGGACCTTGGGCCGGAAGATCCGGCTAGAAGTTCCTACCGGCTCTGTCTTGGCTTATTCCGGGCCGGAAGTTCTGGGGTCCCCCGGAAGATCCGACCCTATGTCGTGAAGATCCGGCTCCTGGAACTTTCTCTGGGGTTTTCTAACACTGTTCTGTCACTTGCCGGAAGATCCGACCAAGTATCGGAAGATCCGATACCCCTTCGCAGATCACATAACGGTCATATTTTGGAGGTTGGTATAAATACCCCTCACCCCCCTCATTCATTGGCTGCTGACTTACTCGACCCAACACACCTCTTGAGCTTTCAATCCATCCCTCTACTCCTTCCCAAAGCTCGATTCTTGCAAGGATTCATCTAGGGTTTGAGTCTGGGAGAAGATTTGAGGTGTGATACAAGAGCATTTCGTGAGCTTCCCTTTGTTCATCTCAAGAAGCACTTGAAGCAACTTTGATTCGTCGATTTGCGTTTGTTACTCTTGGAGCTTTGCTCCTAGACGGTTAGGCGTCGCCGGTAGCTCCCATACCTTTGTGGTTTGAGCACCGGAACGTTTGTATCACCTAAGTGATTCAATCTTCCTTTGTGGTTGATTGAGGGAGACTTGGGGCTAGTATGATAGCCCGGCTCTTTGTGAGCTTCTCAACAGAGACGTAGCTCCTTTGTGGAGTGAACTTCGGAAGTAAATCCATTGTCTCCTTGTGCTCATTTGTTTTATTGTTGGATTTGCTTGATTTGATCCGATCTACTTGCTTGTTGTTATTCTATTGCATTGATCATATCTAGAAGGCTCTATACACTTATTGTCACACTTCTATTCAAGTAGAATCTCTAAAAAGTGTTCTAGAACTCAAATTACGAAGTAAAGTTTTTATCCCGTCAGAAGATCCTACACAAGTGTCGGATCTTCTGGGGTCCGGAAGATCCGAGGCTGCGTCGGATCACCGACAACTGACAGATTCTTGGAGAAAATTTGCAGAATTTTATTGCAGGCCTATTCACCCCCTCTAGGCCTAGTGTTGATCCTTTCACCCCGCGCCGACGGGAGGGGGGGAGGAGCAAGGCGACGGGGTACGCGGCGAAGGAGGCCGCTCCCGTCGCTGATGATGGCCGCGGAGGCGGACGCGGCGGGGGTGTTGGTGGCCGGGTCCGGCGGCGACCTTGGAGCGGATGCGGTGGCCGGCTCGCCTCCTCCTGCGCCAACGCCGCTGCGACGGCTGGCCGCCGGGGCTGTGGAGGGGGCGCGGATGGGCTGGCGGAGGGGCCAAGAGGGGGCGGCGGAGGGGCCGTGGAGCACGGTGAGGATGGGGAGGCGGCGCAGGATGCCGCTGTCCGCGTGGGCCTTGCTGCCGCGTCGTCCCGTGGGCCCTCAGATGCCGGCGCATCGCGTGGCGTGGACCGCCACTGCGAGGGCCACCGGCGGCGGCGCAGGGGAGGGGGTGGGTAGCGATTTCTTCGGTGGACACCGCCGATGAGGGGGCGGCGCGGAGTGAAGGAGAGAGGAGGGACGGGCGCGGGAACCGAGCGAGCAACGATTTGTTTGATGGACACCGCCGACGCAGCCGACCGAGGGCAACCACGCGCCGAGCGGCATGCCGACGCGGAGCGACAACCGATAGATGGGCGCCAGCAGCGCGCGGGGGCCACGCGTCGCCAAGCGACGGGCAGAGCGGCTGGATGGGGGGCAATCCTTCCAGTGATAAGGAGTTACATATTCATATCATATTACTAAATTAATCAAAGGGTGATTAGTTTGTCATGTAGTATATATTAAGAGCCTGTGGGAGCAGTATATACAGTATATCAATCAGATGACGAAATTAAAATCCAGTCAGCACAAAGCATATACTATATATTCTGCTAAATAATGCATTCCCAGTACCTGTCCACCACTAAATGAATTAACTGAAATGAATAATGTCTCGTATTACTAACAGTAACAGTTAGGGTCGGAATCAGCTAACAGTGGTCGTCGTTGGCTAATTACGCTAGGTGATGATGATCCAAGCAACATATATGTATTGCTCTACTGCATGCCTCTGCATCAACAAAGATGTCAACAAACCAAAACAAATAAAATTCGATATAGAATCAGCAAACGTAAGAAAGGGGGCGAACTGAACTTGAACGCCTTGATCCAACACACACTGTACGTGACAATGAGCAAAATGAACCAAGGACGCTTCAGTAGTAATTAAGGCGATCCAAAGCGCTATTATGGGGGTGTTTAGTTCCTGGAAAAAGGTAAAAAGTGAAGTGAAAAAGTCACATCGGACACTGTAGCACTTTTCGTTTGTTTGTGGTAAACATTGTCCTACCATGACCTAACTAGGCTTAAAAGATTCGTCTCGTCGTGTACATCAAAACTATGTAACTAGTTTTTTTTAATTTACCCACGTTTAGTACTCCATGCATGAGGAGAGAGATTCGATGTGATAGGTGAATAGTGAAGTTTGGAGAGAGAATTTTAGAAGTTGAAGGGAACTAAACAGGGCCTATATATGATGATGAGTAAACGGAACAATAATGGTGTGGTTGAGTTTTTCGACTATCTATATATATGCGTGCATGTATATTTTTTCACGTACTAGCGTATACTATGTACACATCTAGGCACTGGCGGATCTACCAATAGGACGAGGTAGGGCGGCCGCCCTACCTAACCTTAGAAGAGCACCCCTAATAACCCTCCATTTTTCTCCAAGAATCGAAGATTTGGCAGCCTTTCTTTGTGTTCTTTGCGTCCGGAGGTGGAAGACGAGTCTGAAAATTAGAAGCCATCAGCTACCCTTTCTACAGCTACCCTTTTGTCGGTGCCGAGATTGGCCGCCCAACCTCAACGCCTAACAGAATGCGCTGTGTCCCATCCCTCACCGGTTGATGCAGGAGCTAGCACAATGACACAAGAGGTTTATCCTGGTTCCGGCCGCGAGGCCGTACATCCAGCAGGGTGTGCTCTTGGCATTGTACTATCTTGCACCGGGGTGCTCGTAGAGGGGGGCTACAAGCTTAGCGGGAGAGGAGGAGAGGCCTCCAAGTCCCTGTGCGAGTGGGTGATTGAGGCGAAGTGCCAATATCGTAGCGTGTGTGCGTGTGTTCTATCTGTGGTAGGAAGGACGGGAGCAGGTAGCACAGTGCGACGGAGTGACCTGTGCCTGCCCGCATAGTGGCGAAGCGTCAGCACAGCACGGGGGCAGGTGGCACAGTGGACCTGACCGTGTCAGCGACGTGGAGCTGGACGGAGTCCCATCCCCCATCCTTTGACTTGGGCGCTTGGTAGGTCGCGGTATTAAATGTGTTTGCCAGGCGGAGTGGCGGGGCGCTGCCACAGCGAATAGAGGGGTTCCCTCGAGCGGGCCGGAGTGACCCACTAGCTCGAGGAGGCGTGTGGACCTCGAGCGAGGCGGATGCGGGGCCTCGCCCGCTCGAAGGGGTCGAAGGCCCTCGAGCGAGGCGGAGATGCGGCCATGCCTGCCCGAGGGGGCCGAGGGCCCTCGAGCGAGGCGGTCATGGCACGCGCCTTTCAGGCCTTGAGGCGAATCAGGCCGGGACGGTTGTTTGGGCCGCGGTGGGCGGCGTTGGGCCGCGTTGTCCGGGTGATTTTCTGGGCCGCGTGGGGATTAGTCCTTTTTGGTTCCGCAGGTTCTACCGTGGGGGCGCGCGAGTGTTCACACTCGTGCAAAGGCTTTTGATCCTTGCGCGTCGGATTTTGAGTTTCGAGGCGGCACTACGCCCGGGCTCGAGCTTCGCGCTCGAGGGGTGTTGTGTCGCTTGTGCGGGGAGCCCCCGAGCCCTTTGGCCTGGAAGGGTCGATCGGGTCATGCTTTCCGTCTTTACGCGACCCTCGCGTCCCTTTCGAAGGGATGAGGGGTGAGATGCCCTGCGCCACCCTCGATCGGGTTCGCGGACGCGGCTGTCTCGTTTGAGCTTTTAGCGGGTGGTTCGAGTGCGCGTCCGTGACCCGTTCATTGGGGGTCGGCTCGTGGTCCGGAGACACGTCCATCTGCGAGCACTTGCAAAGGTTTGTTAGGCAGGGCTTGGTCCCGTTCGACCGGGGCCAAGGGCGCGAATGCTCTCCCTCGGTGGGATCCCTCTACTAACTGCCTTTGTCTGGCCTCGAACACAACAGGGGCGTCCCCAGACCTCGCGTCCGGGGTAAAGTCCGTTGAGCACGCCCGAATTGTCCCTGACTCTGTTGATCTGGAGCGTCTGTCGAACCCTTCTATGGGCCAGGCTTCGTACTCCTGATCAGTAGGGCCTTGCGAAAGGCGTTTGCTGCCTTCGAGTCGCCGATTCGAGGGTAGGTTCGTCTTTCGCGCCGTTCCGTTCGGGGCGGCCACCGATTCTTTTTCGAGGCCTGAGTTTCGAGCACCCGGCCGGCAACACCTTACGCTTCGAGGGGCAGAATGGGAGGCGTCGCTGCCTTACCCTGGAAGGAGCCTCTCCGCCCGCTCGCCCGTTGCCCGGGCCGATGGGAAAATGTGCGACCGCCTGCAGGACCGCTCGCGGGCGCGGTCGTGGCTGACGTGGCGTGGAGTGGGCGAAGTGGGCGTCGCGGGTGTGCCTTTTTAGGAGGAGTTGGCGTGTGCCGGGGGGGGGGGCTGAGGCGACGGCCGGTCAGGCGCGGCCTGCCGCACCGTTTCGTTTTACCGTGCCGCAGTTAATGCCGCCGCGCACGCGCGTTGCCCCGTGAAACAGAGAGAGAGAAAGAGAGGGCCCAGCTGTCATTGGCTCGTCGTACGCCGGGTTTGCCGTTGGTGGGGCCGACCGCGGCTGCGGGGATAAGCTCGCCGCGGCCTCCTATAAAATTGAAAGCGGGGGGCGGGGATTTTTTAGTCCCGCCGCTTGCGGCCAGGGTGCCACACCCGCCGGAGGGATACGTGGTGAGCTTCATCCGCTTCCACGAGCGAGGCTTCAACGCGCCGGCGAGCCAGTTCATGCGAGGGCTCTCCTATCACTACGTCGTGGAGCTCCACAACTTCTCTCCCAATGCCATTTCCCAGGCGGCGGCCTTCGTCGGCGTCTGTGAGGCCGTGCTGGGGATCGAGGCGCACTTCGACCTGTGGGTCCACCTGTTCCGCGCTGAGCTCAGCACATTCGGCGCGGGGAAGGGGGTGCACCGGGCCTTGTGCGCCGGCGGCCTCACGTTCTCGGTCGTCGACTCCCGGAAGCGCTCGTACCCGGCCTGCAAGATGACCACCAACAACAGCGGCTGGGCCAAAGGGTGGTTTTACCTGCGCAATGATGACCCGGGGCTGCCGCCGTACTCCGGGAAGGCTCTGGCGGGGAAGACCGATGACTGGGGCCGCTGCGTCGGCGACGAGGGCCGACAGAAGAAGATCCGTCCGATCCTCGACGTCCTCCGCCCCCTGGTGAGGGACGGTCTGACCGTGGCGCACGTGCTGGCGCACTGCCACCGCCTCCGGGTGGTCCCCCTCATGGAGAGGCGGCTTCCCCTGTTCCGGCTGACCGCGGACGCCGATCCCGCGGAGGTGGCGGCGTCGCGGATGCTACCGGACCTGCCCATCGAGGGGAACATCACCATGAGGGTGCAGGTCGCCGTGCACCCCGACACCATGCCGAGCAACCAGAACGACATCTGGTCTTTCCGATTGCGCCCCGCCGAGGGCTACGTTCTGTCGGTGAGTTCGCCGGTTTCCCCTTTCGAGCTGTTGGGGTAAATTTTCATCTTTCTGATTCGTTGGGGTTTTCAGGGCGTGGACTGCAGCCTCTACCGTTCCCTCGCGCCGACCCCGGAGGTTCGCGCCTCGAACTGCGCCCGCCGTGACCGCGAGAAGGCCCGGAAGGAGGCGAAGAAGGCCAGCAAGCAGAGGAGGCTGGACCGGCGGAACCAGCACGAGGCGGCGCTCCGCCGATATCGGAGGGACGGTGGGACGCCGCCGTCGACGCCGGAGGATTCCCTGGACTCCCCCAGCATGGAGGACGAGGAGGAGGAGATCGACTTCGGTGGGGCGATGCCCGCCGGGGGAGAGGAGATTGAGGCCGGCGGGGTGCCGCCCGCCGGCGGGGATGAAGTGACCGCCGCGTCGCAGCCGGGCGCGGTGGATCTTGGTGGGAAGGTCCTGAAGGTCAGGGCGCTGGATTCCCCCCACGCAGGGGGATCGCGTTCGAGCGAGACTCCGCGCCCCGCGGCGACTCCCGCCGCCGCGCTCGGGGAAGCCGCGCCGGCGACGCGGGACCCTCTGCCCACCGAGGTCGAGCAGAGCCCGACGCCCCCGCAGGTGACCCCAAGGCCGGGGCAAGATCCCCCGGCGTTGACCACGGAGCCAGGGCGTGAGGACCGCGATGCGGCCCTGCCCTCCCCTGCGAGAGGGTGCGAGGAGGCCGCGCCGGCCGGGGATACGGCAGCCCAGCCGGCCCCGGGGCACGCACGAGACGCGGCCCAAGACTGCGGCGATGGGCGTGCTCCCCCAGAGGGGGCGATCGTGACCGTGACGCCGCCCACCTTCCCCATGGCCCAGGAACCACCGCCGGCGTCGTCGACCGGAGGAGCGCCGGAGTGGGACATGGCCGAAGCGGCGCTGCGCGAGGGTCACCGAGGGCCGGACGCGTGGCCGGAGGAGGCCGGCGTGCCCGACCAGATCTAGCTGGGCATCGCGGAGGAGAGGGAGCTGTGGACTCGCGCGGAGCAGGTCGGGCAGGACCTGGAGCGGGCCATCGCCGCCGCCGCTGATCTCCCCCAAGAGCCCCGTCATGGCGGCTCATGTCTTTGTATCTCTGAACGGCCTACGACCGAGTGTAATTTGTTTTTGTAAATCCGCCGTTCGTGGCGTGTGAGGAAGAGATTCGTTTGCGTCCGATCTTTCTTGTTGATTTGCACGGTTTGCTTATGATACCGCGTCTTCTCCCCTGATCTCAGAGTGATTTTTGCGAAGGGATTCGTTTTCCCACGAGCGACCTGGGTATCCAGGGGTGAGGGGGATGCCATAGCCCTTTCGAGGGCGTAGGCGGTCCCGCGGCCCAGCCTCCTGTCCACCGCAGCAGACTCGCGCCTCGCTTCTATCTTCTCTGGATGACAGGGGCGTCGATGGCGTGTCCCGGGTTCCGGTCAAGGGAGGCCCAGGTTCCTTGCAACTTTCGAGACTCGTTCGGAGAGCTCGATCATTACGATTCGCACGACATCGAAGCTGTCGCAATAGGTTCCTGCAGATGTTTCGGGCGCCTCGTCCCGATTCTCTCGGAAGGAGTTGTTCGATAGATAAAGACGTATTAACTTAGCCTAATCGAAGCATTTTAATTTGCGGCGCGCCATACCCTTCCTTCTTGGCATCAGATCGATTTGGCAAAGGAACACGAGCCTCTTTGGCATCGAGTGGTGAGGGGGGTGCCGTAGCCTTTCGAAGGCGTAGGCGGTCCCACGATTCAGCCGGCTCTTAGCCGCGGCAGGCCCGTGCTTCGCTTTAATCTTTCCGTGCGGTCGAAGAGGGGTATGGCGGCGCACTTTAAAGAAAACGCATGGAAAAAAGGTTGGGGCTGTCAAGGGGCTAGCCCCCGGGCGGCCCCCGAGGGGACTCGACCTCATCTCGGGTTCGATTCGAGGGCAAAGGGGAGTCACTCTGTTTCTATGTTGTTCGTAACAATGTTTCCATGCAGTTGCAAATCTTTTTATTATCACCAAACCGCAAATCGAAATTGCGGGGAAATACAAAAGATTTTATGGGTAGAAGCGACGTAGCTGTTGGATGTTCCAGGCGTTGGGGAAGACCTCGCCTTTCTCGTTCGACAGCTTGTAGGTGCCTGGTTTGAGGACCTTGGCGACGATGTACAGTCCTTCCCACGGCGGCGTGAGCTTGTGGCGTTCCCTGTTGTCCTGGCGCAGTCTCAACACCAGGTCTCCCTCGCTGAGGTCTCGACGCCGCATCTTCCGGGCCTGGTACCGTCGAAGCGATTGCTGGTAGCGTGCCGAGTGGAGTAGCACTATGTCTCGAGCCTCGTCCGCCTGGTCCAGCGAGTCTTCCCGGTTTCGCTGGTTCTGTTCTTCTTGATAGGCCTGAACGGCCTGTGGCCGAGTGTAATTTGTTTTTGTAAATCCGCCGTTCGTGGCGTGTGAGGAATAGATTCGTTTGCGTCCATCTTTCTTGTTGATTTGCACGGTTTGCTTATGATACCGCGTCTTCTTCCCCTGATCTCAGAGTGATTTTTGCGAGGGATTCGTTTTTCCCACGAGCGACCATGGGTATCCAGGGGTGAGGGGGATGCCATAGCCCTTTCGAGGGCGTGGCGGTCCGCGGCCCAGCTCCTTTCCACCGCAGCAGACTCGCGCCTCGCTTCTATCTTCTCCTGGATGACCGGGGCGTCGATGGCGTGTCCCGGGTTCGGTCAAGGAAGCCCAGGTTCTTGCCAACTTTCGAGACTCGTTCGGAGAGGCTCGATCATTACGATTCGCACGACGTCGAAGCTGTCCGCATAAGGTTCCTGCAGATGTTTCGGGCGCCTCGTCCCGATTCTCTCGTAAGCAGTTTTCGATAGATAAAGACGTATTAACTTAGCCTAATCGAAGCATTTTAGTTTGCGGCGCGCCATACCCTTCCTCTTTGGCATCAGATCGATTTGGCAAAGGAACACGAGCCTCTTTGGCATCGAGTGGTGAGGGGGATGCCGTAGCCTTTCGAAGGCGTAGGCGGTCCCACGACTCAGCCGGCTCTCAGCCGCGCAGGCCCGCGCCTCGCTTTAATCTTTCCGCGCGGTCGAAGAGGGGTATGGCGACGCATTTTTAAAAAAACGCATGGAAAAAGGTTGGGACCGTCGTAGGGGCTAGCCCTCGAGCAGCCCCGAGGGGACTCGACCTCATCTCGGGTTCGATTCGAGGGTAAAGGGGAGTCCTCTGTTTCTATGTTGTTCGTAACAATGTTTCCATGCAGTTGCAAATCTTTTTATTATCACCAAACAGCAAATCGAAATTGCGGAGAAGTACAAAAGATTTTATGGGTAGAAGCGACGTAGCTGTTGGATGTTCCAGGCGTTGGGGAAGACCTCGCCCTTCTTGTTCGCCAGCTTGTAGGTTCCTGGCTTGAGGACCTTGGCGACGATGTACGGCCCTTCCTACGGCGGCGTGAGCTTGTGGCGTTCCCTGTTGTCCTGGCGCAGCCTCAACACCAGGTCTCCTTCGCGGAGGTCTCGACGCCGCACCTTCTGGGCTTGATATCGTCGAAGCGATTGCTGGTAACGCGCCGAGTGGAGCAGTACTACGTCTCGAGCCTCGTCCGCCTGGTCCAGCGAGTTTTCTCGATTTCGCTGGTTCTGCTCTTCTTGGTAGGCCGTGAGCCTCGGGAACCCGTACTCTAGGTCTGTTGGGAGGACTGCCTCAGCACCGTAGACGAGGAAGAACGGGCTGAAGCCCGTGGCCCTGCTTGGGGTGGTTCTAAGACTCCAGATTACCGACGGTAGCTCCGTCATCCACCTCCGGCCGAACTGGTTCAGCTTGTTGAAGATTCTCGGCTTAAGGCCTTGCAGTATCATGCCCGCGGCGGCATAACCGGGCCGGCGTCACGGCCGTCGTTCAGGATGCGCGCCCTGGCTACGCGTCCGGCGGCCCGCGCGCGTTCGCCGCGCTCGGGCTGTCGGGCTTCCAGTGTTGCGCGTAGCTCCTGCACCTGCTGGCGCTCCTGCTGGAGCTTCGCCTCCAGCTCTCGCACTTGCGCAAGTTGCGTTTGCGCGAGCGCAGGATCATCCCGCGGCTCAGCAGGTGCAGTGATCGCTCGTCGCGCGTGATGGGTGCCAACGGCTGCTCGTTGCGCGTGGCGGGTGCCAGCGGCTGCTCGTTGCGCGCGGCCCCGTCCGTTGTCTCGTCATCCTCATCCGCGGATTCTACCTCGCCTTCGAGGACGAAGCACTCCCGCGCGGGGTCGTACTCCCCCTCGCTGGAATCGTCGGAGCAGGTGAGGCAAAAGTCCACGGCGGCCTGAAAGGAAGTGAAACCTTCGCGGTCGCACAGCTCGGAGTAGTCCAGGTCTGGGTGTTCCTGGCCACACACGCTCTCCTCGTCGTCGGGATCAACTGAGGACCCGTCCGGCGAGGAGGGGTGGAGGTCGCGGATCAAACCCAGCTGGTGGCCCGGCGAGTCCGCGTATGCGCTCAGGCTGGCGCTGATTGCTGCGGAGTATCTCGCGGCTGTGTTGGTCAGCCCATAGGGCAGTTGCGTCGGTCCGGCCGCGTCCCCCCTGCGGGCTCCCTCCGCAGGAGCTACCGGTGGGGGCGCGTCCCGCTGCGCCGTGACAGCGGGCCGGAGCAACAGGTGCGTGTCCCAATCAGGGAGTACTACGCGCGGGATGACACGTCGCTCCACGCGAATCTGGAGCTCATGCAGCGCCCGCCGCCTTCTGATCTGGGATGTCGTAGGCGATGCCGGGGGCCCGGTTATCAGGCCGGGTGCCACGGAGGCGAGCCGCATGAGGAAGCCCTCACCGGTCGCTTCGAACTCCAGGCTCCTGAACGTGATCCAGTACCCGCGCGGAAGCGGGCCGGGAGACCCCGCGGCGGATCGTGTCGGCATGGCGAGAACGCGGCCTGTCGGTGAGGAAACTGCTTGGGAGAGCGGTCGATCACAGCGCCCCCCTACCTGGCGCGCCACTGTCGGTGCCGAGATTGGCCGCCCAACCTCAGCGGCTAACAGAATGCGCTGTGTCCCATCCCTCACCGGTTGATGCAGGAGCTAGCACAATGACACAAGAGGTTTATCCTGGTTCCGGCCGCGAGGCCGTACATCCAGCAGGGTGTGCTCTTGGCATTGTACTATCTTGCACCGGGGTGCTCGTAGAGGGGGGCTACAAGCTTAGCGGGAGAGGAGGAGAGGCCTCCAAGTCCCTGTGCGAGTGGGTGATTGAGGCGAAGTGCCAATATCGTAGCGTGTGTGCGTGTGTTCTATCTGTGGTTGTCGTCGTCGTCCCCCCTGGCCAGCGCTTTCTTCCCCCTTTTATAGCCCAAGGGGGGTGAAGGATAGCGACCCTGAGGGGGTACAAGTACAAGCAAAGTACGTGCTACAGGGGGGGTGTACTAGAAGAGCGCGGCGCCGGGCGTGCCATCGTCCTTGGTTCTGATCGGCGATCATGGCGAGCTCCGGCTTCTTCGGGCGTCGTGCCGTCCTTGGTCTTGTCCTGGAGCGACTTCGAGGGGTAGCAGGCCCCCCAGTTGGGCTCCGGTCGTCGTTCGTACACTTGATCGAGGGCCTCCCATGCTCACTCAGTCAGGGGAGGACGGGAGTTGGCAGCACAGTGGCGGAATGATGGCCCCTGTTGGTCACAGTGCACGGCGTGCTCGCCCCGTCGGGGGAACGGCAGAGAGTTGGTGGACATGACCCGGCGTACGTCGTTGCAGGGCCGCGCGGGGCTGGGGTCAGCGCTTTCCTATTGGCCCGCACTCCCGCTCGAGGGTCTTCCCCGCCCGTTCGAGGGCTGCGCCATACGGGGGGAGGACGAGAGTAGGCAGAATAGTGGCGGTGAATGACAGCCGTACATCCGCACAGGACTTGTCGTGCCTGCTCACCTGTTAGAGCAGGCGGTCCTGTGGCCGGAGTCAGCGGGAGTGACGGGACGTGGCGGACATGACCGGGGTTCGCCCCTGGTCGTCGTCCGTACGCCATTCGAGGGTGCCCATCTACCCGCTCGAGGGCTTTGCAGCGGGGAAAGGACGGGAGCAGGTAGCACAGTGCGACGGAGTGACCTGTGCCTGCCCGCATAGTGGCGAAGCGTCAGCACAGCACGGGGGCAGGTGGCACAGTGGACCTGACCGTGTCAGCGACGTGGAGCTGGACGGAGTCCCATGCCCCATCCTTTGACTTGGGCGCTTGGTAGGTCGCGGTATTAAATGCGTTTGCCAGGCGGAGTGGCGGGGCGCTGCCACAGCGAATAGAGGGGTTCCCTCGAGCGGGCCGGAGTGACCCACTAGCTCGAGGAGGCGTGTGGACCTCGAGCGAGGCGGATGCGGGGCCTCGCCCGCTCGAAGGGGTCGAAGGCCCTCGAGCGAGGCGGAGATGCGGCCATGCCTGCCCGAGGGGGCCGAGGGCCCTCGAGCGAGGCGGTCATGGCACGCGCCTTTCAGGCCTTGAGGCGAATCAGGCCGGGACGGTTGTTTGGGCCGCGGTGGGCGGCGTTGGGCCGCGTTGTCCGGGTGATTTTCTGGGCCGTCGGTGATTAGATGTTTTTGAAGGGTGATTATTCCCGGTGGTTAGGGGACCCCTTGGGATGTCCCCGATACCTTTCATTTGTTAAATGGGCCAGATAGTCAGCCCAAATTTAATGACCCGATGGGTGATGGCCCAGTAGTACAAAATCCATATGGCCATATCCCTGTAAACGATCGATCCACAGCCTGCTTCTACCTCCTGTTCGCCATTCCAGTCACTGTTCCTGCCTCCTGTTCGAGTGCCGCCACCGCGCCACCAAAAATGGCGAATCATAGCACCTAGCGCTAGCGGCATGGAGAGCGGAGATCCTGATTCAGTATTGGGGGCCGGTACTGGCGCCGGAGACAACCAATGCCAAGCGCAAGCGGGAGCGGCGGCACCGTCAATGGGCACAAGCAGCATGAGCACACCAGCGACGGCGGCATTTTGTGTTAGTTTGTCCGCCCTACCTACATTTTTTTCTAGATCCGCCACTGCATCTAGGGAGCAATAGATTGGGCCGGTTTAATATGACAATGACCTAGACAAACGCATGGACTAAAAAAAAGGGGTCACGTTTGAGGGCGAAAGCTCACTACATCGGTGTCACATACACTCTGCATCCTCACCGATTTAGTAACAAGCAGCATAGTGTAAAGTGGCAATACGATAAGGTTTGTCGGTTTTCTAGCAACACGTACGATTAATTTGCTGCATTATATATTATATATACATATTGACTGTGATGCCCGATGCCCGGCCGTTTGATGACTTTTTTATCTGCACGCGCACATGCACGCTCACGCTCTACAGTCACATAGAGTTGTTTTAAGTGCCCGCCTCTCAAGACGGAGCTCCACGCGGACTGCGTGGGGATCCCGCTCCACACCACCTGCAGATCCATTCTTCACCCGGATAAATAAACATTTATCCTCTGCAGATTCATTCTTTTTGTTCTTTTTTCTGAAGAATGGAGAAGAGATTGGGTTGCAGTTTCTTCTTGCTTGATTTTCTCTTTTTCTTGTTTGTTTTTTTCACATTGATAATATATTTTTTTTACCTTTTTCATCTGATTGCAAATTGTGGCAGATCTTCTTTTCATACAAGATAGGATGGGATTCAAATAGAAATAACATCTTGTGTATTTTTGTAGATTTTGTTAATTCATTTTTTGTCGAAATGAAATGTTCTGAATGCATGCAGTACTAAACAAATGTTTATTCTCTAATCACTTCATGCATGGAACTTTTTGTCCGGACATGCATACATATGTTTATTCTCTAATCACTTCATCGCCTGCTTCTTAAGCTTCTGCACAAATCCTAAAGCGGCCGACCATCCCACGACTGCATGTGTATGTGCGTGTGTGTGTGAGGGGGGGGGGTCCGATCCATAAAAGTTGCTCTGATTAGAGAAGCTTTGGAATATTGTTTCCTGGGGGACAAATTGCTGGTGTATGCTGTCCAGAATCCCCCGGCGTCCCTGTGCTCCAATGAGCGTACGTCAACCCAAGAACGGCAATGGAACACATCGGTGACATGGACGACGTCGTCGTAGGTGGCCTTGGCCAGGGTGGTCTTCCCCACGCCGCCAAAACCCACTACGACGACCACCCTCGGCGTCTGCTGCTGCTGATGGTGGTTGTCGCCCTGATCCTGACCAAGACCAAGCAGAGCGAGGACTTCCTCCTTGGGCTTGGCTAATCCAGCAGGCGGGTTGCGGTTGTCGCCGGCGGCGGCTGCATGGCGGCGTCCCACGGCGGCGGCGCCGCGTGAAGAAGAAGCAGCAGTAGGCTGCTTGACTATCCAGTCGTGGATAGCCTCTGCGCGCTTCCTGAGCACCTTGATCGCCGACGCGAAGCGGTAGCAGGTGGGAAGCACCCGCACCTGCGCCGCGCAACGGAGCACCGCCACGCGCCCTGCTTGCTGCTGATTGGGCAAACGATGCGCGAATGGCTCCACGCAGTCCTCCATGTCGTGCATCAGCTCGCGCATCAGGCTGCTGTACTTAATCGCAGCAGCTGTGTGGCCAACGTTGCCCCTCCCATCCTCCAAGGAGGCCGCAATCATGATGAGCTCGTCCTTGAGCAACTCCGAGTCTACCCGGAGATTGCGGATCATGGTGAATGTCTTCACCAATCCTATCAAATCAAAGAGCTTGCCATCGATGTTATTCAAGAAGGCAGAAATCGCCGTGGTCTCTAGTGCTGCTGTTGTTGTAACCATCCTAGCTGATCCTGCCTGCCTGCCACGCGCGCTATATCAGATCAAGATCAATCTGCTGCTGCTAGCTGAAGATATATGCAAGCTGCCAGAGCCCAGAGGGATCAGGATGATCCTGCCTGCCTGCCGCGCGCGCTATATGAGATCAAGATCAATCTGCTGCTGCTAGCTGAAGATATATGTATGTGTATATCATCGATCAAGCTGCCAGAAGGATCAGGACCCTAGCTAGCTCAATATACGAAGAACTAAATAAGGCATGGTAAGCTATGCAGACGAAGCTAGGCCAAGATCGGGGGGAAAAGGCACGAGTCCTTTACCTACGTGCCATTACGAAAGATGGTGGTGACCTCTATGTATTTGAAAAGTTAGTTCGCACCTGTATACCATCTATCTAACTTTTTTTTTACCTCCAAGCCATTCCGTCCATGTTGGGTTAGTTTGGAGGCTAGCTCCTACATGTGGTGCCCACCTACTAAAATGACCATCTTACCCCTTTGACCATATTGAACCCTACTCCCTCCGTCCCAAAA
The DNA here is from genome assembly GCA_900205405.1 of Echinochloa crus-galli. Taxonomy (NCBI): domain Eukaryota; kingdom Viridiplantae; phylum Streptophyta; class Magnoliopsida; order Poales; family Poaceae; genus Echinochloa; species Echinochloa crus-galli. The sequence continues at coordinate 523,619 of OAMR01000511.1, forward strand.
TATAAGACCTTGAACGATTTAAACTCAAAAAACAGTGGTGAGAAAAAATGATCTCTATATCCCTTATTTTACACTACCCACCAACTCTCCATCCACCCACCAACCCCATTTAGTTTTATCCTATTCTTCCAGAATCTTATATTTTAGTACAAAATTTGAACCCTCGTAACATGGACGGAGGGAGTACCTCTTCTCTCGTCTGTTCCGAACGGATCGTGATGGATTTTGACGTTGTTTTTTTAACTAAACAAGGCCTAAACACAGCCATGAACAAGGGCATAGCGATCGTGAGTGATGGACCGCGGCTGTTCATGGCGTGAGCTACAGTAGTGCCATGTTCTTTTATCGATCGTGATGGACGGGATGGCTGATGGGCCGGCTGTTCATGGTGTGGTTCGACCTACAGTAGCTGCCATGTTCTTTTATTTAATGTGCAGAGTTGGGTGGGTGCTGTGTGGTTGCTTCGTCGTCCCCTCGTCCTTGGCCGTGTGCAATGCGATGCCGATGCAGAGAGCTGTACGTGACTGAGGTGAGGCGGACCAGTCAGTGCCGGAACCGGAGGCCATGTGAAGGCCCACAGAAGCTCACGAAAGATGCTAGTAGGAGCCAAGCGAGGCCTTAGATCCCAAATTCCACTCCCAAATTTACTATAAAAAAGAAAAAGAAGATTCCCCGTCACATCAAAATGTCATAACATACATGAAGTACTAAATGTAGATGAAATCAAAAACTAATTACACAGTTTTGTTGTGCTCTGCGAGACGAACATTTTGAGCCTAATTAATCAATTTTTAGACAATTTTTCACAAATACAAACGGGCCTAGGTTGAGAAAATGAAAGGTATTACTGAGTCTAAAGCAGAACACATCTAGCTCACACATAAGCATCTCACACTGGCGGTGTAACAGCACTTTGGTCCCTGACATACAATCTATATCTATACTATAAATAGTATAAAATAGTATAAAGAGAATTAGATTTGAAAACACTTCTCACCAAGATTAGGCCCACCTCCCACCTCACAGAGGACCCACCTGTCATGAAAAAAGGACTA
>OAMR01000511.1:528452-540267 GCA_900205405.1 Echinochloa crus-galli
GCGAGTAGAGGAAGGTAGATGTGTATAAGAGACAGATGTTACAGTGACGCAATGATTACGAAGTGACATCATACTCCCAAATTCACCCTCCTAATTCTAACATCTAAACGAGTGCTAGGCGAGTCTAAGTCTACGAAAAGATGCCTCTCACTCTAAACTAGGCTGCGTGATCGACCTGTGACCCCTCGGGTCAATCCATGTCTCCCCGAGGTCCGAGCTGCATGCACGCAAAGGAAAGGAACAAAAGTGGTTCCCAAACTTTCGCTCTCGGGCTTCACTATTCACTTATTACATTAAATTATATCAAATATATCTCCTCATGTATCGAGTACTAGGCGCGGATAAATAAAAAACTAGTTTTATGGTTTTGATGTACACGACAAGACGAATCTTTTTGAGCTCTTTTACGGTATGCCATACTAGCCTTAAAAAAGACTAGTATGTAAAGATCCGAGGATTAGTATGTAAAAATCGGATGGACCAGATTAATTGTATACTACTGTAACCATTTTAGTAATATGGGTAGTATGAACTCAGTAGTATAGGTAGTATAAGGGTACTATGGAAAAAAATAAAATGGCAAATACGTAATTTTGACATATAAGTTTGGAATGGCAGATATATAATTATGGTATATCTTTTTTTTAGATCCAGCAGCTCGAACGGGCGAGACGGGGTGCGCGATAGGACAATGTTTACCACAAACAAACGAAAAGTGCTACAGTGCGCTACAGTATCCGATGCGTCTTTTTCATCCCTTTTTACACTCTTTTCAGAACTAAACACACAACCTTATTCACACGTACAGTGCATGCAATTCCCTTGACTAATTAATTTGGGTGTGTTTTTTCTAAAATTTTTAAACTTTTCATCACATCGACATCATATCGAAACATTAAATATAACAAATGACACATGCATAGAGCATTAAATGCAGGTAAATAAAAAAACTAATTGCATAGTTTTGATGTACACGAGAGATGAATCTTTTGAGCTAGTTAAATCATGGTAGGACAACAATTATCACAAACAAATGAGAAATACTATAGCGCACTATAGTGTTTGATGCGACTTTTCTACCAACTTTTCACCCAAACTAAATACACCGATGACTTGAGCAATGAAATTGGCCGGAAGGTGCCAGAGGTACCGTCGTGCGAGTGGCAATAGTATTTCTTTGTCGTTTCGGCTGTGGTAGCATTCCATTTTGGGAAATTGTCGAGCAACTCCATCCGCACGCACTGTGTTTGGTTCTACACCCAACGCACTTCATGAGGATTTTATGTGCATTCAATTGTGCGTGACAATTCTCCACCAAGCATATTCAATGCCAGGTACTGTCTCATCATCATTTGAACATGACAAAATTAGTAACAAAACGTAACTTAGTAGTTCCAACGGCATGAGAACCAAAACGTAACTCGGTAGTTTCAATGAGAACTTGACAACATCAACATCAACACCAATAATATCTTAGCAAGTAAATATTTATCTCAACAATAATATCTCAGCACACATTAACTGATATAAAGCATACAAGAATTACAATCTATCATGCAACAGAAACACAAATACATATATGTCTGACGAAGCAAATAGATAAGCCGCAGAAGAGAATCCAGCAGCGGTGGTGCCTGCTGTCCGTGAACCGGCCGGCTGGGACAAAAAACAGTAAACGACTCGCCGTGAAGGATACGGGCATGCAAGTTCATGGATACGGGCTCATTTATTAGAAAAAATTTTAAACGTGCCATTACAATTTTCAAAAATTTGAAAAATGCCATTGTCAGTGACTGTGGTGGCCCCCATGTGTCAGTGACACACTGATGGCATATTTCTAAAGTGTGAAAATTGTAATGGCATGGAAAAATTTAACCAGTATTATTCCACATGAAACTGTAGAAAAAAAAATGCAATAAGTTAGTGTGTCAAATACTTGAAACCTAACACCCGGCCCAACACCGTGCCTAAATGCCGGCTATATGATCAACTACATACTCAGCTCTATGGTAGAATCCAGCCCGAGAAGTACCACGTGAGTTCTTTCTCTTCTCTGTCTTGCTTTGCTCTTCTCTCTTTTCGGCAGCACGCACACAGCCATCCGAGGAGAGCCCACGGACATGGCGGACCGGCGGCCGTGGCCGCCATGAGCACTTCCTTGCCGGCGGCGGCGCGAGCAGCAACCGACGACGCGGAGCTGCGGATCGAGCGAGCAGCGGCCGACACAAGTTGACTCAACTGTTGGAGAAGGCGGTACGTTCGTAGCGTTGTTCATTCTTCCATCATATCTGTCGATCGAACTTGAATTAATTTTCGATATGTAGTAAATTATTTTTTTATCACCGATTTCATCACGTGCTAGCTGGTGGGTATTTGGGTGGGTGTGGAACGGGAGATCCTGCTACATGCCTTGGAACTGAACCTACTATTGTGAGGACCTGCAGATTCAGTTTTTCCTGCAGATTCATTTGCGCATGTGAATCAATGGGAGATATCAGGGATACATCTTTTTTGGTTGTTCCTCTCTGTTCAGTCTAATAAGGTACCAGGGATGCATCTTTCGTTCGCGCGCTCCATGTGAGATATCAGGGACGAATGTACAGTACTCCATGCATGAGGAGAGAGATTTGATGTGACATGTGAATAGTGAAGTTTGGAGAGAGGATTTTTGAAAGTTTGATGATTTGACCAGGAACTAAACAGGACCATGCCTTTGGGTTTCAGATGAAGGTCAATTTCAGTACGCCTTGGGAATGGTGAATTTGAAGATCGCTTTGTGAAAAAGGATTTGGTGGTATAGGTGTGCGCCTTGGAAAGTGACACCATGTTTATTATCCGTTGTCCCTAGCTTACAGATCCTCCTGGAAATTATGAGCACATATAATCTGTTTTTTAGTACATCTATTGATATTAGTGTGGAGTGCCATATGTTGAGTGCAGGCAATAGAGATGAACATATAAAGCTTCGGTTGAATAAAAATATACATTAGTTTTGTCCTACGGAATTACGGATGGGCCTAGGGGTGTTAAAGGGCCCTCACTTTTGTAATAGAAATTTTAAGGATCGGGCCGGATTAGGGCCGGATCAAAATAATACTAGTTTTTGAGCTAAATTTTGTTAGGGCCAAGATAGATTGTGAAGGAACAAACGGGCCATGATCCGTTACCACCCCTAGATGGGCCTGTTTGCGCACCAGTTTTATTTTGTGGGATGATGTATGACTGATTATAATTTCTGATTACTGGTAGGTTGTTTTAGTACTACATAACTAATATTGGCATTGATTGTCAGCTATCTACTTGCAAACATGTAAACTAGGTCTGGTGTTTTGTTACTATTATAGATATAAGTTGCAAATGAAAGTATTTCTGTAAACGTTGCTTAACGGGCAACACTAATTTTTCCCTTTGGATTAATTATTCTTTGCTCGTTCGTTGTTCTCATCAGGAACGTACATACAATGGAGGAATTAGTGCCAGCAGCACCGATCTGTGTGGCGCATGGACCTTTGCGGTCCCTTCCTGCCAAGATGGAGCGATTACTTTCGCAACAAGACGGCGAGCTGCTGCTGCGCAAGGGAGACAAGAACAAGATCCGTCTCCTCAAGGACCATCTCCAACAAGTGATCGACAAGTATCTCCTGGAGCCGTCCGAGGTGGAGCACGCTGCGTCAACGGCCAGGCACTGGGTGAAGCAGGTGCGCGAGCTGTCATACGACATCGACGACTTCCTTGACGAACTGATGATCATCCCCGTCAAAGGCCGCTGGGTCGCCGACAAGGTCTCGGAGTTGAGCACGCGTCTTGAAGGGGCCATTCAGCGGCACAAGGACTACAATCTTGAAAAGTGCGAGATGCGGCAGGCAGCAGATATTATTGAGCGCCCCCTCCCACCATTGTGTCATGTTGCTAGTATCAACAGCTCTGCCATGGAGAAGCTCGAGGGGTGGCTGATGACGACAGCCGGCGGATCAGCTGCAGATGATAGCAACAAGCAGCTCACCGTGGCGTCGATTGTTGGATTTGGGGGTGCTGGTAAGACTACTCTTGCCAGAGAACTTTACTTCAAGCTAGGACGGAGGTTCGAGTGCCGAGCTTTCTTGCGCTTGTCCCAGAAGCCTGACATGAGGAGGCTTCTCACCAGCTTACTGTTACAGCTTCACCCACACAAGCCCCCAGATGCGGCAGAGTCGCGTAATCTCATCACCACAGTCAGATCCCACCTGCAACATAAGAAGTAAGATTTTTTTTCTGAACCCTTCCTTGTGCTTATCACAGATGGAGTAGGACAAGTATTTATTTCCAACTGTCAGGAGTATCCTTCAAATACTAGGAGTGTTTTCAACTGACTAGTGCAATATTTTTCAAATATCAGGGGTATTGTGCAATCGAGGATTATTTTTTCAAAGGTGAAAGAGTAATTCATCTGAGTAGAGAAGGATTTATTTTCCATATGTCAGTAGTATCCTTCAAATGCTAGGAGTGTTTTCAACTGATTAGTGTAAATCTTAGTATCATAACAAGGAGTAAATGTTAGCTCACAACATTTTTAGACCCCCCAGATGATCTAGCTAATAAATTAGTATTGTGTTTGTCTACTTGCACTACCTGGTTAGTTTGCCTCAATGATCTTGATTCTGAACACAGTTATTATTCCACAAAGAATGACAGTCCGTTTTGCAGGTATTTCATTGTAATTGATGGTGTATGGGCTTCATCAACCTGGGATTTTGTCTGTGATGCTTTGCCAGATGATAAGTGCTGCAGTAGAGTACTAACAACAACAGAAATTGATGTGGTAGCTCAGCGATGCTCTGGTTATAATTCGGATCTTGTTTTTAAGATTGGACCACTCAGTGATGATGAATCGAGAGAATTATTTTTTAGTAGACTTCCTGTCAATCAATCTGAAAGTCGCGAGATCTTGAATGAGCCCTCATCATCAGAAATTATAAAAAAATGCGGTGGGTTTCCTCTAGCAATTGTTACCACTGCAAGTCTTTTAGCAAGGCAGCAGAATTGGATAGAACAGTATAACTACATAAGGAGATCATTTAGCCCTAATCCATGAATAGATGATCCAACTACAGAAGGGGTGAGTCACGTATTTGGCCTTTGTTACAACAACTTTCCTGATCATTTGAAGGCATGTCTGCTATATTTTAGTGCATATAATGAGGACCACGTAATCTGGAAATATGACTTGGTAAAGCAGTGGATAGCTGAAGGTTTTATCTGTGCAAAAGAAGGAGACGATGTGGAGAAAGTTGCAAGTAATTATTTTGATGAGCTTGTTGACACGGGGATGATCCAGCCTGTAGATGCCAAGCGCAATGGTGAAGTGCTGTCATGTACAATACACTACAAGATACTTCGTTTCATTAGGTACAAGTCCATTGAAGAGAATTTCATCACCGCAATTGATAGTTCTCAGACCAATATAGAGCTTGCTGACAAAGTCCGTCGACTCTCTCTCCACTACGGTGATGCAGAAGATGCAGAATTGCCTGCAAAATTAAAACTATCTCAAGTTCGATCACTATTCTTTTTTGGACTCTTCAAGTGCTTACCTGCTATAGAGGAGTTCCGACTCCTTCGAGTGATGGTCCTTCACCTTTGGAGTGATCAGGATATCACAAGTTTTGACCTTGCTACACTCCGCAAATTGTTTGAACTGAGATATTTGGAGATAGCATGTAATGCTATTCTGAATCTACAATCCAGCCTGCAAGGTCTACAACATTTGGAGACACTAAAGATAGGTTCAAGAGTCAATGAAGTTCCACCAGAAGTTTTCCAATTGCCAGGCCTGCTGCACCTCAGTCTTCCTGTTGACACAAACCTAATGACCCTATTGCACAATACTAGCAGCAACTCATGTCTGCAGGATCTTCGCCTCACCTTTTCTACAATACCATGTGATAAGCTTGAGAAAAACATGGAATATTTGGCTTTGGTTCTCTCGGAACTCAAGAAACTCAAGTCTCTAACTCTGTCATCTGCATGTTCATCCAAGGCAAACACTCTGGAGATCAGTGCTTCAAGCAATTATATTTCCTGCGATGGCTTGAGCAGTGTGCCGATAGCAGGTAGAGACCTTTCAAGAATTTTAGAACCCTGATAAAATTTTACATCATCCTTTCTATGCCCTTTCATTTTTGCATATGAGTTGTCTTTCAAAAAAAAATTTGCATATGAGTTAACTAAAGTTTTAATGACGGGTCAATGGGTTCTTCCATTAGGTTTACTTTGTCTTTAGGATCCTCCTCACAGGTGCAGAGTTCAGGTAAATCCTATCCATCTAACCCAAAAGTATTGCATCTTAAACTTCTTGTGTTGTGAAGTGTTCCTTTCGTTCTCAGGGAAAGACTCAGATGAACACTATAGAGTTGGAGAAAAGGACTCCAGGGAACATACACAGAGACCAGCAGATAGAAGGTAGACCCTTCAAGAATTTCAGAACTCTGATAAAAATTTACCTCATCCTCGTATATTTTTCCATGTCCTTTCATTTTGCATGTTCCGGTTAAATGAAATTTAATGACTGACAAACGGGTTCTGCTATTAGGATTACTGTGTCCTCATTGGAATCCTCCTCGCACATGAAGAGTTTAGGTAATCTCATCCGTCGACCACCCAAATTGCATCTTAATTTTCATGTGAACTGTGAAGTGTTCCTTTTTTAAACGAGTTTTAGTTCATTATTTTTTTGAAATAAGAGAAGTGTTACTTTTCGTTCTCAGAGAAAGATGAAGCCTATGGAATTGGAGAAAAAGGCTCCAGAGAATATACACAAATACTAACTGATAGCAGGTAAACCTTTCAGAATTTCAGAACGCTGATAAAAATTTACCTCATCCTCAGATAACATTTTTTCCAATTCCTTTCATTTTGCAATGAGTTAATAAAAATTTTAATGACTGATCAACACGTTCTGCCATTAGGATTACTGCATCTTTGGAATCCTCCTCCCTTCTAATTGAGAGTTCAGGTAATCCCAGCCACTGAAACCCGAACTACTGCATCTTGTTTTTTTTTTTTTGAATTGTGAAGTGTTACTTTCATCTTCAGGGCAACTGCATTTTTCTATATCAGACTATTATAACTGCCCAAATAATCCCCAAACTACTTTCCAACTCATTTTATCCCTGAATTATTCTAACATGTCACCACATATACAACACATTCACCTATATGCGAGTGCATATTAATCATAGGCAGGGATGTAAGCGGTGGCACCGATGAGGAAGTCATAGATCACTTTTTAGTTAATTTACATCGATAAAATTTAACAAAAGAGTGAAAGGGCCTCTAGCCTAGTGGTTAGAGCACCTGAGTAGCACCCTGCAGACTCAGGTTCGACTCCCTGTGGAAGCGAATTAACTGGGTTTGGAATAAAAAAAAATTAAAAAAGAGGTAGGGGCTTCCCCTACTGACTCCGGTCAAAAAAATTTAACAAAATATGTAGTTAGTTAAATGAGTGGAGTTTTGGTGGGTTAACCCAATGGCCCACTAAAAAAATTACTCAGCCACTGGCCTACCAAATTTACCACAGATAGTATTGTGAGCTTAAATTTGGCTCGTCATGATTTTTACTCATGACTCTACGACCTGACCAATGTGTTTGTTTGTATTATTGGCTTCATCATTGTTACCACTAATTATTTTCTGTTTTCTAAAAAGGTCTATTTCACTATTATGAACAATTCACTTTTGTCTACTTGTCCAGAATAAAATTTCCACAGAACACCTAACAACCTGTCTCTTATACATTCAATCTTTGTGGGTGACAGGGAACCTTAATTTCAAGAGATAGAAGTGTGTTAAAATTTTGTGGATAAGCTTAGGCGCCACTATTGTTTATTTGTTCTTTCTAATTTAACTATTTATATTTTAACACAATACTCAGATACTTGGTTATCATAGGCATCCATGTGCCGTATGCTTAATATTTCTTTCATACACACATACATGTCCTGCGCTGTCAAAAAAAAAAGGGCCAGAGTCCCTTACAACACACACCAAACTCCACCTTAAGACTGGGTTACATGTCCTGCGCTGTTACACCACATTGGATGTATACCTTGATATTGTCTTTTTTGTTATATTAAAAAATGAAAGGTGCACAATTAGAAGCACATATAAGAGTACCTTTGGATTTTTTATAATGACAGGACTAAGGAATTTAGATGCATATTTAGGGGTTACTTATGATTACTTCTAATAGTGGCAAGCGTGGATAAATATGATATAAATTTAGGGGTTAACTTAGGCTTTATATAATGGAATAGGTGGGTAATTCAAACAAATATTTAGGTGGTTACTATAGGTTAATTTTTATAACTATTTAGATGGTTACTATAAGTTAATTTTTATAATTTAATACCATTAATTCAGATAAAGATTTAGGAGTTATTTTAGGCTATTTTCATAATGGTAGATGTGAGTAATTTTTTTATGGACAAAATAGATCCAATGGCTGCTATTGTTGATGATGATTACAATGGATTGAATTGATGGCCAGATGCTATTTTTCTCTTGTGCATCTCATTAAAATTAACATCGTAGTGATACTTTAAATATTTTTATGATTATGTTTTCTTTACATTTAAGCATATCTCCAAGTTGTTAGAGTAACATTGGGAGACTCCCAGCCAGTGGAAATTTAGAAATAGTCAATTTTTTAATAACACTGCATGTGACAATATATAACTATTTATCTGCAAAAATTTTAACATGAAAAACTCAAACTGCACGAGGAGAAACAAAAATGATAAATTTCATTAGGGATGGATCGAACCAAGTTCGCACCAAGCTAATTAATTCTGGGGGTCAGATGGGCCGTTTAATTTTGCTTCTCTGTCAGGGTTCCTGCCTGCATATATGAACCAGAGCTTATTGTTCGTGCCGCATATATAACTCGATGTCTTGTTTCTTTTATCATTTGGCAATGCAGAGGGGATGGTAACCTGGAAGGTTACAGATATTCTCCGGCTCTTGCTATTTTCCAGATCCCGTGTAGAGATTGAGCTCAGGTCCATTGATCAGGAGAAAGCACTGATGTATGTCATAATAAAGGATTATATGGAAAATAGCCCAGCAGGGGCGGTGCTGGAGAGATGGGTTTTGCAGCTGCAAGATTTGGCTTATGACATTGAAGATTTTGTAGACACCTGCAACTATATGTTGCGTGTCATTTCCTCAAAAGAATCGAGCTACACGATGCGCGTCAAATGGAGGGCACATATCCTCTCGCATATGAAACGACTCGAGCAATTGAAGGATAGATTGAGGAGCTCACAGAAACGGCACCGAAGCTACATATCAAGTCACGATGCTGCTGCTTCATCGTCATCAGGTCCATCAGTACCTGATTATTATTATAGTTATGTGCCCCAGGGTGAGGTCGTCGGCATGGACCAACCCGTAAGTGAGCTTCTCGAGCTGCTGGGTCTAGACTCTCATTATGAGCGATATAAGGTGATATCCCTCCTAGGATCCCATGGCGTGGGGAAGACGACCCTCGCAAGGGCTGTCTATGAGCATGATACTGTTGAAACAGCATTCGACCTCCGTATTTGGGTCGTGGCGTCAGACTGCAATACAGGCAGGGACCTGCTACAAATGCTTTGGCAAGCATACGGTGGTGACCATCGACCAGAAGCTGTCTCGTCCTATTTCAATCTATTGGATAAATTAAGACGTTTGCTATCCAGAAAAAGGTCCACTTCGCTCTTTCCCCTTTTTTCCTTCTAATAATTATTATAAATAACCATAACACATGCATGCATGGAAATAGCTAGGTAGGACCTGGTAATACATATATAATTTCATCCCTTTTACTTGATAACAATGGAAGAGAATAAATAAAATTAATTTGAGACCTTAGGTAGTGGGAGACTAAAAAATGAACGGATTTAAGTAAATTGTTATCTGCAGGTTCATCACCATTGAAATTATGTTGAATATATGTATATGAGTAGACCAGATAGTTTCTTCCAAACAAAAAGAAATGTACTCCACTGCACAAGACACATGTTACTGTCACACCCGGATTTACACAAAAACCCGAATGTGGCCATATGTGTGCCCAGGAAGTCCACCGACACATATAGCGAACAAATATGGTAAAAATCAGAGATCAAATGCTTTATTAATGTCATCATAAAGTAACGAGTACATCAGAGTGCTTTGGAAATAAAATACATGGAAGCGGAAGTCTAATACATCTCTCTAACGTAGCCGCAATCCCACAGGGACTCTGACTGGGAGAACGCCAACTCAGAAGTACGGCAAATCCTCCGGAAACTCCACTTCATAATCAGCCTGACTCCAATCTGTTACCCGTCCGGGATTTTGCCCAAAAATGATAATAATAGCAAGTGTAAGTAACATAATTACTTAGCAAGTATAGCACGGGGGATGAGGCAAAGAAGGCTTGACACTGGCTTAACTGCATTAGCACTTTTAGTTGGTTCGTTTTAACTTTATCCAAGTTACTACAAGTGAATGAGAACCCGGTTGTAACCCAATTAATAGTGTAAGTGACATTAAACAGGAATAAATACCATATTCTAATCAAAAAGGATCCAGGCCGCTCGTGACCCTGAGCAAGGCTATCATGATAGATCGTACACTCTGCAGAGGTTTCGCCCTTTACCCACCAGTCGCGTAAAAGTTCAAAGGAACTTTGCACCCAACCACGCACATCAACACTTCCGAGGTGTGACTGCATAGGGACGCTACGAGGCTTTCACAAGACACCCTAACAAGACAGTAGCCGCTGGAGTACTACAAAGTGGTGAGAACCTAGGCACCGAGATTGACTGACCCTCAGGGCGCAACGTGAGGGGGTCAATGGCATCCACGCACCGGCAAATCATGCCAACAAGAAAGTAAATGGTGCAACGTGCGGAGCTCCCGCACTCACGGGGGCTCCCAACACGGGACTGGGTCTAACGGGACCTAGCCGACGGGGCTACCGTCCTCGGTGGAATCGGAGATCACCCAGCGCCGTACCTCCCACAACGCCGTAGGCCACTCGGTAACCACTGCCAAGCTAGAGACGTACAAGCTACTCAACCAAGACCAGAGCCATTATAGTTCCGGCGGCGGCGACAGGCTCCCAGGTTGCCGCTTTTACGAACCAGTCCTTAGGGAGAGACACTGGGGCCAGGCAAAACACACAAGCCCCAGCTCCCTGATCCAAGTTGCTAAAAAGCAAGTTTTAACATTAAGATTGAAGTGGACCATTAAGTCAATATTAACAATTAAGTAAAAGTGACAGTAGTTGCGCCTAGCAAAATACTACCCATATGCATAAACCCATAGGAATACAAGGACAGGGAAATAAATGCTAGGAATAACCTTAATGGTAAACAATATTAGACACATGCGTATGTAATGAACAGTGTATTAAAAGAGTGAGTAGGTAGCAAGGATTGTCCGTGCTATAACTTGCCTTCCTCGGAGTAAGGCTGCTGCTGAAACTCCTGCTCCGGCACGTCCTCAACGTACTCGAAGTCCAACGCTACGGGCTCACCGACTGGACACGATCATCACGCACGCATTCCAAAGCAATCATTACATGCAAACAAATTAAATCTATTAGAACAGTACACCAAACAGTAAAAACAGTACAAAAACAGGAGCTAGAAATATTCTACACGTCGCTACGAACACATGAGCGCAAGAATCACGCTAATCGGAGCTAAAACGTGAAATCTACAGCGTTTCTAAGGTTCAGGGACTTGCTGGCAAGTTTCTGAAACTTCCAGGGGCTAATCTGTGAAAAACCGAGGACCTATACGTAATT
>OAMR01000511.1:558677-679156 GCA_900205405.1 Echinochloa crus-galli
AGGTGAGATGGTTAGGTGGGTGCGCGCGAGCCAGAGCGCTGGTGAGGTCCACGAGCTTCTTCTTATACGCCCTGTACGCCTCATTCATGGCGTCCGCGGCCGCGACTTCTTCTTCCCCGTCGCGACCGCCGCCACCGCTGCAGAACTTCCTCCTCTCCAGCTCAATGCCCGAGTGCCACTACGGGAAATCCCGTATATGCCGAGTGTCTACCCCTTTGCCGAGTGTTTTTTTACGGACACTCGGCAAACAACATCTTTGCCGAGTGCAAAATAAAAAACACTCGGCAAAAAAAATACACTCGGCAAAAAGGTGTATGCCGAGTGTCCAACAAAAAACACTCGGCAAAGATTATATTTGCCGAGTGTTTTTTATATGACACTCGGCAAATATCTCTATCAGGATGTGTTGAGTGTTTTTAAGACTAGAAGAGGAAAAAAATATTTTTTTGCTGAGTCTTTGCCGAGTGTCGAAAGAAATACATTAAATGTGAGATAGGTAGCAAGGATTGTCCGTGCTATAACTTGCCTTCCTCGGCGTAAGGCTGCTGCTGAAACTCCTGCTCCGGCACGTCCTCAACGTACTCGAAGTCCAACGCTACGGGCTCACCGACTGGACACGATCATCACGCACGCATCCAAAACAATCATTACATGCAAACAAAGTAATTCTATTAGAACAGTACACCAAACAGTAAAAACAGTACAAAAACAGGAGCTAGAAATAATCTACGCTTCTCTACGAACACATGAGCGCGAAAATCACGCAAATCGGAGCTAAAACGTGAAAGTTATAGCGTTTCTAAGATTCGGGGGTTTGCTGGCAAAGTTTTAAAATTTTCCAGGGGCCTAAACGAATAAGACAGGACCTATTTGTAATTATTTTTGAATTAAAATGGACCGCGGGTTAATTCTGGAAAAACACAGGGGCTCTTTAAAAAGAAACCCCTGTTTGACCGGTATGGTCAACTTTGACCGAGTCGTCGGGGCGCTGGGGACCGTCGGATCCCGATCCGGCGGCCCAGGATAGATCGGCTCGCCGGGGAAGAAAGGTCCGCGGCGGCGCTGCTCGGCCGGCGGCGGGAGTTCGCCGGAGTTGGCGATTTCTCGCGCTACAGAGCTCCAAATTCGATGATTCTTGGTCCTACGGGCTCGGGGGAGAGTGGCGAGTTCACTCGGGTGGTTCAAGACTGGCATCGGCCGGCGAAAACATGCCGACGACGATGGGTGGCGGAGCGGGGCTCCGGTGAGCCACGGGAGGGGGTTCTGGTGTGCAACGGGGTCGGGTTTGTGGCTCCAGAGCACCAGGGGAAGATGGCTAGCGCTACTGAGGGGTTAAAGTGAAGCTTCGGGCAGTGCGACGACCGGACGATGACGGCCGGCGGACGGAGCTCATCGGCGACCGTGGGGACGAGTGCTACGGTGCTCTAACGCCAAAATTGAAGGTAGGGGAAGCTTCAGTACCTCGTAGAGGTGCTCCAGACGCGAGGAATAGGCCGGAGGGGCGGTGGCGCGACGGGTCGACGGCGAGCGGCGGACGATGGCGTCGGTGCTCGCCGGCGATGGTGCTCCGGAGCGCGTGGGCGAGCGTGGAGTAGCCTGGCGCGCTCCTCGCGGCTTGGTGAAGACCGTCCAAGGCTCGGGTGGGGCGGAGCGGCACCAGGACGTCGGTCGACGGCGAGCGGCGGAGCGCGGCTCGGCGGCTCGGGCGAAACTGTTGGTGGGGCGGCGGCGTGGCTAGGGCTGCTGGTGAGGGGTTGAGGGGACTCTCGCGGGGCTTAGGCTGGTTTAAGAAGGCGCGCGGGGGAAAGGAAGGGCTCGGCGCGCCCAGATTTCGGCGAGCGCCATCTGCGGCCGCCGGAGAAGGAAAGGGGGGGAGGGGAAAGGAAGGTGGAGGGGAGGGATGACAGGTGGGGCCGGTTGGCAGCGGGGGAGAGAGAGGCGCGGGAGAGGGCGCGGCGCGGCCAAGTTGCTGGGCCGGCTCGAGGAATTGGGCCGCGCGGGAGAAGAGAAAGGGGAGGGGGAACTGGGCCGAAAGCGGGAGGCGGGGCTGCTGGGCCGAGAAAGAAAAAGAAAAAGGAGAGGAGGGGTTGGGCTGGATTGGAGAAAAAGTTGTGGGAGGTAGAGTGGACCAAGGAAAAAGTCCAGGGAGCAGAAGTGAACTAAGAGCCTAAAAACTTTTCTAGGGCTCCAAACAAAGTGATTCAAATTTGAATTTAAATATATTTAAATTCTTGTTTGAATCACAAGCAATACAAAAATAAATGCAGCAGCATGAATGCAACAATAAATGTTTCTATCACTTATATTTGATTTTAAATCTTAGAAAATTATTATTTAGCCTTTATAAAATAGGTGAGAGCATTAAATAATTAATTAAATGCCAAAAATTTTAAAATTGAAAATTTTGGGTGTTACAGTTACTTAGTTGTGCAAAGAAGTGCTGTACTATGTAATTAACTTGCATACTAGCTGATCGATCAAACAATTTATATACTTACCATTTTGATCTTCTAATTTTTTTCTTGTTGCTTTGCTAGGTGCTTGGTTGTCATTGATGACTTGCAGCAATCTAAAATCTGGTACGACATAGAAGGCACTTTGGCTGAAATTCTTCATGGTAGACCACAAGCATTCAATCAGTCGGCTCATCCTGGTAGCCGGATAATTTTGACCACAAGCATTCAATCAGTCGCCGCCGCATGTAGCCCCGAGAGGTTCATCTACAGAATGGCAGGTCTGGATAGCTCCAAGTCAGAAGATCTGTTGTGGAGTAGAGTTTGCAGCCGAATGAATCGCACGCCTGCCGTGGACTATACTTTACAAGACACCTTGAAGAAATGTGATGGTCTGCCATTGGCACTAGTTGGGGCGGCAAATTATTTACGTGACAATGGAGTAGGAGGACAGAATCTGCATCAGCTTGAACTGGGACTGGGAGCCTTTGAGGGAGTGAATGCAATGCTTATGCAGTGTTACCACAGACTGCCGGAGTATAGTCACAGAGCCTGCTTGCTTTCTCTAAGCATTTTTCCCAAGGGCCACCGCATCAATAGGAAGAGCTTAATCAGAACATGGATAGCTGAAGGATTGGTCACGGGAGATGGCACCCGTAGTGCAGAGCAGGTTGGTTGTGACCGTTTTGATGAGTTGATTGACCGGAACCTCATTGAGCCAGTGCTGATTGGAAACAATTTCAAAGTGAAGAGATGCTGCGTTCGTGGTGTCATGCTAGAGTTCATAATAAAGAAAGCAGTCTCCATAAATTTGGTCACCCTTGTTCGTGAGAATGAGCTCCTCCACAACAAGGAAGGCGTCCATCCTATCCGGAGATTATCTATTCAAGGTGGCACCGCAGAAAGTTCAAGAGTTGTAGCGGCAGTTGGATTCAACCATGTCAGGTCGTTGACAGTCCATGACGGTGAACATTTTCATTTCCATAGCTGCCGGTTGGTGCGAGTTTTACATCTTGAAGGTTGCAAGGGGATTGACGAGCAGACTCTTTTTTGGATATGCAAGCTGATCTTGCTCAGGTATCTAAGCCTCAGGGGCAGTGATGTTTCCCGTATACCGAGAAAAATAGAAAAACTAGAGTGTTTAGAGACGTTCGACATCCGAGAGACACAGGTGAACAAGCTGCCCATGGAAGCCATCGTGCTCCCTAGATTGGTTCACCTGTTTGGTCAGTTTGAGCTACCTCTAGAACTTGGAGATGACAAGAAGAGGAGTAAGCTGCAGGAATTCTTCTCAGAGGAATGTGTACTGCAGACTCTGTCGGGGCTTGTCATCGATGACAACTCTAGTTTTGAACTCATCATGATGATTCTAAACACCAGATTTCTGAAGAAGGTTAAGATATGGTGCAAGCAACCCATCACTATTTCAGAAAACCTAACTCACTCTCTCCAAAAGTGCTTCTCGAAAGACAATGGTCTTGAGTCTCTATCAATTGACTTGGGTAATCAAACGATAGACTTGTTTGAGTCTGTATCACTAGAAGGTCCCTGCAAGCTGAGTTCCATAAAGCTGCGGGGAAGGTTAACCGGACTACCCAATTTCTTTACATTGATCGACACTATCTCCGAGCTGCAGCTATCCTTGACAGGTTTGCAAATTCAAGATTTATCAATTATGCAACATGGCTTTCCTCGGCTGCTATACCTTAATCTGCTTGTTGAGGATCCTCATGCATTTTGGGGTAACCGCTTTATCGTGGAAAAAGGTGGATTCCCAAGCCTTCGGCGGCTGTGCTTCCAAGCCCCGGAGCTTCCAGAAGTGCATATCCATGGTGGAGGAATGAGCGCTGTAACATCTCTTTACCTGCTGTGTCCAGGGCTAGCATTATGCAGTAAATTCAGTGGAATGCATCATCTAAAGCATCTCAATGAGGTTGTACTCCATCCTTCTGTTGGTGACGAGGAATTGGAGGGCTGGAAGAAGGAAGCAGGGTTGCATAAGAACAGGCCAAAGGTGTACAGGCAGTAGGCAAGGTAGCCTATTTCAGAATAAAACGGCAAGCCCCGCGTGCTATGTGTGCCGTTTCGTTGTCCTTTGAAACTTGTTGCATATCGTTCAATTGTCCTTTTATCATATATCTTGCGCGTTTGTTAATACTGAAGATTAATAATAATGCTGCTCTCTGATGACAAATGAGATGTAACCTACCCTAAGGAGCTACTGCAGCTAAGTGAGCAAGCTGTAAATCTGTAACACACTCTTGTCATGATGTTGATGTAGTAGTACTTTCTTAAGTTTCTATATGCACCAATGATACTCAGTTTCTATGGTTCCTTTTTTTTCACATAGGTTGCTGTGTTGTTTCTATACATTCTTTAGAGGCCAGAGATTATATTAGTTCCCCGCCACCTTGAGAAACATGGCATGGAGACCGAGGTTCAAGTCCTGGTCGGTTCCTCCCGCATCGGGACACGATCTAGGGAATCGAAGCTGATCAGAGATGGCTCTGGCCACAGACGCTCCTCTCTCCCATTACCTGTAACACCCGAGGTGTTAGAAACCTCTTGAGCATAGTTAAGGATGGATTATGTCCATAGAATGGTCATTATTGTCTAATAAGCTCAAAGGCTCAAATGAAGTATATTTGGACCAAATTAAATTGAGCTATTAGGCCAGGTATAAAAAGAAATGCTTTTGGTGACAATACAGTTCAGGTACAAAGATATATCGATGTTGCATGTGTCATGATCCCAGTGCTTCTTTGCAAAGGTTTTAAGTTCTAAGAGACAGTGGTTAAGGAGCAAGTTTGAGTTAGAATTTCTTAAAAACTTATATGTGGATTTGAAGAGCTTGTGGCACAAAATGGGAACATAATGTCTGGAGATATATATGGAGTACTTCAAGTGCACAGAAACAGAGACTTGGCTAATTAAACTCAGCATCCAAAAGTGATAAGTTATTACTGTAATTGGGGTCTCTAACAGAACTGAATGGGGTTAAGTGAGATTGGCCAAAAACTTGGAGGTGAATTACTTGAGTGTTTACTAAATAACGTTTGGCTTTCTATACAAAGAACTAAGGTGTGATGTTTGGGAAATGTTTGAGAACAGTGAAAAATAGGGCTGTTTGGATATTTAATTTTGGACTCAAACATTGGAGAAACTCACTGCGAGATGAGTCTGACAAAACTGAATAAAAAATTCAGTTAACTCAATCAGGGTTCGGAGATAGAATTTTTGAACCATGTTGTGATCTTTGGACTAGCAAGTTTAAACAATGTCGTTCAGCTTGAATTACTGACGAAACAATTTGTACTTTTGCCAACAATTCAGACATCAGTTCCATAAGCTTTTATATGAAAACATAGAGTTTGGGCAGTATAAAAGTTAAAGCTCTATAGTTTCTGTACAAATTGGTATAGATTGAGTTCAGAGAGGGTTTAAAGTTGAATACGTATTCTAAAGGCTAAAGTCGAAATTTTAACAGTATTAACATTTGGAAGATAACTATGAATTATTACTCTGGACCAGTGGTTTCCTCAACATTCAGAACCTGAGATTTTTCCATACCTTGTATCCAACAGGCTTAACTTTGATCAGGACATGTAGCCCTATATGCCAGCTACAAAAATTTAGTATAAGTAAGATGCTTGGTGTCAGGCTTAACTTAGTAAAAGTAAAATTTAGTTGGTGTTCAGTTTTGGAAGAAATTATAGCACAAGGTGGAAGTAAGATGCCTGGAGATCAACATGGAGTGCTTCTGGTGCCAAGCAACATAAGAATTGGTATTTTGTTTTAGGCTCTAAAATGGATTAATAGATTTTGCAGGCATAACTCTGACGAAATTGAATTAAGTTCTTTAAACCGAGCTACTGTGAGTCTTAAATTAGAGCCAAGCCCTATATAATTTGAAGTCTGCAAGTTGAGAAATGGAAAGTACAATACTTGATAAACCTTATGGACTATACTTGGATGAAAGTTGAGATCTTTTGCTGTTTTATTTTGAGTGCTCAGCATTGCAAGAAAATGGTCTTGGCACACACGAAGAACTGCTCGCCGTCGTCGCCCTGCACGGGCCAGAACCGCCGGCGGAACTTGAGGAAGATCTTGGTGTACACCTCCATGTCGCACTGGTAGATGGAGAAGATCTTCTAGAACTGGTTTAGTTTATTTGAGAACGTATATTTAATGGCGAGATAGATGACACGCACGTTAAGTTGCCATCCGGAGCCGGTTCAGCCTGCTGTGCCGGTTGAGCTGCTTTGCTGCGTGATGAGAGTGGCCTTTCAGTTGCCGTGTATAGAGCTGTAGCAATCGATGCCTTTCAGTTGCCGTGCAGGGCTGTACCAATTCTCTAAACTCCTTAAATGCAGGCTATATAATTAAATACAGGTGATGTCATCCGCTGACGTGACGCTTTAAGGGCCAAAAGAATTCCTTAGTGGAGAGCCACTTCTGCCTCGAGAAGGGCGTCTCAATGAACACGTACAGATTTATATCGTATATATCGATCGATCCTTGAGCTGACTGATATGATGGTGACAGGCTAGGATTGGATTCTGCCGCTTCATAGTATAGTGCCGCTTCCAATTCTGACCTCAGGGCCTCCATGTAACTCCCTCCTCCTCCTCCTCCCTTTTCCATAGTATAGTGTCGCTTTTACTTCCTTCTCTTAGCTGCTCGATCGCCATAGCTTCTCGGATATTCTTCTGCTCCAACAAGTCCTTTTGTTTTGTTTTTCCGCTCGTCTCCTTTACGGATCGGATGGAGGGATATATTATCGAACAAATATACTCATATACTAGATGATAAACTCGTAAACAAACAAACCATGATATGCTCAGCCTTTTGCTAAAAAGCGTTGGAATTTCTGCTCGTACATGACGTCTTTCTAGTCTTCAAATAAAAAAATAGATTTTACTAAAAAAATAAAAAAAATAGATGACATTTCTAGATGGACCACGTCATGTCAGCCGTGCATACGTGTCATAATTTTTGATGAACCGATGGGCGATGGTGACAAGCAAGGTCTCTTGTAGGTCTGGTGAGGTCCTTACGTGTAGGCTACCTCATCCTACCAGAAACAAAATACCCTGTTTACGTATTTTGTCGCCGTGAGAAGACGACAAAGGCGCCAAGCTCTACCTACGTGCAGTGCTTAATTGTTGTTTACGGAGTACTTTGTTCCAATCAATATATATGTGTCTAGTCTGAATATGTAAATGTTTTTATGCCTAACGCATGCAGATTCCCTTGTTGCACACAAAGGCACCGATTCAATTGGAAATTTGGAGCCGGGCGGATGGCAGATGCGATCAAGGTACCATCAATCACTACTACTTGCGGCTGCGGTTTCAAACAATAAGCTAGTTGCTGTGGTTCCAGTCTGATACATGATAATTCTCACAATGAAAGAAGATCACGAAGAAAGCTGAAAAATGCTGTTGCCTTTTCTACTGTAAAGAGAAATTAGGCTAGTGTGATGACCAAATGTTATACGATGAGCCTTCTCTTACTACAATATAGTATCTTCCAAAAATAAAGCTACAATGGAATTGCTGGCGCACACACATACTGTTTATAGCTGCTGTATGCTTGCTTCAGGAGTAGCTAACTAATTCTGCATATATATGTTGGGCCATTTCCTGCAAATTCTGCAACAAGCTAGGTGCTCTGTTTCCACTGTACATCTGTCATCTGTGAGCCTGTGAATTGTGGATGACCCATCATCAGTCATTGCTAGCAATTTGCCATGTCTTCACACATGCGGATATGCTCGGCATAATTAGGCCTACTTTAATTTTCTTTTGGTAGGTAATCATACATGTATTTCATCCAAGTTTGCTGATTATTAATATTTGGATGCAGAATGAAGTTGGATCATTTCCTCCTGGGAAGAAGATCACGGTTGTGTTTGTCATAGGTATGCTGCCTGCACCTTGTTTTAACATATATGCTAACAGCATAATACTGAACATACACCCTGCATCTTCTTTTTTGAAACGAAATATACTCTGCATCTGACCATCTTGAGCATGCAGGTGGCCCTGGAAGTGGCAAGGGCACTCAGTGTTATAAGATCGTCAAGCACTTTGGCTTTACCCATCTCAGCGCTGGCGATCTTCTGCGTGAAGAAGCTAAATCTGACACTGAACAGGGGTAACGATCTTATAGACTAATAGTGAACCGGTAGTCTTGATGCTGTTCAGATCACTCTGTGCCTACTGATCTGATTAGCACCTGTGTTGTGTGCTGTTAGCATCATCTTGGTATCTATGTCTTTCTGACTTTCTAACGTACGTACGTGTCTATATTTCAATCAGTACTATGATAAGGAATATGATGCATGAAGGAAAGCTCGTGCCGTCAGAGCTCATCGTCAAGCTACTGTTGAAGGCCATGCTTCAAAGTGGGAATGATAAGTTTCTTGTTGATGGATTTCCTCGAAATGAAGAGAACCGCCAAGCGTACGACAATATTGCAAGACTTTTTTTTTCCTGCTTCTAAATGTCTGACTCTGATTTTGCACGAGTTCGTTTTGCTAGACATAGTACACTGATTCTGTTATGTGTTCTTGTAACCAGATTAGCATTCAACCTGAGTTCGTACTATTCATTGACTGCCCAAAGGAAGAGATGGAACGCCGCATTCTAAACAGAAATCAGGTTTCGTTCTAGTGATCCCTTAGCACCAGGTTCTTAATATTGTCACAATTGATTAATCCTTTGTTTTATTTGGTCGTCTCGTCTACAGGGAAGAGATGATGACAACATCGATACAATGAGAAGGCGGTTTGAAGTTTTCCAGGAGTCGACTCTACCTGTTGTTCAGTACTATGAGAAAAGGGGAAAGCTTCGAAGGGTACTATTTTTCCTAGAGGAAACGTAGTACACTATGCTTGAACTTTATAATGTTGCAGAACATTTATGAACTGTAACTAACCTAATCTCACTTAAGTAAAAAAAATATTGTTTCCATATATATTTCCATTTATACTCTAGACATGTATATATAGGTCTTACAATAATTCTCTTTGGGATCCTTACTGTAGTAGGACTGAAAGTAGTAACCACAAACTTGACAGGCAGAAAATTACTAATACTACTGTCCACACATATTTCTTTATGCAGTGAAAATATTTACTACCTCAGATGTTTATCACTATGAATGTTTTTGCTTAGAGATGAATAACAGGTTGGCATGTCGTATCTTCAGGTTGATGGTGCTAAATCCGCTGATGAAGTTTTCGAAGATGTGAAGGCCGTATTTGCACAACTGAACACACAGGTTAACATTCATGTTCCCTCTTCCAATTGCTTAATGCAACAAATTAAACATGGCACAACTATTTGATTTTAGACTTTAGCTTTGTGTTGGATCCACTTGACTTGATGATATATAGTAGATGGTTGCGATTGTGATATGGTTTAAACTGCTTTTCGGGTTAGGCAAACCAAGGGAGCAGTGTGAGCAGATTGCAGAGCAATCCATTCAAACGATTCATTGACTTATTCTGTGGTAAGCACTGAGACCACCATCAGGTGCTTCCTCCTAGAGCATTTAGCATAACTTATAATTGATGGCTTCTGATTGATTATCAGGTTGCTTTGGGAAGCAGGAGACCACAAGCTAACTAACTAATGGGATGGAAATGGAAGAGTGAATACTTGCGTTGTCTGATTGTTTGTCAGGTTGCTTTGTGGCGGTGCATCTATCCTTGTTCAGTCCTCAAGGTTGGAGAGACACACAGAAAAGATCCATAAAATATTTGGTGTGGACAAAAGCGTGTGTGTTTCTATCTGGTGTGCATGTTGTGCGGATTCATCGATCAGTGTGTTAGCTTTGTTGTGATCCATCCATTGCAAGAGAGTGTGTGTACTATAAAAAAAACTAGAAATGAAAACCTTAACGCGAAAAAAAAAAGAGAACGCCCTCTAGTTCATGTGATTTTTTTTAGCGAGGTACTTGATTAATTGATCAATTACAAGTGGGAGGGAGGAGAGGAAGGGTAGGAATGTTTGACGGGCTCTGTTGCTTTTTTTTTTGAGATAGAGAAAAAAAATGTTTGACGGGCTCTGTTGCTGCTATTTGCGACTACTTGAGCCAAAGGCCAGCAATCCGGCCCACTTACTCCAGGGCCCATCCGCCGGCAGAGTCTGTAGCATAGGTAGTGATTGAGGTTGTCAGGGTCATTTCATATCAATATATATGTGTGTAAACAGCGGCAGGCAGCAGGTGGCCGAAATCCAAGAGTGGCAACATTCGGTTGATCCAAGCCTTTGATAAACTAGGATTGCACCATTTCTTAGGATATCTAAAGAAAACAGGTTTTTATTTGAACAATAAAATAGGCTGCCACCCTTAATATGACAAGTAATCATTTGCATGGCAGCACCCAACATACATATACATCCACGCACCTTGCATGCTTGGCTGTTAATAAGTGAGGGAGAAGATATCCGGCCAAGATGTTTGGTCATGCGCACGAACCTTTAATTTGTTTGGATATGCACCGTAGTTACACTAATGCGCGTGAATCATATCCTCCTGTTGGATATCGCCTCGCCATGCATCCCCTACATTATATTAATTCTGCTCATCGATCAAGAAGATATATAGTAGATATATATAATCTGCAACGCTATATATGTATCGATCTTCCCTAGAGTACGTAGTTACTTTGACGTGTGTAGTATTGATGCCAGCAGCATCATCGTCAGTGTGATGAGCTCTTCGTCGCTCGCCGCGGCGCTCCTCTGCGCGGCGGTCACCTTGTTCTTCTTCGCCGCCGACGCGGACGAGGCCGATGGCGGCGATCTGGTGTTAAGATTTGTGCGAACCTGATGAGGAGTTACATATAATAAAAGTGACGGAGCTAGAATTACCGTCTTAAAGGACTCACTCCCCTTCTCCTTCCTCCAGCCCCTTCTTCTTCCTCTCCCTTCATTTTCCTCTTTTCTTCTTCCTTCTTCCCTCTTCTTTCTAATGGAGCGCACGACAGTAAGGGGGCTCGAGCCCCCCTGCCTCCGTCCCTAAATGAACACAACGCACTGCGAGTCGACGCTTCGGCAGGACAAGCGAAGCGCGGTCGCCGAGCACCCGCGCTATTAATTACTATCCCAGTGTCTCACACCTCTACGTTAATGAATAACTTAGGGCAGGTACATTGGTATCGTCTAATAGACGGTCTCATGCAGCGACACGTAATCTTGAGACGGTTTATCAGACAACCTATACAATAGGTTGTTGCTTTAGTTGTCTCATAGGAATACAAAATCCCTTAATTTATGGGAAAACAAAGAAATATGATTGGTTGCATGGCAACAAAACTCGTACAATGGTGAGGGAGTTGTCTCATAGTCATAAAATTTAGCCCATGAGACGGTTGTTTCGCGAAGCAACGACCTCATTCTCTTACCTCGCCCTCTCTCCTCCACATCATCAAAAATCCTACGTGGATCTGCATGAAACGACCTATGAGACCGCTTACGTGTAGCAATGTACCTGCCCTTAGAGGATTAACAAAAGTATTAGCTTGCTTCGTGGGCAAGGTTGTAAAAAGTATTCCATCTAGCTACCGCATATATCAACCTTCCGTATCCATTAACAAAAAAGAGCAGGACAATGAAAGTGGCGGATCAATAATAATTAAGTTTATCTGTTCTATAAATTTCTTGCGTAATAAAAAAGAGCACCTTTGTTTAATTGTTTGAGTCTTAATTTATTACTTAATGGTCGCTCGAGCTGGAGTAATCATATAATATACTCGTATTAGATGATGTTTTGGACAAGATTTTATTTAAATATTAAAAATATAAATCGTGAATAACTTTTAAGTCGTTGAGTTTGAAAATATAAAAATCATATGAATAGATTTGTCTTAAAAAATATTTTTATAAAAATATGCATATATTATTTTTCGGCTTCATATCCAATACCACATTAACAAATTTCGGCTTTCCCGTGCACACGTACATCTTTGTTAGTGTATATATAAAGGGTTAATTTGATTTATACCATTACAAATGTCACGGATCGAAGAAATGCCATTACAATTCACCTATTCTGAAGACTGCCATTACAATTCTTACTCCTTTTAAAATATGCCATTATATACGTCTTTTAAGCCTTTGGGCCCAGCTGCAGCGTACATGACACACAAGTATTTTCGTATGGATAATATTACCCTCATGTACTCTTCTCACACTAGTCACTGACGAGTGGGGCCCACTTGTCATCCCCTTCCTCACGTTTCCCTCCCCTCCGCCCTCCCCTCCTCTGTTCTTGGATGAGTGCGCGCTCCCCTTTCTCCGCCCTCCCCTCCCCTTCCACGAGTGCGCGCTCTACTCCCGCTCGCCCACGCCTGCTGCGGTAGCGGCCATGACGGGGCGGAGCTACCTCGTGGCCATGGCGGGGCGGAGTGGCGGCAGGCCTTGGAGATCCAGCGACGAGCTCGGAGACGGCAGGGGCAGCAGCGCACCGGCGGAGGAGAACAGCGCGGCGCTGCAGCGGTCCTCGGGGCGACGGCAGCGGCGGAGCTCTCGCTGCCCCGCGTCCCCCTCGCCTACCCGCGCCGCCGCTCCCCGTCGTGCCCCCCGAGCGCCGCCGCCTGGACGCCGACCGACATGGTGAGGACGAGCGCTCATCCACCATCGTGCGTGTTCCGACCGGGTCCCGTGCGTCCACCGCAGCCGAGCTCCGTCCAGGCCCCACGCGCGTCCGCCGCGGCGTGCTCGGGCAAGTCCCATGCACAGCGGGACGAGGGCGGCGCCGCCGCCGCGCGCATCGACCGCCGGCCCAGGGCGAGGGGGCAGCGTGGTGGGCAAGGACCGCGCGGATGCCGTCGCAAGGCGCGTGGAGAGAGCGGTGGTTGCTCTTCTTGCCCAGCGCCACCGTGAGGTTGGTGCTCGCCGCCATGAGAGCGCAGCCGGACTTTGCCTGGAATCCAAGAATAGAGGGCGCGGGGAGGGGGCGGGGAACGTGAGGAAGGGGATGACGAGTGGGCCCCACTCGTCAGTGAGTAAGAGCTGAGGGCAATATTGTCCATACGAAAATACTTGTGTGTCCTGTACGCTGCAGCTGGGCTCAAAGGCTTAAAAGACATATATAATGGCATATTTCAAAGGAAGTAAGAATTGTAATGGTAGTCTTCAGAATAGGTGAATTGTAATGGCATTTCTTCGATACGGGACATTTATAATGGCATGAATCAAATTAACCTATATATAAAAGAACACAAAAACGACTAAGAGATACTGGCCGGCTGACCTCGAGATAAAAACTAACGAGAAGAGCTCTAAATGAATTTAGATAAACTTTTGGAGACAGGTAACATCTCCATTCTCCATCGCCATTGCCTTTGGTTTGATACGCCTTTTCTTTGTTCCCATGTCGGCAATAGCTAATTAAGATGTTGGTGATGGCTGCTTCTCGGCCTGCTGCTCTGCTTTCTTCGTGCCGGCCGGCTGCCCGGTCACACAGACACATCTTGCACGCTAAGCTATCTTGTTGGTTGCCTAGGAGCTGAGCAAGGACTAATCTAAAGCTAATGCGTTGAGATTTGGCCTCGGGCTGACCACGACTCGCCGTCGAGCCGTCCCTTCCGTGGACCCAGGAGCCCTCGTGCTCATGGGCCTAGATAGCTATATGTGTCCTTCACCTCAAAAAAGCTATATGTGTGTTGACACGAAAAACGCGCCAACACACTCGAGATCGATGGAACGCGCAGCACGGCCGTCACAACGGCCAACTCCTGATCGCCCCGGGGCAAACCGGTCTGACCGGTTTGAAGGACCGGTCTGACCGCTTTTGGCCGGGGGATCGTGATGACCTAGAAACCCAAGCTCGGGAGGGACCCCGTCGGAGCTCGAGCTAATCTAGGGTTGCTCTAGGGTCGGCAGGCCACCTAGAACGTCCTTGAACGCAGTAGAGACGAGCAAAGAACAGAATATGGGGGTTGGAAAAGATTAGGGTTTGAGAGATACACAAAAGTAAAGATAAAAGTGTTTGATTCGATTGGGAATACCTCAATCGGCCGTCTAGCCTTTATATTTATAGGCCGGGGAAGCAAACAAATTCAGCAGCATAAATTTCTTTATCATCGTCCGAACTATCAGAATCATTATCAATAATATGCACATTCGAACGATGAGGTTTAGCAGATTCTTTTGCATTTTTAAATTTCAATTCTAGACTCATGGCCTTCATTTGCAAGTGATTAATAGTGAGAAAATCAGAACCTTCTAATTTTTCTTTGTAATGAGACCGTAAGCCTACAAAAGCCAAATCTGCTAAATCCTTTTCAGAAACAGTTATATTGAAGCATCGGTTCTTAACATCTTTAAATCTTTTAAAATAATCGAGAACCGATTCTTCTCGGCTTTGCTTAACCGATGTCAAATCAGATAATTTAGCCTCATTTTCTCCGCTAAAGAAATGATCATGAAATTTACGCTCCAATTGAGTCCAATTTTGAATAGAGTTAGGAGCAAGCGAAGAAAACCATGAAAAGGCAGTTCCAGTTAAAGATAATGAGAACAACCGTATACGCAATGCCTCATAAAACGATGCCTCTCCTAATTGCAAAACATATTGACTAATATGTTCCCAAGGAGTTCTATTATCTTCACCACTGAATTTAATAAAATCAGGAACACGCCAACCATTAGGATAAGGAACCAAATCAAACTCAGGCGGATACGGTTTCTGATATAAGCGTGAACTACCCAATTCAAGCCCGAGTCTTGTTCTAAGTGTATTTGCTATGTCTTCTTTGAACTTAGCTAACTCGGCTTGATAGTTCCCATCACCTCTGTTTTGTGGAATACGGGGAACATGGTACATTGAACTTTGGGAAGTACTCGGAATCGGCCCGTGAGACGCGCCAGATCCGTGGGGTATACTTCCAACAACTGCAGGACGTGGAATAGTATAAACAGGACCAGAAGCAACCGTATTAGATAAAACCATTGCACCGGATGCTCCTGCACCCATAGAACCGGTCTGACCACCAGAGGGGGCCAAACCGGTCTGACCGGTTGTACAAACCGGTCTGACCGGTTCGTGAACCGAACTAGGGTAAGGTGTTTGTCCCGCATAGAAATTCATCGGCATGCCCAAATTAGGATCTAAAACATGTTCTGGCATGCCTGATGAGCTAGGAGTTGAATTAGGCAATTCATTAAATTCTAAATTATTTTTTCCTTTATCTGAATTACCTGTCATACTAGAAATCAACTCGCTAGTAACAGTTTGTGCAGCAAGTAATTTATCATCCATCATGCGAGTAATTTGCTGCATCAAATCAGAGGATTCACCAGTTACCTTAGGAAGTTCTTCAACTTGGTCGTTTGCCAGCTTGAAGGCCGGCATGACGAATTCCTCTACCCTCTTGACAAGGCCACCGCGATCTTTCTTGAAGCCCTTCAGGAATTGCGTCCTGAAGTGTTCCTCAGCGATCAGGTACCGCTTCCGCTCCTCGTCCGTGAGCTCTTCCATCGTCGCGGTGATGATGTTGTCCTTGTCGAGGTCGCACGTCGATCCAGACATGATTGGAGTAGATTGAATCGGTTTTAGTACCAGATTAATCTCCCCAGCGGAGTCGCCAAAAAGTATGTTGACACAAAAACGCGCCAACACACTCGAAATCGATCAAACGCGCAGCACGGCCGTCACAACGGCCAACTCCTGATCACCCGGGGCAAACCGGTCTGACCGGTCTTAAGAACCGGTCTGACCGCTTCTGGCCGGGGGTTGGCATACCTTTGATACTTGATGTACCACCAGGAGCGAATCACCAAAAGCTTCAACATGTTTTACTCCCATGTCTTGCAAAAATTCCAAGCCAAATAAAAGAGCTTCATATTCAACTTGATTATTGGTTCGCTTTTCTTCCAATCGGTTTGAAAACTCAAAAACGGCGCCACTTGGAGAAATCAAAACAGCACCAATTCCTTGCCCATCATTGCAAACCGATCCATCAAAGTATAGCTTCCATGGTGTACAAGTAACATAACCGACGTCGAACTCACAAGAATCATTAATCCGATGTTCAACAATAAAATCGGCTACAATTTGACCTCTCATTGATTTCAAAGGTTCACAAGTCAAATCATACTCAACCAAAGCATAAGCCCACTTGCCGACTCTTCCACTAGATATCGGCTTTTGCAACATATGTTTAATTACATCGGTTTGACACAACACGATGCAAGTACTAGATAGTAGATAATGCCGCAATTGAGTACAAGCATGATACAAGGATAAACATAGCTTCTCAATGAAAGTATACCTTGTTTCTGCATCAATGAGCCGTCGGCTTACATAAGCAATCACATACTCCTTGTTGCCGATTTCTTGAGTCAAAACAGCTCCAATAGTTCTATCTTCAGCCGCCACATAAAGTCTGAATGGAACTCCTCGCTTAGGCGCCCTAAGCACCGGTGGTGAAGACAAGTACTCTTTGATTTTATCAAAAGCTTCTTGCTGTTTTGCCCCCCAAGTAAAATCGGCTTCATTCTTTAGCCGAAGTAAAGGAGTAAAAGCATCAACCTTTCCAGACAAGTTAATTATAAATCTTCTCAAGAAATTTACCTTGCCTAGAAACTTTTGCAAGTCCTTCTTGCAAGTAGGAGCTTCGACTTTCTTCATAGCTTCAATTCTCTTGGGATCAACTTCTATGCCGTTCTCATGAATAACAAACCCAAGAAACTTTCCAGCCGAAACACCAAAAGCACATTTGAGTGGATTCATCTTTAAACCATACCGTCGCATCCTTTCAAGAGCAAGTCTCAAATCGGCTAAATGATAATCCAAGCCATCCGATTTAACTACAATATCATCAATATATACTTCCACAATAACACCAAGTAAATCATGAAAGATTAAATTCATAGCCATTTGATAAGTTGCGCTAGCATTACTTCAATCCAAAAGTCATAACCACCCACTCAAATAAACAAATAAATCCCGGACATTGAAAGGCCGTTTTGTGCATATCCTCTTCGGCCATGAAGATTTGATTATATCCGGCATTACCATCAAGAAAACTAACAACACGATGTCCAGAAGCTTCATTAATTAAGACATCGGCTATAGGCATAGGATACGAATCTTTGGGAGTGGCTTTATTAAGATCTCTAAAATCAATGCAAACTCTAAGTTTTCCCGAATCTTTCTTTTCAACGGGAACAATATTAGAAATCCACTCCGCATAACGACAAGTCCGAATAAAACCAGCATCTAATAAACGATTAATCTCTTCTTTTATTCGGTCATAAATAGCGGGATTAAAACGTCTAGCCGATTGTTTAAAAGGTCTAAAACCGGCTTTTATTGGTAAACGATGCTCAACTAAGTCACGACTTAAACCAGGCATCTCACGGTACTCCCAAGCAAAACAATCGACATACTCCTTCAACAAATTTATTAATTCGGCTTTAAACTCAGCCGATAAATTCTTGTTTACAAAAGTAGGCCTAGGAATAGTACCATCACCAATATCTATTTTTTCTAAAGGATCAGCTGATGTAAAACCCTGACCCAATTTGTCCATATCACCAAGATCTTCAATAGCTTCGAACATGCCGGCCGAATGAGCTCGATGATGATCAATTCGGTCTTGAAGCCACTGTCCAGACGCAAACCGGTCTGACCGGTTCCCAGAAGCGGTCTGACCGGTTTGGCTCGGTCGGCGCTGTTCAGACCCAAACCGGTCTGACCGGTTTCCAGAAGCGGTCTGACCGGTTTGTCTCTGTTGATTCTTCTGCTCCATTAATTACAATAAGTAATTCAACCGATTTTCCATCGGCTTTAATGTAGCAGGAACAAAACCATCCTTGGTGCAACTGATCAACTCATAGTCGGTCAAATCCATGCCCGACAAACATTGGACCTTCTCATTTGCACTAAGAGAATCGGAATCGGCCGTTGCAACAAAGGAAGAATTGTCACCATGGACAACTTCAACTTCATCGCCGATCCACTGAATAAGATATTGATGCAAGGTAGATGGAATACATTTATTTGCATGAATCCAATCTCGACCAAGGATTAAACTGAAGTTACCTTGCACCTCGGAGACGAAGAAAGCCGTAGCAATAGTCTTGCTCCCGACGGTCAACTCCATAGAAGCCACCCCCTTGGCACCAATGGGATCACCTCCACCAACTCCACTGACCGTCATGTTCGTCTTGATCAATTCTTCGTCTTTTCCACCAATCTTCTTGTAGAGAGAGTATGGCATAAGATTTACAATAGCTCCACCATCAACCAACATACGAGAAATTGGCTTCCCGTTGATGTGCCCTCTCATATACAAAGCCTTGAGATGATTTTCTGATTCACTAGGCTTCTGAAACACAGCATCTCGAGGCCCAAGTTGAAGATGAGAAATTTCCTCCTCCGGCACGACATAATAATCAGAAGATAAATAGACAACATTAATTTCCATGTTGTCACGTTCTGGAGAAGGCTCAAAATCAACTAACTCTTCATCTTCAACCACTGGAGAAATTGGTGGAATAGCATCAATGGTTGAAGTAGTTCCGGCCCCTGCCTCTGTTGACAAACCGGTCTGACCGGTTCCAGAAACCGGTCTGACCGCTTCTGCAGCGGTGGGCTGATCAGAACAGGTCTGATCGGTTTCTGAAACCGGTCTGACCGGTTGTGCTGCTGGCTGCACAACTCGCCAGGTCTTGATCTGAGGAATCATGGGTCTATACTTGTTGAAATGTTCATCCCTCAGCTTCTCGGCTTCCTGTTCCCTCTTCTCTTTGTTCCGTAAACGCTGTAGCTTCCGCTTTTGCGTGTGAGTCAAGCCGGAAGGACACCACCTTGGCTGGAAGATCTTCTTCATGCCCTTGCTACTGCTAGCCTCATGATCATTAACCATGATCGGCTTCTTGACTGGAACAGGAGCCGAATCTCCAATGACTATCGGCTTTTTACCCAAGTCTTGCATAGCCACTGGAATATCACCAATTTTTATGAATTCATTGGCTTGGGCTTGCACATCCTCCTTTTTCTCCTTGATACGGTATTCTTGCTTAGGAGGAACATGAAATCTTTGCTCAGACCGAAACCGGTCTGACCGGTTCACAGAACCGGTCTGACCGCTTTGACAAGCGGTCAAGTGACCTGGTTGGTACGAGCTCAATCGGTTATGCACCGAATTTCCAGTAGCACCACCACGACGTTTATAATCTGTAGGACTATTCCAACGTTGTGGTGACCTCTGTCTCTTTTTTGTTGGCCGATCAACTTGAACGGCCTTTGTGTACTTGTTCATGAGCTGCGAAAAAGTAGGTCCTTGCTTCAGAACCCTCCCTT
This sequence comes from Echinochloa crus-galli, assembly GCA_900205405.1. NCBI lineage: Eukaryota > Viridiplantae > Streptophyta > Magnoliopsida > Poales > Poaceae > Echinochloa > Echinochloa crus-galli. The sequence continues at coordinate 578,459 of OAMR01000511.1, forward strand.
GAATCTTTGGCTCATTGAATTTCCAAGTACCCACTTCCGGGCGCTTAGGCTTGAAAGTTCTTGGACGGTCTGGAGACAAACCGGTCTAACCGGTTTGGGAAACCGGTCTGACCGGTTTCGCCTGGCTAGCGAACCGATTTTCTTCCAAAGAACTTCCTTGTCCCCCGGGTCTTGATGTATTAATTGTAATTTTCAAAGACTCTTTACCATCAAGAGTCCTCCCAATCATCACTGTTCTGGCCGGAACTTTGTCATTAACTATACTTCCACAATAACACCAAGTAAATCATGAAAGATTAAATTCATAGCCCTTTGATAAGTTGCACCGGCATTCTTTAATCCAAAGGTCATAACCACCCACTCAAATAAACCAATAAATCCCGGACATTGAAAGGCCGTTTTGTGCATATCCTCTTCGGCCATGAAGATTTGATTATATCCGGCATTACCATCAAGAAAACTAACAACACGATGTCCAGAAGCTTCATTGATTAAGACATCGGCTATAGGCATAGGATACGAATCTTTGGGAGTGGCTTTATTAAGATCTCTAAAATCAATGCAAACTCTAAGTTTTCCCGAATCTTTCTTTTCAACGGGAACAATATTAGAAATCCACTCCGCATAACGACAAGTCCGAATAAAACCAGCATCTAATAAACGATTAATCTCTTCTTTTATTCGGTCATAAATAGCGGGATTAAAACGTCTAGCCGATTGTTTAAAAGGTCTAAAACCGGCTTTTATTGGTAAACGATGCTCAACTAAGTCACGACTTAAACCAGGCATCTCACGGTACTCCCAAGCAAAACAATCGACATACTCCTTCAACAAATTTATTAATTCGGCTTTAAACTCAGCCGATAAATTCTTGTTTACAAAAGTAGGCCTAGGAATAGTACCATCACCAATATCTATTTTTTCTAAAGGATCAGCTGATGTAAAACCCTGACCCAATTTGTCCATATCACCAAGATCTTCAATAGCTTCGAACATGCCGGCCGAATGAGCTCGATGATGATCAATTCGGTCTTGAAGCCACTGTCCAGACGCAAACCGGTCTGACCGGTTCCCAGAAGCGGTCTGACCGGTTTGGCTCGGTCGGCGCTGTTCAGACCCAAACCGGTCTGACCGGTTTCCAGAAGCGGTCTGACCGGTTTGTCTCTGTTGATTTTGTTGCTCCATTAATTACAGCAAGTAATTCAACCGATTTTCCATCGGCTTTAATGTAGCAGGAACAAAACCATCCTTGGTGCAACTGATCAGCTCATAGTCGGTCAAATCCATGCCCGACAAACATTGGACCTTCTCATTTGCACTAAGAGAATCGGAATCGGCCGTTGCAACAAAGGAAGAATTGTCACCATGGACAACTTCAACTTCATCGCCGATCCACTGAATAAGATATTGATGCAAGGTAGATGGAATACATTTATTTGCATGAATCCAATCTCGACCAAGGATTAAACTGAAGTTACCTTGCACCTCGGAGACGAAGAAAGCCGTAGCAATAGTCTTGCTCCCGACGGTCAACTCCATAGAAGCCACCCCCTTGGCACCAATGGGATCACCTCCACCAACTCCACTGACCGTCATGTTCGTCTTGATCAATTCTTCGTCTTTTCCACCAATCTTCTTGTAGAGAGAGTATGGCATAAGATTTACAATAGCTCCACCATCAACCAACATACGAGAAATTGGCTTCCCGTTGATGTGCCCTCTCATATACAAAGCCTTGAGATGATTTTCTGATTCACTAGGCTTCTGAAACACAGCATCTCGAGGCCCAAGTTGAAGATGAGAAATTTCCTCCTCCGGCACGACATAATAATCAGAAGATAAATAGACAACATTAATTTCCATGTTGTCACGTTCTGGAGAAGGCTCAAAATCAACTAACTCTTCATCTTCAACCACTGGAGAAATTGGTGGAATAGCATCAATGGTTGAAGTAGTTCCGGCCCCTGCCTCTGTTGACAAACCGGTCTGACCGGTTCCAGAAACCGGTCTGACCGCTTCTGCAGCGGTGGGCTGATCAGAACAGGTCTGATCGGTTTCTGAAACCGGTCTGACCGGTTGTGCTGCTGGCTGCACAACTCGCCAGGTCTTGATCTGAGGAATCATGGGTCTATACTTGTTGAAATGTTCATCCCTCAGCTTCTCGGCTTCCTGTTCCCTCTTCTCTTTGTTCCGTAAACGCTGTAGCTTCCGCTTTTGCGTGTGAGTCAAGCCGGAAGGACACCACCTTGGCTGGAAGATCTTCTTCATGCCCTTGCTACTGCTAGCCTCATGATCATTAACCATGATCGGCTTCTTGACTGGAACAGGAGCCGAATCTCCAATGACTATCGGCTTTTTACCCAAGTCTTGCATAGCCACTGGAATATCACCAATTTTTATGAATTCATTGGCTTGGGCTTGCACATCCTCCTTTTTCTCCTTGATACGGTATTCTTGCTTAGGAGGAACATGAAATCTTTGCTCAGACCGAAACCGGTCTGACCGGTTCACAGAACCGGTCTGACCGCTTTGACAAGCGGTCAAGTGACCTGGTTGGTACGAGCTCAATCGGTTATGCACCGAATTTCCAGTAGCACCACCACGACGTTTATAATCTGTAGGACTATTCCAACGTTGTGGTGACCTCTGTCTCTTTTTTGTTGGCCGATCAACTTGAACGGCCTTTGTGTACTTGTTCATGAGCTGCGAAAAAGTAGGTCCTTGCTTCAGAACCCTCCCTTGAATCTTTGGCTCATTGAATTTCCAAGTACCCACTTCCGGGCGCTTAGGCTTGAAAGTTCTTGGACGGTCTGGAGACAAACCGGTCTAACCGGTTTGGGAAACCGGTCTGACCGGTTTCGCCTGGCTAGCGAACCGATTTTCTTCCAAAGAACTTCCTTGTCCCCCGGGTCTTGATGTATTAATTGTAATTTTCAAAGACTCTTTACCATCAAGAGTCCTCCCAATCATCACTGTTCTGGCCGGAACTTTGTCATTAACTATACTTCCACAATAACACCAAGTAAATCATGAAAGATTAAATTCATAGCCCTTTGATAAGTTGCACCGGCATTCTTTAATCCAAAGGTCATAACCACCCACTCAAATAAACCAATAAATCCCGGACATTGAAAGGCCGTTTTGTGCATATCCTCTTCGGCCATGAAGATTTGATTATATCCGGCATTACCATCAAGAAAACTAACAACACGATGTCCAGAAGCTTCATTGATTAAGACATCGGCTATAGGCATAGGATACGAATCTTTGGGAGTGGCTTTATTAAGATCTCTAAAATCAATGCAAACTCTAAGTTTTCCCGAATCTTTCTTTTCAACGGGAACAATATTAGAAATCCACTCCGCATAACGACAAGTCCGAATAAAACCAGCATCTAATAAACGATTAATCTCTTCTTTTATTCGGTCATAAATAGCGGGATTAAAACGTCTAGCCGATTGTTTAAAAGGTCTAAAACCGGCTTTTATTGGTAAACGATGCTCAACTAAGTCACGACTTAAACCAGGCATCTCACGGTACTCCCAAGCAAAACAATCGACATACTCCTTCAACAAATTTATTAATTCGGCTTTAAACTCAGCCGATAAATTCTTGTTTACAAAAGTAGGCCTAGGAATAGTACCATCACCAATATCTATTTTTTCTAAAGGATCAGCTGATGTAAAACCCTGACCCAATTTGTCCATATCACCAAGATCTTCAATAGCTTCGAACATGCCGGCCGAATGAGCTCGATGATGATCAATTCGGTCTTGAAGCCACTGTCCAGACGCAAACCGGTCTGACCGGTTCCCAGAAGCGGTCTGACCGGTTTGGCTCGGTCGGCGCTGTTCAGACCCAAACCGGTCTGACCGGTTTCCAGAAGCGGTCTGACCGGTTTGTCTCTGTTGATTTTGTTGCTCCATTAATTACAGCAAGTAATTCAACCGATTTTCCATCGGCTTTAATGTAGCAGGAACAAAACCATCCTTGGTGCAACTGATCAGCTCATAGTCGGTCAAATCCATGCCCGACAAACATTGGACCTTCTCATTTGCACTAAGAGAATCGGAATCGGCCGTTGCAACAAAGGAAGAATTGTCACCATGGACAACTTCAACTTCATCGCCGATCCACTGAATAAGATATTGATGCAAGGTAGATGGAATACATTTATTTGCATGAATCCAATCTCGACCAAGGATTAAACTGAAGTTACCTTGCACCTCGGAGACGAAGAAAGCCGTAGCAATAGTCTTGCTCCCGACGGTCAACTCCATAGAAGCCACCCCCTTGGCACCAATGGGATCACCTCCACCAACTCCACTGACCGTCATGTTCGTCTTGATCAATTCTTCGTCTTTTCCACCAATCTTCTTGTAGAGAGAGTATGGCATAAGATTTACAATAGCTCCACCATCAACCAACATACGAGAAATTGGCTTCCCGTTGATGTGCCCTCTCATATACAAAGCCTTGAGATGATTTTCTGATTCACTAGGCTTCTGAAACACAGCATCTCGAGGCCCAAGTTGAAGATGAGAAATTTCCTCCTCCGGCACGACATAATAATCAGAAGATAAATAGACAACATTAATTTCCATGTTGTCACGTTCTGGAGAAGGCTCAAAATCAACTAACTCTTCATCTTCAACCACTGGAGAAATTGGTGGAATAGCATCAATGGTTGAAGTAGTTCCGGCCCCTGCCTCTGTTGACAAACCGGTCTGACCGGTTCCAGAAACCGGTCTGACCGCTTCTGCAGCGGTGGGCTGATCAGAACAGGTCTGATCGGTTTCTGAAACCGGTCTGACCGGTTGTGCTGCTGGCTGCACAACTCGCCAGGTCTTGATCTGAGGAATCATGGGTCTATACTTGTTGAAATGTTCATCCCTCAGCTTCTCGGCTTCCTGTTCCCTCTTCTCTTTGTTCCGTAAACGCTGTAGCTTCCGCTTTTGCGTGTGAGTCAAGCCGGAAGGACACCACCTTGGCTGGAAGATCTTCTTCATGCCCTTGCTACTGCTAGCCTCATGATCATTAACCATGATCGGCTTCTTGACTGGAACAGGAGCCGAATCTCCAATGACTATCGGCTTTTTACCCAAGTCTTGCATAGCCACTGGAATATCACCAATTTTTATGAATTCATTGGCTTGGGCTTGCACATCCTCCTTTTTCTCCTTGATACGGTATTCTTGCTTAGGAGGAACATGAAATCTTTGCTCAGACCGAAACCGGTCTGACCGGTTCACAGAACCGGTCTGACCGCTTTGACAAGCGGTCAAGTGACCTGGTTGGTACGAGCTCAATCGGTTATGCACCGAATTTCCAGTAGCACCACCACGACGTTTATAATCTGTAGGACTATTCCAACGTTGTGGTGACCTCTGTCTCTTTTTTGTTGGCCGATCAACTTGAACGGCCTTTGTGTACTTGTTCATGAGCTGCGAAAAAGTAGGTCCTTGCTTCAGAACCCTCCCTTGAATCTTTGGCTCATTGAATTTCCAAGTACCCACTTCCGGGCGCTTAGGCTTGAAAGTTCTTGGACGGTCTGGAGACAAACCGGTCTAACCGGTTTGGGAAACCGGTCTGACCGGTTTCGCCTGGCTAGCGAACCGATTTTCTTCCAAAGAACTTCCTTGTCCCCCGGGTCTTGATGTATTAATTGTAATTTTCAAAGACTCTTTACCATCAAGAGTCCTCCCAATCATCACTGTTCTGGCCGGAACTTTGTCATTAACTATACTTCCACAATAACACCAAGTAAATCATGAAAGATTAAATTCATAGCCCTTTGATAAGTTGCACCGGCATTCTTTAATCCAAAGGTCATAACCACCCACTCAAATAAACCAATAAATCCCGGACATTGAAAGGCCGTTTTGTGCATATCCTCTTCGGCCATGAAGATTTGATTATATCCGGCATTACCATCAAGAAAACTAACAACACGATGTCCAGAAGCTTCATTGATTAAGACATCGGCTATAGGCATAGGATACGAATCTTTGGGAGTGGCTTTATTAAGATCTCTAAAATCAATGCAAACTCTAAGTTTTCCCGAATCTTTCTTTTCAACGGGAACAATATTAGAAATCCACTCCGCATAACGACAAGTCCGAATAAAACCAGCATCTAATAAACGATTAATCTCTTCTTTTATTCGGTCATAAATAGCGGGATTAAAACGTCTAGCCGATTGTTTAAAAGGTCTAAAACCGGCTTTTATTGGTAAACGATGCTCAACTAAGTCACGACTTAAACCAGGCATCTCACGGTACTCCCAAGCAAAACAATCGACATACTCCTTCAACAAATTTATTAATTCGGCTTTAAACTCAGCCGATAAATTCTTGTTTACAAAAGTAGGCCTAGGAATAGTACCATCACCAATATCTATTTTTTCTAAAGGATCAGCTGATGTAAAACCCTGACCCAATTTGTCCATATCACCAAGATCTTCAATAGCTTCGAACATGCCGGCCGAATGAGCTCGATGATGATCAATTCGGTCTTGAAGCCACTGTCCAGACGCAAACCGGTCTGACCGGTTCCCAGAAGCGGTCTGACCGGTTTGGCTCGGTCGGCGCTGTTCAGACCCAAACCGGTCTGACCGGTTTCCAGAAGCGGTCTGACCGGTTTGTCTCTGTTGATTTTGTTGCTCCATTAATTACAGCAAGTAATTCAACCGATTTTCCATCGGCTTTAATGTAGCAGGAACAAAACCATCCTTGGTGCAACTGATCAGCTCATAGTCGGTCAAATCCATGCCCGACAAACATTGGACCTTCTCATTTGCACTAAGAGAATCGGAATCGGCCGTTGCAACAAAGGAAGAATTGTCACCATGGACAACTTCAACTTCATCGCCGATCCACTGAATAAGATATTGATGCAAGGTAGATGGAATACATTTATTTGCATGAATCCAATCTCGACCAAGGATTAAACTGAAGTTACCTTGCACCTCGGAGACGAAGAAAGCCGTAGCAATAGTCTTGCTCCCGACGGTCAACTCCATAGAAGCCACCCCCTTGGCACCAATGGGATCACCTCCACCAACTCCACTGACCGTCATGTTCGTCTTGATCAATTCTTCGTCTTTTCCACCAATCTTCTTGTAGAGAGAGTATGGCATAAGATTTACAATAGCTCCACCATCAACCAACATACGAGAAATTGGCTTCCCGTTGATGTGCCCTCTCATATACAAAGCCTTGAGATGATTTTCTGATTCACTAGGCTTCTGAAACACAGCATCTCGAGGCCCAAGTTGAAGATGAGAAATTTCCTCCTCCGGCACGACATAATAATCAGAAGATAAATAGACAACATTAATTTCCATGTTGTCACGTTCTGGAGAAGGCTCAAAATCAACTAACTCTTCATCTTCAACCACTGGAGAAATTGGTGGAATAGCATCAATGGTTGAAGTAGTTCCGGCCCCTGCCTCTGTTGACAAACCGGTCTGACCGGTTCCAGAAACCGGTCTGACCGCTTCTGCAGCGGTGGGCTGATCAGAACAGGTCTGATCGGTTTCTGAAACCGGTCTGACCGGTTGTGCTGCTGGCTGCACAACTCGCCAGGTCTTGATCTGAGGAATCATGGGTCTATACTTGTTGAAATGTTCATCCCTCAGCTTCTCGGCTTCCTGTTCCCTCTTCTCTTTGTTCCGTAAACGCTGTAGCTTCCGCTTTTGCGTGTGAGTCAAGCCGGAAGGACACCACCTTGGCTGGAAGATCTTCTTCATGCCCTTGCTACTGCTAGCCTCATGATCATTAACCATGATCGGCTTCTTGACTGGAACAGGAGCCGAATCTCCAATGACTATCGGCTTTTTACCCAAGTCTTGCATAGCCACTGGAATATCACCAATTTTTATGAATTCATTGGCTTGGGCTTGCACATCCTCCTTTTTCTCCTTGATACGGTATTCTTGCTTAGGAGGAACATGAAATCTTTGCTCAGACCGAAACCGGTCTGACCGGTTCACAGAACCGGTCTGACCGCTTTGACAAGCGGTCAAGTGACCTGGTTGGTACGAGCTCAATCGGTTATGCACCGAATTTCCAGTAGCACCACCACGACGTTTATAATCTGTAGGACTATTCCAACGTTGTGGTGACCTCTGTCTCTTTTTTGTTGGCCGATCAACTTGAACGGCCTTTGTGTACTTGTTCATGAGCTGCGAAAAAGTAGGTCCTTGCTTCAGAACCCTCCCTTGAATCTTTGGCTCATTGAATTTCCAAGTACCCACTTCCGGGCGCTTAGGCTTGAAAGTTCTTGGACGGTCTGGAGACAAACCGGTCTAACCGGTTTGGGAAACCGGTCTGACCGGTTTCGCCTGGCTAGCGAACCGATTTTCTTCCAAAGAACTTCCTTGTCCCCCGGGTCTTGATGTATTAATTGTAATTTTCAAAGACTCTTTACTGGCACACGTATGGCCACATTCGGGTTTTTGTGAAAATCCGGGTGTGACACCATGTCACCAAGATCTTCAATAGCTTCGAACATGCCGGCCGAATGAGCTCGATGACGATCAATTCGGTCTTGAAGCCACTGTCCAGACGCAAACCGGTCTGACCGGTTCCCAGAAGCATACTTGATGTATCACTAGGAGCGAATCACCAAAAGCTTCAACATGTTTTACTCTCATGTCTTGCAAAAATTCCAAGCCAAATAAAAGAGCTTCATATTCAACTTGATTATTGGTTCGCTTTTCTTCCAATCGGTTTGAAAACTCAAAAACAGCACCACTTGGAGAGATCAAAACAGCACCAATTCCTTGCCCATCATTGCAAACCGACCCATCAAAGTATAGCTTCCATGGTGTACAAGTAACATAGACGACGTCGATTTCACAAGTATCATTAATCCGATGTTCAACAATAAAATCGGCTACAATTTGACCTCTCATTGATTTCAAAGGTTCACAAGTCAAATCATACTCAACCAAAGCATAAGCCCACTTGCCGACTCTTCCACTAGATATCGGCTTTTGCAACATATGTTTAATCACATCGGTTTGACACAACACGATGCAAGTACTAGATAGTAGATAATGCCGCAATTGAGTACAAGCATGATACAAGGATAAACATAATTTCTCAATAAAAGTATACCTTGTTTCTGCATCAATGAGCCGTCGGCTTACATAAGCAATCACATACTCCTTATCGCCGATTTCTTGAGTCAAAACAGCTCCAATAGTTCTATCTTCAGCCGCCACATAAAGTCTGAATGGAACTCCTCGCTTAGGCGCCCTAAGCACCGGTGGTGAAGACAAGTACTCTTTGATTTTATCAAAAGCTTCTTGCTGTTTTGCCCCCCAAGTAAAATCGGCTTCATTCTTTAGCCGAAGTAAAGGAGTAAAAGCATCAACCTTTCCAGACAAGTTAATTATAAATCTTCTCAAGAAATTTACCTTGCCTAGAAACTTTTGCAAGTCCTTCTTGCAAGTAGGAGCTTCGACTTTCTTCATAGATTCAATTCTCTTGGGATCAACTTCTATGCCGTTCTCATGAATAACAAACCCAAGAAACTTCCCAGCCGAAACACCAAAAGCACATTTGAGTGGATTCATCTTCAAACCATACCGTCGCATCCTCTCAAGAGCAAGTAAGCTTTCAATCTTTTGTCGGTTACCTCATCAATATTATCCAACATCAAATTGTGGTAATCAACAGCATCAAGATCGTTTTGCTTAGCTAATCTATAAGCGTCCAGATTCACCTCAACAGGTAAAACGGCCTCTTGACCATAAACAAGCTCAAAAGGAGTAACTTTAGTAGCACCATGTCTAGATATACGATGAGCCCATAATGCTTCGGATAAAACTCCATGCCATCTTCTAGGTTTTTCTGCTATCTTTTTCTTGATCAATTTAATCAAAGTTTTATTACTTGACTCGGCTTGTCCATTAGCCTGAGCGTAATATGGAGATGAATTGAGCAACTTAATTCTATAGGATTCGGCGAATTCACGTACCTCCTTAGACATAAAAGAAGTACCTTGATCCATTGTCAAAGTTTGAGGAATACCGAATCTATGAATAATATTTTGAGTAACAAACTCAATCACCTCTCGATGCGTCATATTCTTCAAAGGAATCGCTTCAGTCCACTTAGTAAAATAATCCGTAGCAACCAATATGAAACGATGCCCTTTTGATGATGGAGGATTAATTTGTCCAATAAAATCCAATCCCCAACCTCGGAACGGCCACGGCTTAATAATAGGATGCATCAACGCAGCAGGAACAAATTGCAAATTACCAAACTTCTGACATTCCTCACATCCTTTGTAATACTTAAAACAATCTGCCGTCATAGTAGGCCAATAAAAACCGGCTCGTCTAAGTAACCACTTCATCTTTGGAGCCGATTGATGTGTACCACAAATACCTTCATGAACCTCAGCCATGGCAACCTTGGCCTGATCCGAGTCAAGACATTTTAACAACAAATCTTCGGCGTTTCGACGATAGAGTTCATCGCCAAGCAAAACGTATTTGAATGATGTTCGCCGAATATTTTTATCTGCACCACGACCAGGATCCCTCAAATAAACAATAATGGGTACCCTCCAATCCTGATCTTCAACTTTGGATTGATTAGCATCATCCAAAGGATTTTTGCCCTTGTCAGGGGACAAAGCGGTCTGACCGCTTTCAGAACCGGTCAGACCGGTTCTGGCAGTACAACCGGTCTGACCGGTTTCTAAAACCGGTGTGACCGGTTCGTCCAGAACCAGAACCTCGGCTTTGGTTCGCATCGGTTTTTGGAGATAGAAATATTTCTTTGCAACCACATAACCAGATGCTTTCTGAGCCAGAGTATTTGCTTTACCATTATCTTCTCTCGGAATATGTCTTATAGTGAATTCATCAAAAGAAGCAATGATATCGAGACATCTATCAAGATATGCATTTAATGAACCATTATAACATTGGCATACCTTTGATACTTGATGTACCACCAGGAGCGAATCACCAAAAGCTTCAACATGTTTTACTCCCATGTCTTGCAAAAATTCCAAGCCAAATAAAAGAGCTTCATATTCAACTTGATTATTGGTTCGCTTTTCTTCCAATCGGTTTGAAAACTCAAAAACGGCGCCACTTGGAGAAATCAAAACAGCACCAATTCCTTGCCCATCATTGCAAACCGATCCATCAAAGTATAGCTTCCATGGTGTACAAGTAACATAGCCGACGTCGATTTCACAAGTATCATTAATCCGATGTTCAACAATAAAATCGGCTACAATTTGACCTCTCATTGATTTCAAAGGTTCACAAGTCAAATCATACTCAACCAAAGCATAAGCCCACTTGCCGACTCTTCCACTAGATATCGGCTTTTGCAACATATGTTTAATCACATCGGTTTGACACAACACGATGCAAGTACTAGATAGTAGATAATGCCGCAATTGAGTACAAGCATGATACAAGGATAAACATAATTTCTCAATAAAAGTATACCTTGTTTCTGCATCAATGAGCCGTCGGCTTACATAAGCAATCACATACTCCTTATCGCCGATTTCTTGAGTCAAAACAGCTCCAATAGTTCTATCTTCAGCCGCCACATAAAGTCTGAATGGAACTCCTCGCTTAGGCGCCCTAAGCACCGGTGGTGAAGACAAGTACTCTTTGATTTTATCAAAAGCTTCTTGCTGTTTTGCCCCCCAAGTAAAATCGGCTTCATTCTTTAGCCGAAGTAAAGGAGTAAAAGCATCAACCTTTCCAGACAAGTTAATTATAAATCTTCTCAAGAAATTTACCTTGCCTAGAAACTTTTGCAAGTCCTTCTTGCAAGTAGGAGCTTCGACTTTCTTCATAGATTCAATTCTCTTGGGATCAACTTCTATGCCGTTCTCATGAATAACAAACCCAAGAAACTTCCCAGCCGAAACACCAAAAGCACATTTGAGTGGATTCATCTTCAATCCATACCGTCGCATCCTCTCAAGAGCAAGTAAGCTTTCAATCTTTTGTCGGTTACCTCATCAATATTATCCAACATCAAATTGTGGTAATCAACAGCATCAAGGTCATTTTGCTTAGCCAATCTATAAGCACTCAGATTTACCTCAACAGGTAAAACGGCTTCTTGACCATATACAAGCTCAAAAGGAGTAACTTTAGTAGCACCATGTCTAGATATACGATGAGCCCATAATGCTTCGGACAAAACTTCATGCCATCTCTTAGGATTTTCAGCTATCTTTTTCTTGATCTCCGCCTGCCGCCATCCGAGCCAGCAAGCCTGGTCCGCGCCGCCGCCGTCTGCAAACGATGGTACATCATCATCTCTGACCCCGGCTTCCGCCGCCGGTTCCGTGAGTTCCACCGTGCGCCGCCGACGATAGGCATCGTGTTGACACGAAAACGCGCCAACACACTCGAGATCGATCGAACGCGCAGCACGGCCGTCACAACGGCCAACTCCTGATCGCCCCGGGGCAAACTGGTCTGACCGGTTTGAAGGACCGGTCTGACCGCTTTTGGCCGGGGGATCGTGATGACCTAGAAACCCAAGCTCGGGGTCCTTAGACCAGTCTCAGTAGGGTTTCATGGGAGTTTTATGGCATTTAATGTGCTGATGTGGCAGAGCAGAGAGAGCGAAGAGTTTCATAGGATGTGAGGAGTTTCATCACCATAAAACTCATCTGGCACACTTACCTAGTTTCTGGTCTAGGTAACTGTGCGATGAAACGCTGCACTGAGACTAGCCTTATTGTGCCCCTGCTGCTTATTCTTTGCTGATTAATGGCTAGTACATTGTTAATTAGCCCTTGTTTATATGCAAATTTTACACCCTAAATTTAACCCCTTGTAGTATGTGCGCCACTGTAGCATTTTGTTTGTATTTGTGAAAAATTGTCCAAAAATTGATTAATTAGGCTCAAAATGTTCGTCTCGCAGAGTACAACAAAACTTTACAATTAGTTTTTGATTTCATCTATATTTAGGCTGTGTTTAATTCCCCATCCCATCACCAAAATTCCCAAAATTCTCTCTCCAAACATCACTATCCACCTATCACATCAAATCTCTCTCTTCATGCATGGAACACTAAACGTGGGTAAATAAAAAACTAATTGCATGGTTTTGATGTACATGACGAGACGAATCTTTTGAGCCTAGTTAGGTCATGATAGGACAATATTTACCACAAACAAATGAAAGGTGCTACAGTACGCTACAGTGTCCGATGTACACCTCGTCCTGGCCTTTTTTCACCAAAACAAAACCTGGTCTTCTTTTGCATGTGTTTTTGGGTATATCGTCGTCAGAGGCTCGATCAGGGCATATAGCGTGTTAGATTATTAGAAGAAGGTCTCAAGCAGAAAAATAAAATAAGCAAGCTAGGGCGCTGATGCACCGGTAAAAGTAGTATTTAAACAATACAGCACCAGCACACCGCAAGATGTGACTGAATGATCTGATCGAACTCACTTGACATGCCGTGCGTGTACAACCTTTTTATTTTTCCTAGCTAATATAACTCTTTTATTTGCAGCCATTTCATTTCAATCAAGTCCAATTTAAGAGGCGCCTTTCAGAGCAATCGAAGTGGAGTATGTACGTGTGGCTTCATAGTATACTCGTTTGCCATTCTGATAATAACCTACGGTACGGTGAAACCTAGCTTTAGCCAGTTAACTAGCTACTAGGGAGCTTTTTTTTTTGCGCAAATTAACTACTAGGGAGTAGGGAGAATGTTTCTGTCGGTGTTTATAGGCGCTAAAAGTTTATGGGCCGAGGTGCTTCGAGATATATCCCATTTTTCAGCTTCTGCCCACAGATTTATTTAATTATATATCCCAGCCGAAGCATGCACTGCATCTGCATATCCTACTCACAAACTTTATGAGCGGTATTTTTTGACCGCAAGCACCGACGTTGATTGAATTACATGAACATACATCTCGGAATCGGATCCGGCAGAGTGTGAGCTAATAATTAATAATTAAACAAGCTTAGTAGCGTGCCGACAGGAGAGACATATATGCATGCATGGCCGTGTCCGTGTATGCTGTTCTTCTACATTAATTGTCCTTATTACGTAGACGTAGGATTCTGACTGATGATACGCCAAGAGTCCGTCTCATCACACTTTATTTTGTACATATATACACGTACTAAAGTACGTCATCTTGCCATTGCCAGCCGTCAGTCGCACTTACTGATATTGGTGTACCTCATTCCAGAAAAAGATTGGAAAACAACAAGCAACCTCTCTCACAACGGATCCATCGTCTGCATGTCCATCCATCCCCTCGTGATTCCGGATCGGATCCGCGAGTCAAATCAAATTACTAAAAAATCATGAAATCAATTACTCCACTCTATTTTTAAGAAGGGAGAGGGTGGTAATTGAGGACAATTGGACATTTATTAGTTTAAGAACGATGCATGACAAATTAAATATAAAATGGATGTTAGTTGAATCCAGATTAATTTTCTGATGGTGACAATAATTACAAACGTAATGATGCTAGATATTTTTTTATTTTTTAGGTACATAGATTTTAATATACACCTAAATATACACTACATTATAAAAGCTTATCTAGAAAATTAATCTTTGCTATTTCTGGATATACATAGTAAAAATTTAGTATCTAGAAAATTTGATCATGGTATGTCTAAATCCATGATAAGAACATATCAAATTTAACTATACTCATCCAACCCGCTACGTGCAGCTACCGATTTTCTTTATTCTCATCACGCCATATCGACTGGCGATTTGTTTTGCCCGTTGTGGACGCCCTCATGCCTACCTATACTCATCCAACTGTCAAATTTTCCATCTACTTATGATTCTCTCACCCATTCATATTTTGCCATGCATGAAGTCGCGCATGATGTAAGATTGAAAATCCATGCCCATCAAGTTATTACTAATTTCTATTTCTATTTATGTTGAGAAAACACAAACTTAAGTGACCGTTGCATATTATATATACATAACACAAGAAATAAAATATCTCTAGGACTCTAGAGAGAGAGAGAGAAATTGACAGGCATGCAGGTGTGTAAATATTAGTAGGTGAAAAAAAGAGAAGACAAAGGCAATGCCTCCACGGCAGCACCAGTAACGCTCGCTCGCTCGCTATATATACACACGCGAGCCTCGCCCTCCCTCAGACCCTCACAACTCACACCACCAGGCCAGTGCACCCCGCGCCGGCCATTTCTCATTCTCCTCCTCCAGTTCTCTCGCCGTCGGCCGGCCCGGCCGGGAAGAAATTAAAAGACGATGGCCGGCAGCGACAGCGAGGGCGGCCCGGCGCTCTGGGCCGCGGCGGCGTCCGTGCTGCTGGTCACCGGCGCGGCCGTGCTACTGGACGCCGCCGTGCGGGGTGTCCACGGGTGGTACAGGGAGGCGGCGCTGGGCGCGGCGAGGCGGGCGCGGCTGCCGCCGGGGGAGATGGGCTGGCCCGTCGTCGGCGCCATGTGGGCCTTCCTCCGCGCCTTCAAGTCCGGCAACCCCGACGCCTTCATCGCCGATTTCTTCGCCCGACGGTCAGTCTCGTCTCGTCTCACTTGCACACGCCACTGCACTGCACCGCCTGCCCTCTCTCTCGATCTCTCTCCTAGCTCGATGGATCCGCATCAATCTCAAAGCCGTAGATGCATGGGCCCACAGCACCCAGGGCGTGTGACAGTGATTAGTAACCGCTAGCTGCCGGTTAGCTGTAGCTGTTGTGTGGTAACTGAGATCGAGCGAGAGCAACGCATGCAAAAGCCGGCCTCTTCCTTTTCATAGTACACTTGAACGGTGCAGTACCGACGTGGACTTGTGGGCCCCATGGCACAGCATCTTCATCACATTTTGCTTTCCATTTCGCAAATGTCATCAAGCTTGCCGACCTCTTTGCATACTCCGTAGTACTCCATATACAGTGCAACACCAAGTGTTCTTGTCCGAATTAGCTATCACTACAAGATTTGCTACGTAGTGGACGGCATGCAACTAAGCCACGGCTTGGCTGCCAAGAATAAGAATGTCATGTAGGTTTTGCGGGGTTTGCCCTCTCTCGATCTCTCTTCCACGCATCAATCTCAAGGCCGCCGTAGATGCATGGGCCCACCTGCCATTGCCCACAGAATGCACGCAGGCTCCTCTGGCGTGACAGTGATTAGTAACCGCTCGCTGCCGCCCGCGCGCCGGTTAGCTGTAGCTGTTGTGGTAACTGACATCGATCGAGAGCAACGCATGCAAAAGCCTCCTCTTCCTTTTCATAGTACTCACACTCGACGCGCAGTACGCGGACCTGGTCCACCATGCACCGACGTTGACTTGTGGGCCCCGTGGCACAGCATCTTCATCACATTATTTTGCTGCTGATGTTCACTTTCCATTTTGTAAATGTCAGCAAGCTAGCCTCTTTGCATATATACTCCGTAGTATAGTACTCCATATACAGTGCCAGTGTTTTCCTAAACGGTTCTAAACAGCCGTTTAGACGGGTTTAAACGCTAGACGGTAAGCGGCCGTTTAGACCATTTAAACCCGTTTAAATCCGTTTAATCCGTTTAAAACCCGTTTCAATAGCCGTTTAAACCCCGTTAAACCCTAAACGATGGTCGACCGACTACCCTCCGTTTACCGTTTACGTTTTCATTGTACAGCGCAACACAAGATTTAATTTGTTAGGGAGATGTATACGTAGATGCAACTAAGCCACGACTTGGCTGCCAAGAATAATAAGAATGTCATGTAGGAAAACGATTTCACTGCTGATCTTTACAAATCTCTTTTTCATTAAGCCTTAAAATCAATGCTGTGCATGTAGGTGCTGGGAAGATCGATCTAGCTTGTCCGTCCTAGCTTGGAGATTTCCCTCCCTCGCTCTACTTCTATAGTGCCCTATAGTACGTGCAATCGAATGGAGATTGATAGATGATTTTAGAGTTTTATTTAGGTATACATGCATCAAAAGATGCCCTCCTTTTTGGACGATATGATATCAGTCTAGCATTTGCAATTTTGCATGCCATGCCAATATGCCCCATGCGTCATCCACGGACACACAGAGCACCGCCCAGGACTTTTCAACCCCTCCCCTGGGCGGGGCGTCGCACAAGCACAAGTGCTGCTTGTTCAAACTTGCTTGGTCCAAGCTGATGCTGATCTCGATCTTCCTTTTCCTTTCAACCTGTTTCTGTTCTCCTTTGTGTGCCCCAATTGTTCAGACTCCTAACAAATTCAGTAGATACTTCAAACATGCATTCAAAATCCCTTGAGTTTTGTCGTGATTTGGGACCGGACCAGGAAGAAGCAACCAAACCAATGGCCTTATGGGATGATGCGGGCTTGGCTTGCTGACTGACGCCAGATATGCTCCTGCTGCATGCTACTCCTATCACCTACAGCAGTGACTCACTGTCCTCGTCTCTGTCAGGCTAAAATGCTGCAACGCTAAGAACACAGCCATTCAGTCAGTCAGTCAGATGCAGGGAGGAATGGTTGCTGGCGCTGCCCCCACTCTCCAAAAAGGATTTGATATGATTGATTCCCAACACCTCCTCCACTCCTCAATGCATGCCAGCAGCAGATATATTCCATCTTTGGCATATGGGCCGGAAAATTGTCTCTGCTCTGTTTTTTTTTTCCTGAACACATAGGAGAACCACGTATCATGTATTAAGATATATAGAATAAAAAGTACTTACACGACGCGGCAAATCGATTGACCAAAGAGAGAGAGAGAGAGGTTCGAGCTTCTAAAGCAGTATATAGAAGCCGACTACTCACTAACTAACGACTTAACTAGTCGATGATGTCAAGTATCATTTTTTTCTGCAGTGCATGGAAATAATTTTGTTTATGAAAGTACATGAACAAAAAGTAACCTTCAAATCAATTTCACATAGAAAATCATCAAGTAAATGTGTATACAAGAATGTACAATGGAACATGAGGCATATGCCATGTTTGGCAGTTTGCTGATCATCGCACATTCCTGATTCTCCATCCAAAATTCCAAATGATGTTAAAAGCACTAACTTTGCTTATCTTATCTGTCCTTTTCGTTGCAAAAAAAATGTCCAATCCGTTATTTAATCCATCTGCCGTCTTTAATCTGGTAGACTAGTGTTGCTTTGGTGTCCTCCAAATTTGTCTCCGTTGATTCTTCTCGACTGTCGGTAGGTCCAAAGTGATATGAACACTCAGGCAATCTGTTCATTCTCAACTGATGGTGATTTGCTGAGCGCCTGAGCACTATTTAATGTGTATGAGAATATATATTAAAAAATGTGCATCAGAATATGTTCTGCAGACCTCTTTCACTTTTAGGTAGTATCATGTTCAGAAAAAAATAATGCTGATAATCTTCTTCAGAGCCTGATACGTGTTGACTTGCTGCTTTGCAATCTGTGTGTATGTTGCGTTTTGCCATGAGAGGCTCAAACTCAAAGAGTGTCCATTGCATAACTGAAGTTCTGACATCACAAAGTTCAGAAATTTGACCCCTTTTTTGCGCAATTCTACGAGCTGCGAGTAAATCTAGGTAGGATTTCCGGACAAAATACTTCATTACCTGAAAGAGTAGTGACTACCCCTGAAGCTAATATTGCTATTACAGAATGCACGCTCACAAGTCACAAGTTACTGATGAGTGATGACAACAAAGAAAAGCAAAGCAAAAATGGACCATTTTGGCGTCAGGTCTTGATCTTGATCAATCTTTTGTGGTGTATGAATGCAGGTTCGGGCGCACTGGCGTGTACCGTACATTCATGTTCAGCAGCCCGACGGTGGTGGTGACGACGGCGGAGGCGTGCAAGCAGGTGCTCATGGACGACGCCGGCTTCGTGACCGGCTGGCCCAAGGCGACGGTGGCGCTGATCGGGCCCAAGTCGTTCGTGTCCATGCCCTACGACGACCACCGCCGCCTCCGCAAGCTCACCGCCGCGCCCATCAACGGCTTCGACGCGCTCACCTCCTACCTCCCCTTCATCGACCGCACCGTCAGGTCATCTCTCCGGTCCTGGGCGGCCGCCGGCGACGGCGAGGTGGAGTTCCTGACGGAGCTCCGCCGCATGACGTTCAAGATCATCGTGCAGATCTTCCTGGGCGGCGCCGGCGACGCCACCATGCGCGCGCTGGAGCGGAGCTACACGGACCTCAACTACGGGATGCGCGCCATGGCCATCAACCTCCCCGGCTTCGCGTACCGGAGGGCGCTCGCGGCGCGGCGGAGGCTTGTCGCCGTGCTGCAGGGCGTGCTGGACGGGCGGCGGGCGGCGGCGCCGGCCAAACGCGGCGGCGGCGGCGGCGTGGACATGATGGACCGGCTGATCGAGGCGGAGGACGAGCAGGGGCGGAGGCTGGACGACGATGAGATCATCGACATCCTCATCATGTACCTCAACGCCGGCCACGAGTCCTCCGGCCACATCACCATGTGGGCCACCGTGCTCCTGCAGGAGAACCCGGACATCTTCGCAAAGGCAAAGGTACTTCTTGGCTGACTGCTGAAGAGTTTTATATCGAACGAACTGCCTCAGATCATTCAGTCATGTTGTTATATATTGCAGGCGGAGCAGGAGGCGATCATGAGGAGCATCCCGGAGACGCAGCAGGGGCTGACGCTCAGGGACTTCAGGAAGATGGAGTACCTCTCACAGGTAACAACAGCATGCATCGATCAGTTTCCATTGGCAATATATGCAACCAACTGATCGAATACATATAACGAACACGTACGAATGAACTCTCGCTCTGTCTGAACAAATATATTAAGGTGATCGACGAGACGCTGCGGCTCGTCAACATCTCGTTCGTGTCCTTCCGTCAGGCGACTAAAGACGTGTTTGTGAACGGTGCGTACGTTTCAGGCCTAACATGCGTCTTCTACCTGGAGCGATCGAGGATCCTTGTGCTGAATCTGACTGACTCCTGATAATCTGACTGACTGCTACAGGGTACCTGATCCCCAAGGGGTGGAAGGTTCAGCTGTGGTACAGGAGCGTGCACATGGACCCTCAGGTTTACCCTGACCCCAACAACTTCAACCCTTCAAGATGGGAGGTACGTATTTTTATTTATTCTACTGTATGAGTATGACCAACAACGGCAGCAGAAACAATCTGCATACTAATGCATGATTCCTTTCCAGGGGCACACGCCGAGAGCCGGCACCTTCCTCCCCTTCGGTCTGGGCGCCAGGCTCTGCCCCGGCAACGATCTCGCCAAGCTGGAGATCTCCGTCTTCCTCCATCACTTCCTCCTCGGTTACAAGTGAGTTCGATCGTGTTTTTACTTGCACTGGTTAATAATACATCTGAGAGATAAGTATGATGGTAAGCTGAAGCTGCCTCTGCATTTCACTAAAACTGCAGGCTGACGAGGACAAACCCCAAGTGCCGGGTGCGGTACCTGCCCCACCCAAGGCCGGTGGACAACTGCTTGGCCAAGATCACCAAAGTCTCCGACCAGTACTAAAGAATTCTCATCAAATAAACCTTGTTGGTGCCGATAAGCGCCAGACCATTGTCTGCTACAGTATCTGTGGAAAAAATAAAGTATTACATGACATATTGTATGCTTGAGCAATGTGCCTCTCTGTCTATCGTCACATATATTTGTTCGGCTAGCCTTTTTCGCAAATATAGAGAGATAAATGTAGAGCTTTTTATTGGGAAGAAATTTTATTTTAAACCTAAAATGGGTGTGGCACTAGATTCATTCTAAATGGGCCGAGTTGATTCTTAGTAGCATCTAATTAAATAATTTCAAGATTTTTAAAATTTTTTACGTGCCTTGTTTTGTATATTGATTAGATGGGTAGGGAAAATTGGATGACATACAAGAGAATGGATGAGCGCGCGATGTGGCCACTTGAGAGGCAGACGGACCGAAAAGACGCAGATCATCATGCATTCGATCGCTAATGGGCCTTGTTGAGCCGGCCCATGTGTATTTAAAAAGACAAAAGAGAGATGTGGGAATAAGGTTCTTTTTTCCATTTCGTCTTTTCATTTAGGAATTTTTCTTCCTTTGGGCCAACCCGCACAATCAAGTAAACTAAACTAGTCTAGCTGGCTACCCTCAAAAAAAAATAAAAATAAAACACTTAGCATGGACGATAACCACCAAGACACAGACGACGAATACTAAATTCCGATGAAACCTAGCTGGGACCGAAAAAGGGACGGACCATTGTTCACTGTCAGTTTTTTTTTAGATAATGTGTTCACTGTCAGTTGTGCAAAAAAAAATATTCTTCTGCTCTAGTAATGCGCCCTTTTCGCTCTTCCTGTGTGTATGTGGTAATCGCCGCGTCACAAATGATATCCATACTAGTTACTCCTAGTAGTTATGAGCTTGTAACATCAGTGAAATTTCACTTTGTTATCCTTATATTTCCAAAAAAAGAGAGTTATCATCAAGTGTATTAAATTTACATGTACCCGGAACCTGCTACATATCATACCTGAGACTCAGGGAAGTGTCATGATCGATTTTTCAAAAGGAGTTTTTGGATTCTTGGATGGATGCCAGAGGATGTGGCATGATAATCTTGGCCAGCTAAAACACACACCAGATTTTGTCGTGCCGTGCAGGGGGCAAAGTGAAACAAAAAAGGTGGAGAATTCACGAGGCCGTTTGGATTTTGTTTGCCTCAAAAAACACCAAAAAGTTGTTTAAAAAAAACAAAAAACACCAAAAAGCCCCCCAAAAAAGGCGAACCAAACGAACTGAAGTGCTCTGCACTGCGCTCTTCTTCTTCTTCCTCCTCCCCTTGGCCGCCCTCTGATTCCTCCCCCAATTCATTCGCCCCCCTTCCCCTCCAGCTCTGCTGTGTCTCGTCACCGGCGGCCTCACCGCCGGAGACGGGAGGCAGCAATCCCTTCCGCCATCGCCGCTGCTCCGCCTCCCGACGCTGCTTCCGGCCCCTCGCTGACACCCTACCTCCGACCGCGCCTTCCACCGCCCCGTCGACCCCAAGCATCTCAGATCCTCCTCCGGGAACGGGGCCGACCGCTAGCTAGTCGATCAGCCCCCGACGACTGGGCGAGCGGCGGCGCCATTCGCCGGCGACGAGAGCCCACCAGGTATTCCCGCCCCGCCCCGCCCCCTGTCTTCACTTGCTGCTGTGCGAAGCGGACTACCCAAAACCCTAGCATATGCTAAATGTATTCGGATCTGACCCAGTTACTGCTAACTTCGATTTTGTTTGCAAAATTATCGATTTTGTTCATACTATGCTGGGTCCGCCCCTGTAGCCTACTATTCAGCCATGCCATCTGTAGCGTCACAGATGTTTTGTAGAGACATGTGGAGTAGGGTGGACAATTGAGGCTATGGAGGGCAGCTTTGGATGAGGGGATTCTGTGCACCGGATCATCAGTTAGTAACTATCGATGAAGCCGCTTTATCATGCTGTCGTATTAGGCCGGCAAATGAGTTATCCTTGCGCAGGACAGTTAAATTGCCCCTTCTGGATTATGGTTGAGCTTGTGTATGTTTGCCTTTTTGAGTTCATGATCGGATACGACTCCTGATGTCACCTTCTTGCAATAATATGTCGTGCACAGATAGTAAATTCTGTAACTGTTAGGGGCACGGAGCCGTTACACATTGGCTGTGGGGATTTGTTAGACCACATCAACTAGCATCTGTCGATGAAGCCAAAGTCACTTTAGCATGCTGTCGTATCAAGCTGACAAAGAAATTATCCATTTACTAATCAGTTAAAGTGTCGATTCTTGATTTTGATCAGGCTCGTATATTGTTTTTGTCTTGGACTTCCATGATCAGATACGGCATCTCATGTCATGAATTATTAGAGTGCTAGACAGATAAAGGGCCCTTCTTGGTTTTGGTTGGTTCATGTATTGTTTTCATGTTCTCGCAATAATGTGTCGTGCAGAAATAGTAAATTTTGTAACCCTCAGGGGCGTTTTTTTCATGGCATACCGAAATTGGAATCATTTGATTTTTTGGTAGTTTCATGTAACTATGGATTCTAGCGTGATATAGTCTGGTCTTTGAACAGGAGCGAAATGGATGAGGTTGTCCCTGCTATGGCTACCGACCAAGCTTCAACTGATGCCGTCGCGGAGCAGCCTTTGAAAGTGTACATATGGGACATGGATGAGACACTTATTCTGCTCAAGTCGCTTCTGGATGGGTCATATGCTGGGGCTTTCGACGGCCTCAAGGACCGCGAGAAAAGTGTTGAAATTGGAAAGCGCTGGGAGAACCTCATTCTTGAACTCTGTGATGAGCACTTCTTTTATGAGGGGGTCAGTTGGCAACTAAACTCATACTGTCATATATGCTGGCTACCTACTAAATCATGAACAAATTCTATGTATGTTCCATTGTTTATAAATTTCAGAACCATGTAGCAACTTGTACATAGATTTGTTAGGATGCCTAATATGTTGATTCTTGAAATTCAAACTGTCCATTTAGACTTCCTGTTTGCTGACTAGGATGCCGATTTACTTATCCATATGACAGCTAGTTCTATTTGTCACAGAAAAAATTTTCCCTGACATTGTACTTCACATCATTCATCTAGCTTGCCTGCTCAGCTATTGCCTATTGTTCTCTTTACTACTCTGCCTAACTCATTTAGCTGCTCATTTTTGGACATAATGTTTTCTTTTTCATGCTCATCTCTCTTTTATTTCACCTGATCTGGTCATTTTCACACCAACGCAGATCGAGAACTACAACGAACCCTATCTCAATGCTTTGAGTGAATATGATGATGGGAGAGACTTGGTCTCGTATGATTTTGAGGTTGACAGTTTTAGTTCACCCTACGATGATGTGAACAAAAAGAAGCTTGCTTACAGGCATCGTGCTATTGGAGAGAAATATGCAAAGGTGCCACAAGAATTACCTTATCTTGCACTAATTCCTTTAAAGGTTTTGCTTCATAAGATTATTTAGCTTGGTATCTGTTTTTTGCTTTATGGTATCCATATTATTGCATTCCTATTTGATATGTGCATGACAACCTTGCAATAGGAACTTTATGGATGTATTTAAGGTTGAACCTTCTAAATATGGTGGATTGCAGTGCCCTGGTCTTGTAGTGAACTACTGCAACTCTCATTTCGTTTTCTTGAGAATGAAATTTACAGCCTATTTAGCTAGATGTGTGCTTACGGTAACAGTCTGTATTTTCTGTTGCAATATGCACGCACTTGTCTGTATACTTTAAAAAAGTTACCACTTACCACCACACTATGACATATGGGTTTGATGTGTAATCTTGTATCAAGGTGGAAGCAGGAAAATATGTAAAAAAAAAAGTCTCCATCTTGTAGATTAGAGTAATAGGCAGCTGGATTTTATAGCTGGATCTCCAAAACATGTGAAGGCTCTCTTCTGCAATATTCACTGGGACAATATGAATTTTTGGAGGCCCTTCTGTAAATAAGTTTTTGGTCTTAGAATAAGTTTGGTACTGGGATTTTTTAGAGAAACATTATTATTAGATAAGAACCTTTCTGTTGCTTTAGTATTGTTCTTATGTAGGCCTATTGATTTTGCAATCATACTTCTATTATGGGACATTTGTGATTGCTAAACTGGGCTGTTTCTGTGCTTTCAGGGTCTGGAAAAGATTTTTGACCAACACATGGTCAAAGTCTGGAATGATCTGTATAATTTGACAGATAAATATACTGATGGCTGGCTGTCTGCAGGTATTCTTATTTGCGCTAGTGTTTTTTTGTTGATTATTTCGGGCTAGTGTTGAGACACTGACTTCATCTAATCTAGAAAAGATTACAACCAATAACGATCTGCCAGAGCCTAGTATTACATAATAATATGATATAAATATAGCCCCCATTTGTTTTACAATGTGTCCAATTTACTGAAGATTGTTGCTTCCTTCAGCGAATTTAAGAATTTATTGGTTGTTTTTTCCATTAGTCTGGACATATGGAGGGTTCATTATATAGCCCCCATCTGTTTTACGCTATGGAGAGTTCTTTGTTCTTTGTATAAGAGTTGAATACATTTTAGCATATCTATTGCTTTTTAATAGTCTAGTTCTTGCACTGGGGCGGGTTCTCCCCTATTACCTTGGTCACAGCTTGCTCATTAGTGGTACTTATTATCCTCTGCCGGCACTCTTGTTTGGCCAATAACACTTTCTGCACTAATCAAAAGGGTGATCTAAACACTGAACTATAAAGTATAAACTCAATATGTCCTTGTGATCTGTCTGTGTTCATAAGCTAACTGAAATTCATGGACTAGTAGACGCGCTTCAATTTATGTGCAGAAACAAGAAGAAACAGGGCATTAGATGGTTAGAAAGCAGGAACTTTTACCTATTAAATCTAGTTTTAATCTTATCATTTTCACTGCTAATGTTAGATGCTTGAACACTTTTCTCCTGTTATTATGCAGCTCATAAGTTATTGGAAGAAGCATTGGGCAAATCAGCAGCGGCACCTACTGCCAACTCTTCAAGCATCAATTGCATAGTTACATCAGGGTCGCTGATTCCAAGCCTTGCAAAATGTTTGCTGTATCGCCTGGATGATGTGGTCTCGGCTGAGAATGGTATGCCTCCTGTTCTGGAACATCCCTTTGAGCATTTCCTTTCTGTTGTATATGGCACTTTGCAAGCAACAAATCTACATGATGAGTGGATACGAATATAACACTTGTCTTCTCCAATTGATTAGTGATCTCTGGCTCCTTGTATTTATAAAAAACGTGGCACATGGCAGCTTTTGTTACTAATCTATCCACTATGTGTATCAGATCATACATGGAATCTGTGAGATCAGGTGTAAATAAATACAATGTTGGTACTAACAGTTTGCTTTCGTGTTGCAGTTTACAGCTCATGGGAAGTGGGGAAGCTGCAGTGCTTCAAATGGATCAAGGAACGGTTTGATGGTCCGAACGTGCGCTTCTGTGCGATTGGAGATGGGCATGAAGAGTGCAGCGCCGCACAGGTCATGAAGTGGCCATTTATCAAGATCGAGTTCCACCCTGATGCCCCTCACAGGTTCCCGGGCCTAGACATGCCCACAGTCCAGACGTACATGGATGTGATATATGAGTCATCAAGCAACGATGGTTGACCAACAAACTCATTGTTGGTTGGGTTTTTCTCCTCCGATCTCCAGCGCCCATGGAGGTCTGGTCTGAGGAAATTGTAAGCAAAGAGATGTCGTGGGAAGAAACATGTTGTCCTCCCTCGATCTTTACCTTGGCGAATTAGGAGGCTGGTGTGATAAATAAGAGTCTGACTAGTTCGTCCATGTTCCAGAACATATCTGTAGATTGTCTGTCTTGTTACCATTTTACTCTCATATTCAGGCAATTGTCTGTTGTTGTGTCCGGTCGTTTCCATGTTGTGCATTGCCAATTTGCCATTTAAAATATGTAGATATGCGTCTTAATTAGATTGGTGGATGTCACCACTTCTTTAAACATGAGGTGGTGCATGCGTTTTTATGAGATACAGGAATTTTTTCCTATTTGTCTGGAAAATGGAGAGTCCCTTATTTGACATTGGAAACTTTTTTCTTATTTAACACCGGATTGAACTTTTATTCAATATTTGACATTTTTGTCCATTTCGTTAGTTAAATTCCGCGGACATTATCTCGTCGATTCTATCCTCTTTTTTATTCAAAATATATTTGAGTATTTTGGTTTTTGGGTAAATTTTATTTATATTTCAAAAAAGCAACAAGGGGAAGAAATCGACTGGAACTAGGCGAACCTTTCCGCTTCCGATTCACATACAGCCCCCACCATCGGCACCACAAAAAGACAAGGGCGAACGACCCAACCCTAAGCACTCCAATCCATGGCTGCCGCCGCCGTCCGCACCGTCGCCGGCGAGCCCTCTGGGCCCCCAAAGTGGACGATGCTAGATCGCTACGTGTTCACCCGGTACGACCTTCCCCCCGCATCCGAGGAGGAGGACGACGGAGAACAGCAAGCTCGCCGGAGTGCCGCACCAGCCATGGCGTTCCCTTCCGCATCTCCCTCCGCTTATCCGCGCCGCCGGCTACCTCCCGCTTCTATCTGCATATGCCGGCGGGGGCCGCCGACCACCACTGCCGCATCCTAGCCTCTCACCGGGACGCGCTGCTCTTCAGCATGTACATGCCTCTCTCTCAAGGTGATGAGCGGCGTCCACGCTTGTTCAAGCAAGATCTGTTCGTCTACATCGCCGGCGGGAGCACACCCACGCTCACCCTACTCCCTCCCTGCACTGAATCCGAATCCGAATCCGAATCCCTGGAGGAGGACGATGATGATGGTGATTATGATGGCAGCTTCGAGTCAGATGATGATTATGACGATGATGACAGTAGTGTTGAGTCAGATGATGCGCATCCACTAGCCGGGATCATTCAGTTCTCAGATCTTGAAGCGGTTGGTGTCCTGCGCAACGACACTACTGGAGAATACTGCGTGGCATATCTATGTGTCAGCAGGTGTATCACTCCTGGCTCCGGGGCTGACATGGTTGAAGCTCAGATGTGTATCTACTATTCTTGTCAATCCAAGTGGGTGTTGCATGGACTACCCATCATCTACCGTGATGACAACGCTCTATGTGAGCTGTTTAGATGATCAACTAGCAGAGTAGTTACCTTTGGGACGACTCACTTCTGCTGGATCGACTACAACTGCGGCATCCTGTTATGCCAAGTGTTTACAGAGCGTCCTGATCATCGACCTCGAGTGACATATGTCAGCCTACCTGTGGAGGCTCATCTCTTCTCCGAAGCATGCATGGACATGTACCGGAGCATCAGTGCAGTAGAAGAAGACGATGAAGCAGGCTCAAGTAATTATAAGTTGATGTTCGTCGATGTCACACCTTGGCATGGCTATTATTTTCGTCCTCCACCTTCAAATGGTTTTGAGATGAACATCTGGAGCTTGATTGTGAATCACGGTGGTATGATGGAATGGAAGCATGAGTTTGTGATTCCACACGACGAGCTGCGTATCAGTGACCTTGTCCCGTCTCCTCATGGACCGTTGATGTTTCCGGTTATCAGCATGGAAGAGCCACACGTTGCGTATTTTGCTGTCGGAGAGCATGGATACCGTGTTAAAAAGGTGTGGCTAGTTTGTGTTGATTTGATTGGTAGGTCAGCAGAGTATGCCTTTCCTTATCTCAAAGGGGAAGAGGACCTTCTTGGCGATGATGCTGACATGGCTAGAAAGAAGGTCTACTGTTTTGAGCCTTTCCTTCCGTGTGATGTCAATCTGTTCTAATTCCCACATGTAATTGCTGCCCATCACTTATTTTATTTTTTCATTGGCAGCTCAATTGTTAGTCACTGTTGTATCATTTATATAACACGTGTGACAAGCGGGCCACACGTGTCATATGAGAGTGGAAGCTAAAAAGCACTATCCACTACGGGAAACCCGGAGTTTGCCGAGTGCCTGGGGCACTCGGCAAACCCACAAATACACTCGGCAAATACTTTGCCGAGTGTAACACTCGGCAAAGCCTTTGCCGAGTGTCTAGTTACGGCAAAGACCACCTTTGCCGAGTGTTCCTTGTCGGGCTCTCGGCGAAGAGTTTGCCGAGTGCCCAACACAACACTCGGCAAACATTTTTGGAATGCCCAAGATTTTGCCGAGTGCCAAACAGAGCACTCGGCGAACAGTTTTGAAAAAAAACAAAAAAAAACACAGCCGGCCGTCGGCAGCGCCGCTCGCCACCCGCCCGGCCGCGCCCCATGCCCTGCCGCCGGCCGCGCCCCGCCGGATCCTCCTGCCTGAAAACGTAGCGCAGCAAGGGGATCCCCGATCAGAATCCAAAGCAGATAATTAAAAGCGCCGGTTCTCTTCCTCCACCAGGGTACACGGACGGCCAGGAAGCAAGGAAGCTGCTGCAGCAGCAGGGAGGCGAGGGCGAGGCGAGCTTACGGGTCGGCGACGCAGAAGCTGAACTTGTCGGAGATGGAGGCGGCGACGTGTTTGGTCAGGTTGTTGAGCTGCGTCTCAGACGGCTGACGGCACCGGCGGCGTCGGGGGCACCGTGCTCCGCTGGGCGCGTGCGACGCCGGCGAGGAGGAGGGCGGCGATGAGCAGCACGGGAAGGTGACCCGCCTGCGCCCGCGCCTGGCTGGCCGTACGCGCCGCGCCGGGGCTGCCGCGCCAGCCGCCCTGCTGCCCGCGCCGCACCTGGGAGGGAGAGAAGTTGAGAGAGATGAGAGAGAGGGGGGGCAGCTCGAGGATGGAGAGGGGCCTTATCCGCCTGTGTGTGGCTGTGAGAGTGGGGAGAAGGAGGAAGGTCTTATCCGCAGGGGAGCTACGGACCAATAGAAATGCAGCGTTCCGAAGCACCGGATCGATGACCTGGATGACAGGCCTTCGCCGAGTGTTTTTTTAAACACTCGGCAAACAATATAAATCCTAGAAATTCTCACAAAAAATTATAGAATAAAGTACACACAATAATATCGTACCAAGTAAATATCATTATTAGCTTCATTGATCATATAATATATTTACATATTATGTCACAAATATATATTAAAGATCTTATTTATAAATTTGGTCAAATTAAATATGGTTTTTGGCTTCAGATTGAAACCAAAAGAACACTTTTCTTTATGGAGGAGTATACACTAGTACATACGATTAAGCTAAGAATCAAACAACTCCATCTAGATATATTCCACACAGCAGTGGTTTCAAAGGACTAAAGCCAAAAACCTTACATTGTCGTCCTCCGTCCTTTGGTCTCTTGCTTGTGTTGACTAGTCAACTTCGTGCTTAATTATTGGGGGAAACCAGTTTTGGTCTCCCCTGCTACTATATCTTCTGAAAGATCTCCGGCAAAAAAAAACATCTAGAAGGGTTGGTTGAAAAAATGATCAAAATTAATACTTCCTCTGTATTGATATAAATGGATCCGTTTAGGATAAAATTTGAGTCAAACTTTGGGAACATAAATCATAAATAATTTTAAGTTGTTAAGTTTGAAATTGTAAAAGTAATATTAATACTCGGCAAACAAGCTCTTTGCCGAGTGTTTTTTTCTTTGCCGAGTGTCAAAATAATACACTCGGCAAAGAGCTTGTTTGCCGAGTGTCATTTTTTGACACTCGGCAAACAAGCTCTTTGCCGAGTGTTTTTTGTTTGCCGAGTGTCAAAAAAAATACACTCGGCAAAGAGCTTCTTTGCCGAGTGTCCGAGAAAATACACTCGGCAAAGAGCGCGGCACTCGGCATATACGGGGTTTCCCGTAGTGATCGTTGGAGCTGAGAATAGAAAATTATGCAGCCTTAGAAAATGGGATAAGTCCCAGAAAATAAGAGAAACCGTACCCCTACTGAACCTACTGAAGAAGCAAAAAATAATATGAATTAAAAGTTTGCTCTTAGAGTCTTAGCTAGTTTTGTTCAACCTGAGAAACTTTACAGTTAAATACATCAATCGCTATTATACAGCTCGCATGCATATAGTAGTATATATATTGAAAGAATCTAAGCATTAGGTAACACATCAACTGCATTCTCAAATGAAATGATGCCAGAGATCGAGCAGAGAAACAGAAGGATTACCTTTTGTTTTCGCTGCCGCGCGATTCCATCTGATGTCTTTAGTTTCTGTATGTACGCTGGGCATGTCGCATGGTTCACACGTGCCTTCCTTAACCGTGACAAAGGCGCTTGAATTCTGGGGTTAGGCCGGCCTGTCTGCTGGGCCATGCCAACCCTGTCGTCGTAGGCCGGCGTCTCTCGTGTCCTCTCTAGAGGCAGCACGTGGCGCTACGTGTCACCCATGTGTCTGCCCACGTGTGGAGTGGTCAACGCGTGTCTGATCGAGCTCCTAGCTTCTCCGATCCGATCCGTCTTTAAATACGGACGACGACGCCGCATAAATTCACTTCACTGCTGTACGTATGTATCATATCTATCGACAAGCGAATTGAATTAGTATATATCAAGTCGACGACCGGCTGCTGATCGAACCAGGAACAGAGATCGAGAAGAAGGAAGAAGGAGAGATCGTCCGGCGATATGCAGGCGGTGAAGCAGAAGGTGAAGGACACGGCGAGCTCGGCGAAGGCGAAGGCGAAGGAGAAGCAGGCCAAGGCGGAGGAGAAGGCGGAGGTGGCGACGGCGAGGTCCCACGTGGAGAGGGAGCTGGCCCACGAGCGCGGCAAGGCCAAGGTGGCGGCGGCCAAGATGGAGCTGCACCAGGACAAGGCCCTCCACAGAGAGGAAGCCCTCCAGCACAGGATCAACAAGCACCACCCCCATCATGCCCATGGCGCCGGCCTCGGTGCTCCGGCCGCCGTGCCGCCGCCGGCTGCTGGGCCGCTGCACCACAACCCGGCGGCTCCGGCGCCCAAGCACTACTACTAGATAGCTAGTTGATCGACCAACCAACCTTTTTCTCTGTGTTTTTTTCCCTCGCTCCCCGGTGTTTACGTTGTAATATATATAATATATAAATAATAAAGGGAAGGAATAACAACTCTTGTTTTGTACTGTATTCCATCCTGTGCCCTAGCCCGGGAAAAGACCGGGTTCCCGGCGGGGATACAAGTTTCCAAAGAAGTTTGGATGTCTATATTAGATTAGAGGTCATGGTATTAAAATACTGTAGGTTCAATACGAAATCAGCGGAATTGGCCCCAATTCAATTCTAACACGCCGATTCGATTCCCACTCTTTGCCGCAACAATACGCAGCCCCCTCGCATCCCCAATTCCTACCTCCATGTTTGACCGCCTCGATCCACCTCGGAGGAGCACCCGCATCATTGGGCCGGAAAACCTTGAGGATGGATTCGACTTTGCCAAGAGAAAAGATAAGATCGAAGCACTTCTTGCCAGGATCGAGAAGATCTACAGGCAGGAGGAGCTGGACAAGGAAGCATGGAGCAGTGGCTGCTGCTCCTGCGTCGGCCTCCTGGATCCCAGCGCCAACATCCGCGTCAACTTGCTCGTCTCCGAAGATGTTAAGCCGCCGCCGGCCCAAGGAGGACAGGAGGCTGGGAGCATGATCCAGCGGTCGCTCGACGGCCTCATGGCTTTCCTCACCTGCCTCTTCCCCTACCTCCCCGATGCGGAGGCCCTGGCGTATCTTGAAGCTGCTGGGGCGCATCCCCTTGTCGCCGCCCTCCTCATCATGGACAGGCGGGGACTGACTGTCTCCTCCTTCATCACCGAGGCGGCAGTCGAGATCGCTCTCAGATCCGCAGCGGTTGCCGCCAAGCACCCAGATCCGCAGCGATTCGTGCGAGGGTGGAAGCTGGTTTCACGTATGCCTGATGATTTCCGCGCCGCGCTGTCGGACGGTAATAAGTTTTATTATAAGGTGGTTCGCCTAACTCTTCGGACCTCGTCAGATCTTCAACTGAACGAACCATCATCAGATCTTCAACTCAAGGAACCATCATCAGATCTTCAACTGGAGGGAATGTGGAAGCTAGCCAGGGATCGCCTTCCATCTCAGAAAGCCCTCGGAACCCTTCTTCAAGGGCTTCCTCCTGCCCGGGCAACCATGAAGCGCTTACTCCTTTCAATGATCCATGCCTTCTATCTCAAGGCGCTGAGCGCTCTGCCTAACAAGGAGCTGACTAGTTCGTATCACCGCAGCTTGCTCTTCGGCGGCCACTGCTATGGCCCTCTGGACCCTGTCTCCAACATCATCATCAACACTGTGTGGTATGAGCTAACCTTCCCCTTCCCAGAAGGAGCAACGCCGTCTCTAAATATGATCAGCACCAAATGCCTTTGGCGCATTGCGGCCCGATCACTCTATGGCCTTGTATCCTTCCTTTGCAGCCGTGACTACAACCTCACACCTGACCTAGCCGTCCAGCGCTTGCTGGAGGCACGGGCCAATTTGTTTGTTGCTGATGGCATGGGCACTGGACAAAAGGAAACTGGTCTCCTTGAAGCATACGCTGCTGCAGCCACAGCTGCATTCCACCCTAGCCCAGTCCTGCACAAGGATTTTCTTGGATCACTGGAGTCTGTGCAAGCCATTCAGGTTATCTCAGAGATGCTGTCTGTGCAGGATGGTGGCCCAATATCAAAACAGAAATTTGATTGCCTCCTCTTGCTGCTCAAGTGTTCCTCTTCTGCTGGCAAGTCACACCCGCAACAGTACCTGGAGCCAAAAAGGGTAACCAAGAGGGTCTACACCCGGTGTTCTCACTACAAGAGTAGGTTCTGGGGCCGGCACGAGCGTATCATCAGCATGGTGGAGGCAGTATTGGGCAAGTTCAATGAGACCACGGTTGGTTTCTTCAATTACTCACCTTTACTTGCTTGGTTGCTTGGTTTCTAATATAAGTATTTAACATTCTTTTTTCCTTGTGGTTAAAGGTACACAAGTATGAGCTTCATGTTATCTGTGGTGTTAATGAGCTTGTTGACAGGGAGTTCTGTACGGATGATAGGGAAGTTAGAAGAAGCTACAATCCTTGGACCCCTCACAAATACCATTACTCCCACATCAATTTCCTGGCAATTTGTGAAGGCTTTCCTGACAATCCTGCAAAGTTGTTCTTTGCGGAATGTAGTAATCATGATGGCTCCGGCACTTCTTGGTGTGTCCCTGTGCAGCTGCAGCCAGATGCTGGTATAACTCGGTCTGGTATCCGTCCAGCTCGTCTGCGAAGATGTTAAGCCGCCGGCCGAAGGAGGACAGGAGGCTCCCGGGAGCATGACCCAGCGGTCGCTCGACGGCCTCGTCGCTTTCCTCACCTGCCTCTTCCCCTACCTCCCCGACGCGGAGGCCATGGAGTATCTCGATGCCGCTGGGGCGCATCCCCTCGTCGCCGCCCTCCTCGTCATGGACAGGCGCGGACTGGCCGTCGCCTCCTTCATCACCGAGGCAGCAGTCGAGACCGCTCTCAGATCCGCAGCGGTTGCCGCCAAGCACCCAGATCCGCAGAGATTCGTGCGAGGGTGGAAGCTGGTTTCACTAATTAGGCCTGATAATCTCGCCGCCGAGCTGTCGCGCGACGTTAATGAGTTGTTTTATAAGGTGGGTCTGGTTGATGGGACGACCTCATCAGAATCCGATCTTCAGCTGGAGGAACTGTGGAAGCTAGCCAGGGATCGACTCCCATCTGGGAAAGCCCTTGGAACCATTCTTCAGGGGCTTCCTCCTGCCCGGGCAACCATGAAGCGCTTACTCCTTTCAATGATCCATGCCTTCTATCTCAAGGCGCTGAGCGCTCTGCCTAACAAGGAGCTGACTAGTTCGTATCACCGCATCTTGCTCTTCGGCGGCCAATGCTATGGCCCTCTGGACCCTGTATCCAACATCATCATCAACACTGTGTGGTATGAGCTAACCTTCTCAGAAGGAACAGCACAGCCTCTAAATATGATCAGCACCAAATGCCTGTGGCGCATTGCGGCCCGATCACTCTATGGCCTTGTATCATTCCTTTGCAGCCGTGACAAAAACCTCACACCTGACCTAGCCATGCAGCGCTTGCTGGAGGCACGGGCCAATTTGTTTGATGCTGATCGCAAGAACACTGGACGAAAGGAAACTGATCTCCTTGAAGCATATGCTGCTGCAGCCACCGCTGCATTCCACCCTAGCCCAGTCCTGCACAAGGATTTTCTTGGATCACTGGAGTCTGTGCAAGCCATTCAGGTTATCTCAGAGATGCTGTCTGTGCAGGATGGTGGCCCAATATCAAAACAGAAATTTGATTGCCTCCTCTTGCTGCTCAAGTGTTCCTCTTCTGCTGGCAAGTCACACCCGCAACAGTACCTGGAGCCAAAAAGGGTAACCAAGAGGGTCTACACCCGGTGTTCTCACTACAAGAGTAGGTTCTGGGGCCGGCACGAGCGTATCATCAGCATGGTGGAGGCAGTATTGGGCAAGTTCAATGAGACCACGGTTGGTTTCTTCAATTACTCACCTTTACTTGCTTGGTTGCTTGGTTTCTAAAATAAGTATTTAACATTCGTTTCCCTTGTGGTTAAAGGTACACAAGTATGAGCTTCATGTTATCTGTGGTGTTAATGAGCTTGTTGACAAGGAGTTCTGTACGGATAGGGAAGTTAGAATGGAAGCTAGAAGCTACAATCCTTGGACCCCTCACATAACTTGTTCTGTATCTTGTTTAGTGTATGCTGTCGATTTGTTTTCGCTTATTTTAACCCCGTAGACTCATATCTTAGCAAAAAAAACATTCCTTTAAATTTTAGAACCTACTTTGATTTACTTTTAGTAAGGCGAATGTCTTTCGAATCGAACCAAAATAATTTAGGACAAGGATCATATGGCCCGTGCCGTTTGGATCCCTCAATTGGGGACTTACCATCTTATCTCTGACCTACCATAATACAGTAATTTGTTAGATGGATATGAATTTTATATATAAATATATAATACAGAAACCTTTTTTTAAGAAAAGAGCGCCCTGACACGCCTTGCCGCAACAATACGAAAGCCTCCATGTTTAGCCTCCTCGAACCACCTCGGAGCAGCACCTCCGGCGGCGGCGTCACCCGCACCCGCATCATTGAGCCGAAAAACCCTTGAGGATGGATTCCACTTTGCCAAGAGAAAAGATGAGATCGAAGCAGTTCTTGCCAGGATCGAGAAGATCTACAGCCAGGAGAAGCTGGACAATGACGCACTGGGCAGCGGCTGCTGCTCCTGCGTCGGCCTCCTGCATCCCAGCGCCAACATCCGCGTCAACTTCCTCGTCTGCGAAGATGTTAAGCCGCCGGCCGAAGGAGGACAGGAGGCTCCCGGGAGCATGACCCAGCGGTCGCTCGACGGCCTCGTCGCTTTCCTCACCTGCCTCTTCCCCTACCTCCCCGACGCGGAGGCCATGGAGTATCTCGATGCCGCTGGGGCGCATCCCCTCGTCGCCGCCCTCCTCGTCATGGACAGGCGCGGACTGGCCGTCGCCTCCTTCATCACCGAGGCAGCAGTCGAGACCGCTCTCAGATCCGCAGCGGTTGCCGCCAAGCACCCAGATCCGCAGAGATTCGTGCGAGGGTGGAAGCTGGTTTCACTAATTAGGCCTGATAATCTCGCCGCCGAGCTGTCGCGCGACGTTAATGAGTTGTTTTATAAGGTGGGTCTGGTTGATGGGACGACCTCATCAGAATCCGATCTTCAGCTGGAGGAACTGTGGAAGCTAGCCAGGGATCGACTCCCATCTGGGAAAGCCCTTGGAACCATTCTTCAGGGGCTTCCTCCTGCCCGGGCAACCATGAAGCGCTTACTCCTTTCAATGATCCATGCCTTCTATCTCAAGGCGCTGAGCGCTCTGCCTAACAAGGAGCTGACTAGTTCGTATCACCGCATCTTGCTCTTCGGCGGCCAATGCTATGGCCCTCTGGACCCTGTATCCAACATCATCATCAACACTGTGTGGTATGAGCTAACCTTCTCAGAAGGAACAGCACAGCCTCTAAATATGATCAGCACCAAATGCCTGTGGCGCATTGCGGCCCGGTCACTCTATGGCCTCGTATCCTTCCTTTGCAGTCGTGATGAAAACCTCACACCTGACCTAGCCATGCAGCGCTTGCTGGAGGCACGGGCCAATTTGTTTGTTGCTGATGGCATGGGCACTGGACAAAAGGAAACTGGTCTCCTTGAAGCATACGCTGCTGCAGCCACAGCTGCATTCCACCCTAGCCCAGTCCTGCACAAGGATTTTCTTGGATCACTGGAGTCTGTGCAAGCCATTCAGGTTATCTCAGAGATGCTGTCTGTGCAGGATGGTGGCCCAATATCAAAACAGAAATTTGATTGCCTCCTCTTGCTGCTCAAGTGTTCCTCTTCTGCTGGCAAGTCACACCCGCAACAGTACCTGGAGCCAAAAAGGGTAACCAAGAGGGTCTACACCCGGTGTTCTCACTACAAGAGTAGGTTCTGGGGCCGGCACGAGCGTATCATCAGCATGGTGGAGGCAGTATTGGGCAAGTTCAATGAGACCACGGTTGGTTTCTTCAATTACTCACCTTTACTTGCTTGGTTGCTTGGTTTCTAATATAAGTATTTAACATTCTTTTTTCCTTGTGGTTAAAGGTACACAAGTATGAGCTTCATGTTATCTGTGGTGTTAATGAGCTTGTTGACAGGGAGTTCTGTACGGATGATAGGGAAGTTAGAAGAAGCTACAATCCTTGGACCCCTCACAAATACCATTACTCCCACATCAATTTCCTGGCAATTTGTGAAGGCTTTCCTGACAATCCTGCAAAGTTGTTCTTTGCGGAATGTAGTAATCATGATGGCTCCGGCACTTCTTGGTGTGTCCCTGTGCAGCTGCAGCCAGATGCTGGTATAACTCGGTCTGGTATCCGTCCAGAGGCTGGTATGTTCTTGTCTCAACCTTACGATTTCCATGCTAGTATTTCTCATCAAGTAGATCTGGAAGATAAAAAATGGAAACCTCAGTTCCTGCTTATATAAATACTTATTAAATGCGGTCACTTCATCCACTGATACCCCTAGTTAGTATTTGTATGCATTTGTAGCTTCAGCTGCATGCTTTACACTACAGCGTCTGATCACTATTGTTAGAATTATTGCTCCTTGGTCTAGGGTGAACTCCAAAACACCGCCTAAAACTGACTAGAGAGTAAGTATTATGTAGATCATGCTCGAGGATGCTTGCATTGAATTTATGGCCTGTTCGTTATGGATGCTATGACAGCAACACCATGTTACAAGAATCCGAAAGGAACTTGCACATCTGTTGTAATTGAAGTAGAAGATTAATTTGTGAATTCGATGAATAGCTTTGCTAGCTTTTGGTACAGCAGCATATCTTAACTTGAACGTATGGATCAATGGCTCAATGTTGAGACAAAAAATCTAAGTTAGAATAGTGTAGTATTGAAATTATTGGAGTGGAGTAACATATATGCAATATTTGTTATATCCTGTCATCCTAAGCAATATGCTAATTCCCCATATGTTGGTCCTGATATTTGTGCCTATTTAAAGAATACGCTACCATCGTCATTTTGGCAATCAAGAAATTAGCAAAACTATCTAGTCTCCTGCTGCTGATTTGTGCTTTTTGTATGTACTGCTAGCTCGCTGCATTTACTGTGAGCATGAAGGGAGTAAGATTTTGCATCCAATCATGGAGAATTTTCATGGGCGTGATGATTTTGAGAAGTTATTTGATGGAGGTTTTTACACCAACGACAACCTGATCGAAAGAAATGAAGACACGGTAGATTGGGTGCATGCTGTAGATGATGATGCTATCTACCTCAACTATGATGATACTATCTTCCTCAACTACTGCGTTGACCCGGATGGATCTGTGTCAATGCTTGGCACAAGCTAAGTGTTTCAGCGAGCTTGGCTGACGCGGATATGAATACTGTGCTTCACATATCCTATAAGTTTCTGTATGCTGGCCGCTAGGTAGTGGTGTGGCGTCTTAAAAACCAGATGTGCTGTTGACGTTTGTGCTTTTGTGAACTGCGAAGTGCCTTCATATGTTCCGTAAGACTCTGGGCTGTAATGCTG
Source organism: Echinochloa crus-galli (assembly GCA_900205405.1). Lineage (NCBI taxonomy): Eukaryota > Viridiplantae > Streptophyta > Magnoliopsida > Poales > Poaceae > Echinochloa > Echinochloa crus-galli. The sequence goes on from OAMR01000511.1 coordinate 616,959, forward strand.
AACCGCTAGCATCGGCAAATGAACGTTAAACCGTGCTTGTCTGTTTATGAATTTGTGCCATCAGCTAAGTGTTTCAGGCCCATCAGCTAAGGTAAAACGGGCTTTTCTTCCCGTGCAAAGCCAACACTGAGGTAGTTTCAAAAAGCACCTCCTAAATTCACTATACAAAAAAAAAGATTACTCATCACATCAAAATGTCATAACATGCATGGAGTACTAAATATAGATGAAATTAAAAACTAATTGCACAGTTTTGTTGTACTCTGCGAGACGAAACTAATTGCACAATTTTGTTGTAATCTGCGAGACGAATATTTTGAGCCTAATTAATCAATTTTTAGACAATTTTTGCACATATAAACGGAATGCTACAACAACGCAATAATTATGAAGTGACATATTTCTCTCAAGTTTGGCCTCCTAAATTTACATCCAAACAAGGCATGAGCTTCTAGGTCGCCATTTCTTGTCGTAGGTAGGTAAGCTCTCTCATTCGATCTTCCTGATGCACTTGTGTGACGTCTTACGTGGGCCGTGACGTATCCAAACCAGCAGGCCAGAAAATCACCCGCGCGGCCCGGCCCGGCCCAAGCCCAACTCAAACGCCTCAAGCGGCTCGTCGTCAACCAGCAGCAGTCAACCCCGGCCGCCGCCGCCGCCGCCCCGCCTCATCGGGAACGGGGAGGAGTGCCTGGCTGGACGCCGTCGTGCTGCTCCTGTCCACCAGCACGCGGGCGACGACACCAACGGCGCACGGATCCGTAGGTTCCTCCCGCTCTCCTCTTTCCCGTACACTGGCGCGCCTGTATTGGGGATTTTGACACACTGATTTGGGACCTCAACACCTGCCGGCTGCCGCGATTGCCTATTGCCATCTATCTTTTACGGTAATGCACTTGCCTGTCCTCGTGTCGCCAGACATTTCATTTTCAAGCGCGGTGGAAAGCAAAAAATCATGCGGTTAGTCACTCGGAAAGCACAGCAGCACTAACAGACTGTTGCTTTGGCATCAATGTAGCTATTCTCGCTGCGCTCCAGTTTATGAACAAAGACTACGCAATGGCTTAGAATCTGGATCCAGCAGAAAGGGGAGAGGGATTCTACAGTTCAAGACATGGTGTTTACCATCCGTGGTTAAGGTATGCTTGCTTTCACTGTAAACATGACCACTGTACCCTTCAAGTTTACTGTACCCAGAAGGGTTTGCCTGCATATCTGCCTTTCTTTTTATCACCATTGGCTGAGTGCACAATTCTATTAGCAAATTTCAGTGTCATGTACGTCGATATAGTGAAACTCTGATGATTCCAGATTTCGCAAGTATATATAGTTACATTCATGTCATTCTTGTGGTTTGCTGCTACTCCCTTCGGGTTCTCCACCAACCAGAAACAGGGTTGGATGATCTAGCTACTCTGTCCACCAGAGCAGAATCTATTTTGTGGCACCAACAGTAGGCCAAGTTTTTTAAACAGGATTGCTGCTAATTTAACTGAGCATTGTTTTATTTCCCAGATGTTAATAAAAGACTTTCAATACCCATTCCAAACTTGACCCCAGGCTGTGCAATCTATTTTTATTGTTCCTTTTATTAATTTAATGGAAGCAGTTCGCCTACCCTATTCCGCTGAATATTGTAGCCCTCTAGGGCGTACCTTTGCTATGTCATTGGTTGAAATAATCTTATGTGTGTTGTAATACTTTGCATGACCATTTTTTTTTGTTTGATGTGATCAGGATGGGAGCTAGGGCTATGGAAATGAAGAAAGTTTATGCTACTCTGAGAGCTTTGCTTGATGTTTTGGAAATTCTTGTTGGGGAATCACCAACTGAAAGACTTCATAGACAAATTCTAGAGGAGGTAATTCACTGCAAAACTTCTGACCACGCTAATGATTTTTCTCATTTTGCAACGATTCTTTAGAATCATTTTTGTGGTTTTGTCTGTGATTGTATAAAAGATGCAAGTAAAAGCCTGAAACAGTAGTACTTCACAAACTGATGAAAATTGTGGTGTACTAATGAGCCGTTTCTTTTTTAGAATTATCTTTCTCAGATAAAGAAAATTGAAAGATCTGATGCAGATCTGATATGTGAAATTATGCTGCACAATGCTGTAGCCCTTGATGCACCATCATCTGTGGCAAATATTATTGGTGTTTTTCCCTGAGGTATGAATATGTGCAGTTTGGACAGTGACATGGTTTCTGATTGCTGATTTCCGCTGCATTATGCTTTTAAACTCCATATACCTTAGCATCAAATTCTCTTCTTTTCTTAAGATACTTGACCCCTCTTGGGCTGTGTACAGCCATGGTTTCCTTTCTTCTATATTTTATGTAACCAGTAGGTAGTGGTCTCGCTTACTGTTTCTGCTAAAGAATAAGAATTACTTGCGAGTCAGATATTCAAATCTATATAAATGCCATTTCAATATGGCCTATCTAAATATCCATAAAGATATTGCTAGTCAACGTTATAATATTTTTTCTGCATGTTCTCTTGATAAGACTTACTTTTTGACTGGAGGGCTTAAAATGATCAGAAAACTGCCACCAATTCTTTGGTCATGTTTCCACTTTTTTCTGTTATATTATGTAAGATGTAGATATATGACAAGGGGTTACTCTGTCTCATGGCCAGAGCATTAAAATGTTTTTTTTTCCTTTTTGGGATTTGCTATGGATGGTGGTACTCAAGATGCCTTTCATTGTCTTAACAAATACAAAGTTATCTTTGTTGTTGACAACAATTCTGTGCAATTGTATTCAGGTCAGGACTGCAACAGTAGCAATTCAAAACTGTGAGGACCTGCCACAGTTCCCTTAAGAAGTTATGATGCATGAAAGCTGAGACAAAAAGACATATTTGACCTTTTGCAATATGTATATGGTTTCCAGGTAAGGAAACTTTGTATGTTGGAAATTTTAATTTGATCACATTATGCTGGATCTTCTGCAAAAATGTTCTGTAAGGTTTCAATGTTTTATCCTGCTTATTGACATATGCACAGTTAAAATTGCTGCTTATTCTGAGCAACGTAGTTTTCTTACTTATGATGATTTCATGTATTGTAAATTTAGCTAATATTATTGATTACTGGAGACATCCTGAAAGCTTTGCCAAAAACACCTGTAATTTTGTCAGGGCTAGTACTTTACATTGGAAATGTTAAACGAATAGAGCACTAACTGACATCGTACTCTTGACATCTTCCTTTTGCTTGTTGACGAGCCACGTTATGTCTTGAGGCACTGCATTACTCTGTTATCTTTGGTTTGGACATTTGATGTTATGCAGATTTTCTTATATTACATCACACACGATCATTTTTCAGGAAAAAAATAACCATGTTTAATTATTTGACTTTAGAGTCTTTTGCTGAAGTTTGTGGTTTGTAATGCTTGCTCCGTTGATCTTGTATTATGTGCCTCAATTGCTAATTAATAACTGCCTGGGAAGTTGTTCCTTTCTCTCTAGCTGCTAATCGAATTATTTGTCAGTAAATAATGCTCCAATTTGATGTTGCCTTTATACTAATTGTCTAATTCAGTTGCATGACTGTTCCAGGATGATGATGTTTGGAACCATGTGAAATTCCATAGTTACATTAGCGCACCCTGGACAGAACCTGCTAGTTCTTCTGCTCTTTTAATCATGCAACTTATCATCTGATCTTGGAGTTTGATAAGAAATATCATTTTGTTCCGCTGATGTACTCCATATGACATATATTGCTAAATATGCATTGTTTTGGACATTAACATGGTCTCACTTTACAGCGCATGAGAGATTAACAGTGTACAGTGATTACCACAAAACCTGTCTTGTAAACTGTAACAGTAGCTGAATGTTTCAGAGTGGCCTTGGGCCCTTGCCGACATTTTTCATCTATTGCTTAGATTCCTGTGTGGACTTTATTTAATCAAGCTTGTCTTAGAGCAAAAAAGAATGAAAATATGAGCAGTCAACCTTTTTCTGTATATTACTTGGTCTGTAGACAAATTTATAAGAGGGACCTGTCAGTCTAGTAGTTTGGCTCCTATAATTTGCCTTAGTAGTGAACGATTTATAAGTTACCATTAATCAGTAATGCCTTGGTTGATTGCACTAGTGTAACCTGTAACATGTTGCTAGTAAACCCCATACACTTGCCATGTATATAATCCTTGTCAACAGTTTTTGTGCCCGTTTGTCAGTTAGTGTACTATTGCAGAATATTGAGGAAATGGCTGTCACTAAAGTACTTTGCAAAGAAAGTTGTCGACAACTACATAAAATGGTTTGGTACTTGTGCTTGTGCAAGATTGTGGACCATGTAACCGAATGTGTGAACATCCGTTTTCTCCCAGAATTTATGTGCTACATTTTCCATAATGCGAGTCCCATCCTGTCCAAGTCCAATCAGGTTCTGTTTATTTTCTTTTGGTGTAGTTTCAGGGTGAGTGCAGTTAGGAATGAGTTACCTTTATGTGGGTGGACTTGTCAGTTTGTTGAGGATGACTGATATGGTTAGATGCGCAGCAGCAAACTTTTAACTTTGCTTTCTCCATGGCAAGTTTCTCCTTTGTCATTTTTAATTTCACGGTACTGTAAGAATATCTATTACATCTTTGCATATTTCTAGCCAATGAAATCATGTTGTTAATAAATGATGAGTAATCAACCTTACTGCCGAGCTGCTTTTCTATCAAGAAAACCGGGTTCCTGGATAACCAAATTTGTTCTATAAGATTCATGGAAGTTTGCTATGTGCCAAAGATAGTTACCGAATAGATATTCTTGAGTACAGTTCCTCACTTCATGCTGGAAAAGTAGCTCATATGATCGAACACAATACTGTCCTTGAGTAACCAAATTCGCATTTGATGTCAAAACTTGAGTTTGCCTCCTTTTTGTTATGTGGTTGTATATAACTATATCAGGAAATAAGTGCTCTGTATTTCTATAGCGATGTGCTGTTGTACTGCGTTGCGGCAGTGCAGTTGTACAGTAATTGCTATGGTTCTCCTTTACGGTTTATCATGTTAATTTTTTGGACTTTTATATGCTCAAAAGTTCTAAATTATTTGGTCAAACTCTAAGCTAATCTTTTCTACTGTTGTGTTTCAGCTTTTACTGCCACTCCCAAGAAGCCGACTGCTTCGCAGAGTGCGGACTTTTGTTTGGTTTCCCTTGAGGTCTCCTCGGGATTATTGCTGGAATTACCCTACTTATTCTGCTCACATGGTGTACTGTTGCTGAATTATTTCAAGTGCACTTGCTTTTACAGCAACCGGTTGGTGCACTTTATGTGTAAGTATAATGACCTCCATATTTCGATTTGGTGTTTTAAATAGCTTACATCAGAGTACTACTTAATCTAAGGGAAAGAAAGGGAATAACAGAAGCACCAAAACTGAGTGGAATGGCTGGTGACTTATTTGGTGTCATTAGTTCGCTTACTGTCAGTGTAGTGATTAGTGAATCGACCATATTATTTGATTCACTGTAGCCTTTTGTACCTTGCATTCTTTTCAGTTAATTTTCCGTTTTCCATTCGGTTTCCAGCTTCTCTTTTTTTCTTCCCAAAAAATAATACTGCTGATGTTCTATAAGAATGTATTCGTGTTACATATCATTATTGTCTAAAAATCATTATACTTTTGTGATCAGCTTACTTAGCCTTCATCTGTGTTGACCATGCTCTCGTGATGCATGGTTCCCACTTCCCGCTGGTATCGACATTTCAGCGACTCATCCTGTCCAATCAAGCTTTCAACCGTGGCCTGCATCTTCTCCCTCATCCTGGCTGGAAACAAGGCGAATAAGCAGACATGGAAAGCCCCATCTCCACATCAATGGTATGTTTCATTGTACATTCCTAGGGTTAGTGAGGGTTGTTGCTTACTTTGTTTTGACGAGTTAACAATAAGGGTTATTCGGTTCGAGCAGCAAACAGCCTATGTACATGCATGATTGCTGCCATTATATGGACACACCAATCATGTGGTGAAACAGGTAGGGCACGCGGTTTAGACGTGCCAACATTGTAACCTGATCGAGCATGTGAACGTGTCGAGTTGGCAGCGCTATTGTCGCAACTTGCTGGGTGAAGCTGATGTACGTAGTGTTACGTTGTTAAGCTTTGATCCAGCTCCATTATCGGTTGAACTGGTGTGTGAGAAACTCCTCTCAAATTAAAGTATTATTAATTCCCGGGGAATATAATCCAACAATCATCTTGCAGCTGCAGGTTACATGTCAACGATCATCAGCATGAGCCGGCCGGTGTGTATGGTCCCTGTGCCATAACCAACAGGGCATGGCAATGTCACTTCATGCTGCTACTTTTTTTTCTCTCACCTTTGGATTCGGTCAACCAATCTCTCGTGCAATTGCCATCCATCATGCTTTAATCTGAACCTGTAAAACTGTTAGGAGGGCCTGCAGATCAGTTGAAAGATCCATGTCGATCGGCATGCATGCGTGCATGATGAACAAATAATTAAAACCTAAAGCGCGCTAGTGTATACCGTTATTTCCTCGTCCATTTCATGGAGATGTACGGGTCCTGTTGAATTAAAAAGCTACTGTAGTACGGTAGTGCGTAGGTCCCAGGGTAGCAGTATTGTCCTCGTGTATACTAGGTGACAAGATCCGTGACATGGGCGTCTTGTGCCCACACTAACAAGTACAGGCCGGGTCCAGTAATGCAATACCAATTGGGTTACATGTCAATGATGATATATGGCTTGTCCAAAGCCACATCTCGTCCTTCCTGCGTATGTACAGTGTACACCTCTCATTCTGATGGCTGATATATGGCCCCTCATCCATTCTGATGGCTGATATATGGCCCCTCATCCATATCAACCACCTTCTAATTAATCACCTTGCATTGGTTTAATCAATTAGGATGCTAATTAGTAATACAGCTTAATTTGCACGTCACTGTCAGATTTACAACATTTGGGCCGTGTAACTTTTGTGAATGGGCGACTGTTATTAGTGTTCTTTAGAGTTTTCTCTCAAATAGACTAGTTTTTCCAAGAGTTATTTATCAAATTAAAGGTCAATTGTTTTTTATGGTTGGGATTCTTGGTTGCTAATTTGTTTTCTCCATCGAGGATTGTCCGAATTAGACTACAAAAAACTAGCAGCCACTAAAGAAAAACCAAGAATAAAAATAATCATTCTTGACTATTTGAGAAAAAAAAGTGCTCTGAAAATATTGAATATGCTGTATGTGTGCATCTTGCTAAAAGAGTTCATCAGCATATATAAAAGTATCTGCCGCATTGCTCGATTATTTGCCCTCGTTCTGCCTCATCGATCAGCATGCACGCCAGCAAGCTACTCCATGTCACCACATCTGCTAGTTCCTAGCTAATAGATCAAGCACTGTTGAACTCAATGAGACAATCACTGAAGATTAAAACGGCCTAACCAGAAGCTGGTTAAAAGTGAAATGCACGTCATGTTTGCGATGGTTTTGTCAGGTTCCGTACTGTCATCATTATATATCGCTACTTATATTAGCATTTTACATCATCCGTAGTATCACATATTACATTGTGGCTGTAATTTCTGAACATTGATAGATGATGCTTCTGCGCAAGCAACACATCGCCGATAAGCAACAACCCGGAACCTCTCTAACACTGTCACGTTTCATTACAAACTACCATGGACGACGGCATGCATCAACTGTGTTTCGTTTTATATATTTGTCCCCATCCGTTAGTCCGTTTGGTAAAATTTCTGCTGAATTACAAACACCTTTTCAGGATGCCCATCAGGGGAAAAAGATTTGGTAACTGCAGATAAATCTACGTGCAAGCATGCGCGGTCCTAGATAAAAACTTATCTGATCTGATAGCTATTTAATTCAACCACGTGAAGGATCAAATTGAAACATACCTTTTGTTTTCATCAAGGTCACGCACCTGTGATGGCTACCCTTTGTTCATCACGTCTTGCTATTTTACCTAATGCATTTTACACCGTGCGGAGCAGAAACTCCTTTTCACTTTCTCTTCTGGCGACTAAAAGCTTTCTTACGCGGATTATATCATGGCTGATGTGATTATTTTGCATTGATATATAGCAACTATACGTGTCCATATGCTTCTCTACTCCTCTAGATAAAATTTAATAATAACAATGTGGTGGACAAATAAATAATCATTTTCAGAAAATTAAAATTCAAAAACGAGCTAGCTTTAATTTAATTTGATTTAATTTAATTTAGTGGGATTAGGGAAAGGCAATCAATATAATGGAATTATTAAATATATATGGGCGTGCAGTATATATCACCTTTTGTATAGGATATATAAAGATCAAGGAAAAGCTGGCATTTTTCAATAGTATGCGTGTCATCGCATTTTATTTGCATTGCTCCTTTTTTCTTTGTTGATGATGCAATAAGGTTGAGAGTGAGGTCGAGGAGGCTTTAGGTTGGAACACAGCATTATTCTTGCGAAAGGTAGGTACGTGGTTGTTCCTTTCTAGGTCCATGCTGGTTTACCTACTGAATATCTTGGCATCCTGTTGACACTCAAATTGGGCCGAAGGCCAAACCGGTCTGACCGGTTTGCCAAACCGGTCAGACCGGTTTTATTCTGTAATTCGAGTAGGATTAGGATTCCGAGTTTAATCCCATATTGTAACCGATTCGAAAGGGGTAAGACTTCCCCGGCCTATAAATATAAAGGCTAAGGCCGATTGAGAGGTATTCCAATCGAATCAAACACATTTATCATTTACTTTTTATCTCTCAAACCCTAATCTCTTTCCAACCCCCATATTCTGTTCTTTGCTCGTCTCTACGGCGTTCAAGGACGTTCTAGGTGGCCTGCCGACCCTAGAGCAACCCTAGATTAGCTCGAGCTCCGACGGGGTCCCTCCCGAGCTCGAGTTTCTAGGCCTTCACGATCTCCCGCCTGAAAGCGGTCTGACCGGTTCGTTGTGACGGCCGTGCTGCGCGTTTGATCGATTTCGAGTGTGTTGGCGCGTTTTTGTGTCAACATACTTTTTGGCGACTCCGCTGGGGAGATTAATCTGGTACTAAAACCGATTCAATCTACTCCAATCATGTCTGGATCGACGTGCGACCTCGACAAGGACAACATCATCACCGCGACGATGGAAGAGCTCACGGACGAGGAGCGGAAGCGGTACCTGATCGCTGAGGAACACTTCAGGGCGCAATTCCTGAAGGGCTTCAAGAAAGATCGCGGTGGCCTTGTCAAGAGGGTAGAGGAATTCGTCATGCCGGCTTTCAAGCTGGCAAACGACCAAGTTGAGGAACTTCCTAAGGTAACTGGCGAATCCTCTGATTTGATGCAGCAAATTACTCGCATGATGGATGATAAATTACTTGCTGCACAAACTGTTACTAGCGAGTTGATTTCTAGTATGACAGGTAATTCAGATAAAGGAAAAAATAATTTAGAATTTAATGAATTGCCTAATTCAACTCCTAGCTCATCAGGCATGCCAGAACATGTTTTAGATTCTAATTTGGGCATGCCGGTGAATTTTTATGCGGGACAAACACCTTACCCTAGTTCGGTCCACGAACCGGTCAGACCGGTTTGTACAACCGGTCAGACCGATTTGGCCCCCTCTGGTGGTCAGACCGGTTCCATGGGTGCAGGAGCATCCGGTGCAATGGTTTTATCTAATACGGTTGCTTCTGGTCCCGTTTATACTATTCCACGTCCTGCAGTTGTTGGAAGTATACCCCACGGATCTGGCGCGTCTCACGGGCCGATTCCGAGTACTTTCCAAAGTCCAATGTATCATGTTCCCTGTATTCCACAAAACAGAGGTGATGGGAACTATCAAGCCGAGTTGGCTAAGTTCAAAGAAGACATAGCAAATACACTTAGAACAAGACTCGGGCTTGAATTGGGTAGTTCACGCTTATATCAGAAACCGTATCCGCCTGAATTTGATTTGGTTCCTTATCCTAATGGTTGGCGTGTTCCTGATTTTATTAAATTCAGTGGTGAAGACAATAGAACTCCTTGGGAACACATTAGTCAATATGTTTTGCAATTAGGAGAGGCATCATTTTATGAGGCATTGCGTATACGGTTGTTCTCATTATCTTTAACTGGAACTGCCTTTTCATGGTTTTCTTCGCTTGCTCCTAACTCTATTCAAAATTGGACTCAATTGGAGCGTAAATTTCATGATCATTTCTTTAGCGGAGAAAACGAAGCTAAATTATCTGATTTAACATCGGTTAAGCAAAGCCGAGAAGAATCGGTTCTCGATTATTTTAAAAGATTTAAAGATGTTAAGAACCGATGCTTCAATATAACTGTTTCTGAAAAGGATTTAGCAGATTTGGCTTTTGTAGGCTTACGGTCTCATTACAAAGAAAAATTAGAAGGTTCTGATTTTCTCACTATTAATCACTTGCAAATGAAGGCCATGAGTCTAGAATTGAAATTTAAAAATGCAAAAGAATCTGCTAAACCTCATCGTTCGAATGTGCATATTATTGATAATGATTCTGATAGTTCGGACGATGATAAAGAAATTTATGCTGCTGAATTTGTTTGGTCATCAAAAAGTAAACCTGGTTCTTGTCCTTCATTGAAGCCGATTCAGAAAAATCGGCAAGAAGAAAAATTTACTTTTGATGTAGCCAAATGTGATCGTGTTTTTGATGAATTGCTTAAGAATGGCTTTGTTAAACTTTCTCATGCAATTCCACCAGCCGATCAATTGAAAAATCGTGCATATTGTAAGTGGCATAATTCCTTTTCTCACGCAACGAATGATTGCAATGTTTTTCGACGACAGGTACAATCGGCCCTTAATGAAGGTCGATTGGTGCTCGCTGAAATGCAAGTTGACAAGGCTCCTTTCCCTGTTCATACCTTGGATGTGAACACCAAGATGCTGATTCGGCCGGAACAAGCCGATGGAGCTAAAGGGAAGAACGTGGTGATTGGAGATCCAAGGCCGGAAATAGTTAATGACAAAGTTCCGGCCAGAACAGTGATGATTGGGAGGACTCTTGATGGTAAAGAGTCTTTGAAAATTACAATTAATACATCAAGACCCGGGGGACAAGGAAGTTCTTTGGAAGAAAATCGGTTCGCTAGCCAGGCGAAACCGGTCAGACCGGTTTCTCAAACCGGTCAGACCGGTTTGTCTCCAGACCGTCCAAGAACTTTCAAGCCTAAGCGCCCGGAAGTGGGTACTTGGAAATTCAATGAGCCAAAGATTCAAGGGAAGGTTCTGAAGCAAGGACCTACTTTTTCGCAGCTCATGAACAAGTACACAAAGGCCGTTCAAGTTGATCGGCCAACAAAAAAGAGACAGAGGTCACCACAACGTTGGAATAGTCCTACAGATCATAAACGTCGTGGTGGTGCTACTGGAAATTGTTGGGAGGACTCTTGACGGTAAAGAGTCTCTGAAAATTACAATTAATACATCAAGGCCCGGGGGACAAGGAAGTTCTTTAGAAGAAAATCGGTTCGCTAGCCAGGCGAAACCGGTCAGACCGGTTTCTCGAACCGGTCAGACCGGTTTGTCTCCAAACCGATCGAGAACTTTCAAGCCTAAGCGCCCGGAAGTGGGTACTTGGAAATTCAATGAGCCGAAGATTCAAGGGAAGGTTCTGAAGCAAGGACCTACTTTTTCGCAGCTCATGAACAAGTACACAAAGGCCGTTCAAGTTGATCGGCCAACAAAAAAGAGACAGAGGTCACCACAACGTTGGAATAGTCCTACAGATCATAAACGTCGTGGTGGTGCTACTAGAAATTCGGTGCATAACCGATTAGGCTTGTACCAATCAGGTCGCTTGACCGCTTTCCAAAGCGGTCAGACCGGTTCTGTGAACCGGTCAGACCGGTTTCGGTCTGAGCCAAATTTTCAAGCTCCTCCTAAGCAAGAGTACCGTGTCAAGAAGAAAGATAAGACTTCCCCGGCCTATAAATATAAAGGCTAGACGGCCGATTGAGGTATTCCCAATCGAATCAAACACTTTTATCTTTACTTTTGTGTATCTCTCAAACCCTAATCTTTTCCAACCCCCATATTCTGTTCTTTGCTCGTCTCTACGGCGTTCAAGGGCGTTCTAGGTGGCCTGCCGACCCTAGAGCAACCCTAGATTAGCTCGAGCTCCGACGGGGTCCCTCCCGAGCTTGGGTTTCTAGGTCTTCACGACCTCCCGACCAAAAGCGGTCAGACCGGTTCTTAAGACCGGTCAGACCGGTTTGCCCCGGGTGATCAGGAGTTGGCCGTTGTGACGGCCGTGCTGCGCGTTCGATCGATCTCGAGTGTGTTGGCGCGTTTTCGTGTCCCAATTTGAGTGTCAACAGATGACTTGTCAGTTTAGCTATGGTGGGTAATGGCTTTGATAGGAGCTGCACTGACACTAAGGTGTTCATGTTGTGGTAGCCTACTTATGGTTGTACCCCTCTGCAGAGTTAAAACCTATCCGGATAGCCGTGTCCACGGCATTGGACAAGTTACGGCTTGGTCACTTCACTAGTCCCCTGTTTTGGTGGAAATGTTGGATTTTGGTTTTAGGCTACGACAGACGGGGAGTCTGGTAGCAGCAGTTGGTGTTGAGAAAGGACAATCAGTTATACAAAGTTACTACTAAAACCGTTGAGAAAACCCTTTATAAAACAAACCCTTGCATGTGTAAAACTAGCTTTACTGCAAAATAAACCATAAACCTGTCCTTGATTAAATACTTGCATACTCTGTTATATACCTTCCGTGGATGTGTTTGTGCTTGCTGAGTACGTAAGTACTCACCCTTGCTTAATTTGTTACAGAAGTGGATCCAGACTTTGTCCCTGAGGACGTCGAGTAAGAGGGTTCGTTCTGCACCCAACCTTTGCCTGTGTGTTAGGGTCACCCGCTGGAAGCCGCATGCGTTGCCACTCTGATGAAGACCTCTATGTTTTCAACCTTTTTATCTGGAGCTTAGCTCTAGTTCTGTTTGTCGTGGCCCTGCAATGCCACCGTCATCCGTAATGTTGTTTCTTTACTGAACTATCTGTTGTAATAATGTGAACCAGCATCCTGGGACTGGTATTTGTATCACATTAAGTTCTCTCTTTCGAGGGGACGCTTCAGGTGGTATCAGAGCCGATAGGTTGGCCGTAGGACGTACCCCTAGGATCTTGACCCTACCTAGTCTTCTCTCACCAGTTTGTTCTTGCCTAATCCTTTCCCCCACACAAGTACTCACCGACGGCTTTTTGACTTGTTCCAGATGGCCCAGTCGGCTGACGAGGGTTGGGGCGAAGGAGTCTGCCCCGCAGAACCTGGCCTCCCCAAGTTGCTGCTGCTCAGCCTGGAGCACGTTGGAGTCACAGAGACCCCCGAGTACTTTTACCGGGAGTGCACCACCAATGGTACCCGTCGGTGCCGGATGTTCATTTTTGTGGGGAGGAGCTCACTGTACAAGGAAGTGGCACCTTGGTTTGTCCACGCCACCGGCTACGACCGCCCCAATGCCTACCGCAAAGCCGCAAGGAGAGCCTTGATGTGCCTCCGCGAGCTCTACAGGCAGTACCTCGTGGGAACAGCACTAGGATTTACCCCACCCCTGGAAAGTGGAGGACGCGAATGGATTACCCAAATGAGGAGCCTTGGAAGAGATGAAGATATGGAGGACACTGTGTCCCACTTGTCCATTTACCTCACTGGCTTAGACAGGCTGTACCGGGAGACATCGGGACAGCTGAGGCACCAGATCCGCAGAGCCGAGAAGGCAGAAAAGGAGCTAGAAGAGGTAAAGAGAGAGCTAGGAGAATGATAAGATCAAAGAGTACTTGTCTTCACCACCGGTGCTTAGGGCGCCTAAGCGAGGAGTTCCATTCAGACTTTATGTGGCAGCTGAAGATAGAACTATTGGAGCTGTTTTGATTCAAGAAATCGGCGATAAGGAGTATGTGATTGCTTATGTAAGCCGACGGCTCATTGATGCAGAAACAAGGTATACTTTCATCGAGAAGCTATGTTTATCCTTGTATCATGCTTGTACTCAATTAAGGCATTATTTACTATCTAGTACTATCGTGTTATGTCAAACCGATGTGATTAAACATATGTTGCAAAAGCCGATATCTAGTGGAAGAGTCGGCAAGTGGGCTTATGCTTTGGTTGAGTATGATTTGACTTGTGAACCTTTGAAATCAATGAGACGTCAAATTGTAGCCGATTTTATTGTTGAACATCGGATTAATGATTCTTGTGAGTTCGACGTCGGTTATGTTACTTGTACACCATGGAAGCTATACTTTGATGGATCGGTTTGCAATGATGGGCAAGGAATTGGTGCTGTTTTGATTTCTCCAAGTGGCGCCGTTTTTGAGTTTTCAAACCGATTGGAAGAAAAGCGAACCAATAATCAAGTTGAATATGAAGCTCTTCTATTTGGCTTGGAATTGTTGCAAGACATGGGAGTAAAACATGTTGAAGCTTTTGGTGATTCGCTCCTGGTGGTACATCAAGTATCAAAGGTATGCCAATGTTATAATGGTTCATTAAATGCATATCTTGATAGATGTCTCGATATCATTGCTTCTTTTGATGAATTCACTATAAGACATATTCCGAGAGAAGATAATGGTAAAGCAAATACTCTGGCTCAGAAAGCATCTGGTTATGTGGTTGCAAAGAAATATTTCTATCTCCAAAAACCGATGCGAACCAAAGCCGAGGTTCTGGTTCTGGACGAACCGGTCACACCGGTTTCAGAAACCGGTCAGACCGGTTGTACTGCCAGAACCGGTCTGACCGGTTCTGAAAGCGGTCAGACCGGTTTGTCCCCTGACAGAAGCAAAAGTACTTTGGATAATGCTAATCAATCCAAAGTTAAAGATCAGGATTGGAGAGTGCCTATTATTGCTTATTTGAAAGATCCTGGTCGTGGTGCAGATAAAAATATTCTTTGTTCCTGCTACATTAAAGCCGATGGAAAATCGGTTGAATTACTTATTGTAATTAATGGAGCAGAAGAATCAACAGAGACAAACCGGTCAGACCGCTTCTGGAAACCGGTCAGACCGGTTTGGGTCTGAACAGCGCCGACCGAGCCAAACCGGTCAGACCGCTTCTGAGAACCGGTCAGACCGGTTTGCGTCTAGACAGTGGCTTCAAGACCGAATTGATCATCATCGAGCTCATTCGGCCGGCATGTTCGAAGCTATTGAAGATCTTGGTGATATGGACAAATTGGGTCAGGGGTTTACATCAGCTGATCCTTTAGAAAAAATAGATATTGGTGATGGTACTATTCCTAGGCCTACTTTTATAAACAAGAATTTATCGGCTACGTTTAAAGCCGAATTAATAAATTTGTTGAAAGAGTATGTCGATTGTTTTGCTTGGGAGTACCGTGAGATGCCTGGTTTAAGTCGTGACTTAGTTGAGCATCGTTTACCAATAAAAGCCGGTTTTAGACCTTTTAAACAATCGGCTAGACGTTTTAATCCCGCTATTTATGACCGAATAAAAGAAGAGATTAATCGTTTATTAGATGCTGGTTTTATTCGGACTTGTCGTTATGCGGAGTGGATTTCTAATATTGTTCCCGTTGAGAAGAAAGATTCGGGAAAGCTTAGAGTTTGCATTGATTTTAGAGATCTTAATAAAGCCACTCCAAAAGATTCATATCCTATGCCTATAGCCGATGTCTTAATCAATGAAGCTTCTGGACATCGTGTTGTTAGTTTTCTTGATGGTAATGCCGGATATAATCAAATCTTCATGGCCGAAGAGGATATGCACAAAACGGCCTTTCAATGTCCGGGATTTATTGGTTTATTTGAGTGGGTGGTTATGACCTTTGGATTAAAGAACGCCGGTGCAACTTATCAAAGAGCTATGAATTTAATCTTTCATGATTTACTTGGTGTTATTGTGGAAGTATATATTGATGATATTGTAGTTAAATCGGATGGCTTGGATTCTCATTTAGCCGATTTGAGACTTGCTCTTGAAAGGATGCGACGGTATGGATTGAAGATGAACATCCCTTGTGGGGCAAGGCTTTTTTTGCTCCTGCGGCCTGCTGCCACCACCCTGCCTCTCTTATCCTCCTCAACACCACTCATTTAATTTTGCATGACAAATAGGATTCATATGAAGCAAGGTCAACCTTTGTGATGCAGTAGTAGTGTGTAATCTCGTGTGGATCAATTCAGTTTCCACTTTTCCAGGGTCGCAACAGGTGAAACATTTGTCTGATTGTTGGGCCGGCCGGGCGCAAAGTTCCTGGAAAAGACCACGTACGTGTGTGTTGCTAGATATGCATATGTGTATTCACCCTGATTTCTGAGGAGCAGTTGCAGAGTGTGAATTGACCAATTTGAATTGTATGCGCTTTTGGTCAAATGATTAGTTTGTGACTCGCGTTAACAAGATCATGCGCTTATTCCGATGTACTTTATTAGGTTCAGATGAACCCGACAAAATAAACCAATTGAGCCACGTTTACTTACTCTCAAGTAATGTCTTGTCAGCTAGGCTATGTAGAAAGAAATTAGCCCCTAGGTTGGTAATAAACGTGTACTTGCATTGCCAGTCAACAAAGCAGTACTAGACGGTAACAATTGCGTGTTTAAGCTAGGCTGCATGCATCGAGGAAGAATAAGATGATGTCACTGTTGCTAACTTGCCGGGAAGACCAAGTACTGGGTGGCATGCAGGGAATGGGAGTTCATCCAAATATATATAATCCAAGTCTCTACTGTCAGATACATCTTTCAGGTATAGATATGGAGCCAAAGAAATGTTTCGCTACTTGCTAAACCAATCATGCATGTTTGTCATTTTGTCTAAACAAAAAGTCATAGAATCTGCTGTGACCGATGCAATCCATGACATTTTGAAACTTTTTGAGGCCACAGCACGGCACAGAGCAAGCAAGTAGTTTCTCACTTTGATGGTTAGACTGGTTGGTCAAAACAAAACCTCGAGCTTGTCTGGTTGGTTATCCTACTATATGTCACAGCAGGCGCGTTGTTTCCTCGCGAGTAGGAACCAGTTTGATCAGTCAGTTCGCCTTTTTCTCATTTCAAATGCTGCATAATTTCAGGAATTGAATTCGCATTCGACGTAGCCAAAGTCTGTGTTTGACACATTGGCTAGTCAAGTTGACCATGCACCGCAGCCATCATATGATGGATGAGTTCTCGATCTACTAATTCTTTTTCTCCGGGTAGGTAAATCTGTGGATGTCACCATATACTTGTGGACAGGATTGCATAGGTGGCATATGCCATGCCTGCCAAGAATTCCTGAGATCCAGGTCTCATTCATCTTTTCATCAGGTGATGACTAGCTTATTGGAAACTTCCTCTACTGTAACTTTGCTTAATGGCTTCGTTCCCGCATATACAAAGTTTAGTTTTAAAAGAATCTGAAGAGATAATATAGGAACGGACTAAAGCTAGCTATAGCATCCTTCTTATTGATGCAATATATGTCACCTGGTGATTTGTCTTACTCTAACTGCACCACTAATGTTGGCCTGTCAGATTGTATTATTCCATATATCTGGATCGGATGCTAGCTGTGTGGTATGTAGTGGATTTCGATCATGAGGCCTGAAACAACAGGTCACTTCTACTTGTGTGCAGTCATCTGTATATCGGTAATAATCTAGCTGCGCTACATATTAATTACCTACCATGCACATGGTCAAGTAAACAGTAGTTAGAGTCACTATCCCCGGTCTGCTAAGACAAATTAAAGTGACTACCAGCTAAAGATAGATAGGCAAATAAAAGAGAGCATCGATCTTGTCCTTACACTTATCTTTCCTTTACAAATTAAAGTAGCTTGGGGATCGGAGTACGTACGTAGCGGTCCTGCAGTTGGTACCCAGTCCTATACAAAGCCAAGTCTAAACGGCATATAGTAGGATATTAGCATGCGAAGAAGGGAACGAAGCAAGTCACTGTAGATGGACTTGCTTGCTTTCGAAAGAGCCAAACATCGGACGGAACCTGAACCGTTCAACAATTAACCGTACGTGGGTCCGTTTGTCCCTTGCCACACCATGGACATGTCAAAGTCTGACATGATGATTGGTAGATTGCGATCGTGACACATCACAAGCTAAATCGTACTGAAGAATAAAAAACTCACCATAGGCAATACCATGCATTCGATCGATCAGCTTTAATTTCATTCTTAGCAAAAATTGTAAAAACTGTTACCACCATAGGCAATACCTCTTTTAATATATATGTATATATTGCCATATATGAAAAAGAGTTTGAACGGAGGTTAGGTTTCAGCATGATCGTCGCTTTTGTCAAACTGAAAAGCTTGCAAGCTTTTGGTGTCAAGACGGATTGCATAAGCACGCACAGGATAGGCCCGGGCTGCTAAAAGGATTGCTCCAAGAACATAAAGCTCTATATTTTGAGCATAAGCGCTCTATATTTTGCAAGTGCAAGGTAGGACCGTCAATGGCTTGTGGTGTCGGGAAATGAGGCCTACCTACTGCTAACTAATTGTATGACTTATGTTCCCCAGCTGGGGCATGCATCGATCGCATCGCAGCAGAGAGAGAAAAAGAAGCATCACATCGTTAAATTATATATATATTATATATTATATTATTTGAACATGAAACATCACTGTTAGTAGCTGCTGCCGTTTTAACTAAAAGTACACTCAAGCAGCTGATGACATTTCCACTTCTCTCATTAGAAAGAAGGAATCTGGACAATAGTCCATACACAAGCAAACAAAGGCATGCCTGCATGAAAGCAGTCCAAGCATACCGGAGATCGACATGCATCATATGCATGTCGTCTCTCTTTAATTTGCTTTTCTCATTCGGTGTTCCAACCATGCATCCTTCGAACATAAGTTATTCATCTCCGTTATGAGTTTTAATATAATATAAAATATGGATCATCAATTGGCATTAGCTATATATCTATATAGCAGCCTAATATATAATTTGAGTAATTTGATCATTTAGGAGTATGTATTAACCTATAGCTAGCAAGTTAATTTTACAATATAATGGACAATTGAGCAGATGCATGCCATTTGGAGTTCTAGAAGATGGTTAGGGTAGCAATTTACCTTGTCACAGTTTCTCCACTCACACAAGCTACCCGTCCTCCAACCCCAACTAACTATTTTTTTAATCTTATACCGTTTACATGCCATCATATGTGTGTATCCACCCTGATCAGTGATGTGTGTGCTAGTCAATTCTCCTCAAACAAGTAACCTCGTTTTGAAAAGACCCAAGCCCAGGCCGGGGAATTGAACCGGCCTACATATGCATGCAAGGGATCAGTGTTACCTCAAGGGTAGTAGGACATGCATGCTGCCATATATGCTGGCGTACGTGTACTGCTTGCTTCTCTATTGATTTCTGTTTACTTTACAACATATATGTAGATATAAATTTAGCGAACGAAAAACATCTCGTAGCTAGCTTCTACCTTTAAACTGAATAAAGTACGAATATTGCTTAGACTAAAACCCACCCACTCACATCTTGTTCATATTTATTACTTTACTATATATTAATTCAAGTGTCCAAAGATGATGTAATATTGAGTTAGACTAACAATTTTAGCAGCCATGCATGTATATAGTCTTTTGTGTCGCCATTATGATATAAATGAGGTGATTGAAATGGTCTCTCCGGTATATAAAATGGTCCCTCCGGTATATAATATAATAATGGAACAAATAGGTCAATTGGCCGGAATGGATGCCCGGGAGAAGCATTATAGACAGACAACACACCTGGTTTTTATCAAACATTGTGGCAGGGCCAAAATTTAGCTTCAATCTCACAAAAGTAACATTAATAGCAACTCACGTGTCAACAAGTATGCGCGCGCGTATGAATAATCGTCACACTTGGGTGTGGAAAATGAGAGAATTGTTTTAGTTTTATATGTCACAATAACCTAATCATTACACATATATCCTCCTTGCAAAAGGGAAAACAAAGAGGGGAAACTAAGAAACAAATTGAAAACATTGAGAGTGAGTATACATATGCATGTCTTTAATTTGTGTTGTTCTTTCTCTGTACATCGCTAAAAGTGGGTAGTCAAACCACCTGTATGCTGTCCTATCAACAAACAAACTTCATGCTTCACATCTTCAAAGAAGTGTGCGTGCAACCAATCCAAATAAACGGTCTCTCCCCATCTATCATTGATTCTTCGATCATCTCCTAAACATGAAAGATATATATGTCATTTCGTTCTTCACTCGATCTCGCTCACACCTGCTCATTCGGGTTGTTGTTCAACCAGGATAATTGCCTGCATGCATCAAAAATCAAGAAAATGGTGGGTTAGAGGAGGCAAGTAAACAACATGCATGCATGCATGCTTGCATCATATACTAGTATTTGTATATTTAATTATCATCAAAATCTTATTATTATTATTATTATTAGCTATACTAATCAATGACATGACAGCTAGCTATATAGTATATCCCTAAAATTGAAACTCTAATTAAGATTAGTAGCTAAGAAAAAACAAAAGGCCGGTTTGTTGATAAGGATAGGAGAGCTCTACTCACTCTAGCATGTCCTTCCAACTGTCGGGGTTATTGTTGTTGAATTCGTCGTCGACGAAGTTGAGGTTCTCCAGCCCCTCGAACGGGCTCGACGCCGGCGTCATCTCCTCGCACGGCGACGGCGTGGCCGTGCCGCCGCCGGCGCCGGCATTGCCGCCGCAGTCCTCCGCCGCTACCAAAGGTGGCGCCATCGCCGCCGTCATGCTGCTCCCGCTGGCCCCGCTGTGGCCGAGCTCCGTGGAGCTGAGGCCGTCGCCGGCGAGAGCGCCGCCGCCGCTGAAGCTGTTGAGAAGCCCGGAGAAGGAGGAGATCGCCGCCGGTAGCGTCGCGGGCATCGGCACGCTGGTCAACGGCGGCAGGTTGAGCAGGCCGTCGTACTGCTGGGCGGCGGCGGCCCTGCTGGTGGCCTGGTGGTCAACGACGCCGCCGGCGAGCTGCTGCTGGCCGATACCTCCGCCAGCTCCATTGGTGGCGGCGAGGAGCGCCATGAGGCCGTCGACGGAGGGGGCGGCGGGCGGAGGAGGGGTGGCGAGGGCGCGGAGGAGGCCCTGGAGGAGCTGGTACTTGGCGGCGTCGGCCTGGAGGCGCAGGGCGTTGATGTCCCAGCAGGTGGCCGGCGCGGTGGCGAGGGCGCCGCCGCCGCCGAGGCTGGAGAGGAGGTTGGGGATGCCGGCGAGGAGGTTGAGGTCGGTGCGGGGGCGGTGGGTGACGGGGTCGATGCCCATGCTCAGCAGCTTCTTGCGCAGGTGCGTGTTCCAGTAGTTCTTGATCTCCTTGTCCGTGCGGCCGGGGAGCTTGGTGGCGATGGAAGACCACCTGATACATCATCCGCCAAGGATGGAAGACGATCGATGATAGAGCTTATAATTAGTCGCCGTTGATCGATCTAGCTAGCTAGGATGATATAGATTGAAGAAGGTGTACGTACTTGTTTCCGAGGATGGAGTGGAGGTGGATGATGAGCTTCTCCTCGTCTTCCGTGAATTTGCCGCGCTTGATGTCGGGGCGGAGGTAGTTGGTCCAGCGGAGGCGGCAGCTCTTGCCGCAGCGGTTGAGGCCGGCGAGCTTGGGGAGGCGGCGCCAGCTGCCATGGCTGTGTTCATTGATGTAGTCGACCAGCAGCTTGTCTTCCTCGGGAGTCCAGGGCCCCTTCTTCACGCCGGCGTCCTGGTCGCAGCACGGTGACCTCCCCATTTCTAGCTGCTTGTTCTTGCTGCTAGCTTGCTTGCTTGCTTGGGAGAGATGAGGTAGCTAATAAGCTAGGGTGTTTAGGTACTGACCGGATGAAGCCAAGCCAAGCAAAGCGAGAGGAGGCCTGTATGTGGGATCCGTTGGGGTGGATAGCAGCAGGGCCAGGGGGGTTTTATAGAGGTTTTGGTGGTGCATGCAAGGGCTATGATATGGCGGCATATAGCTGCATGCTGATGAGATAATTGGGCCCCCAAAAAGCAAGTCTTTGTGTGCGGGAGACGCAGCTTCCTCTCTCTCTCTCTTGGTCTCTCTCTCTCTCTCTCTACTCTTTGTTTCTCTCTCTATCTCTCAAAGCTGATGAGAGTGCTGACTTGAGAGAGGTAGGAGCAGCTAGCAGCTTGATTATTAGTCTAAGACGCGCGTCGTGCAAGATGGAACCGATGCGATGCATGCAGACTGAAGGTGATTTATTAATGCCCTAAGCTTCCTTAGGCTTGCTTAAGCATGTAGTTTAGTTAGATACGCCCCTGTGTTTAATTTCTTGGGTTTAATTTGTGATATGGTCCGTACTTGCTTGGCCCCACTATTTTCATATCTATACTAGTAGATCGATGATGATATATTGCGCAGACTGGCACCACCCAAGTGGCGTCCTGCATATATCACACTCTACGTAGGCAACAACAACCTAATTAATATTTTTCTTTATATACTTCTGAAATTAAACTAGAAGCTTCCGTATGGACAAATATATATACTAGGACTCCATATATATACATTTCATTGTGTGATATATATATGCCGTCTCTCTCTCTGCGTGTTTGATTTATATATATATGTACTACGTACGTGTATATATACATGCACCCATGCATTGCAGCTCAAGAAAGCTAGCATGTGTATATACGTATGGGTTCTTTTTTATATATATTCCCTAGCTATACGTGTGTGGACATGAAAGCTGATAGTTTTTCCAAAGAGAAATTAATATATGCATGCATGCATATATGACTAGGATTTGTTTTGAATTTGTGTGCTACGACGTAAACCGTATCGTATACTATATATATACCTGTTCGTATGAGGCCCCGGTGATATTGCATGTTTTATTTAATTTGAACAACAGTACAAACATCACTTATACACAAACACACATGCATGTATCATGTATGCTGCAACTAATTAATTAAACTGATGATTCGTCGTATCAACTAATTAAACGTACTGATGATTCGTCGTACAGTACAAGCTAGATACGCAAAATACACAAGTATGTATGTATGTATACGTTTAATCATATTTTGGCCAAAAAAAATTGTGAAATGACGAACCGATGGAACAGGAACGAGGGACGTGGACAGGGGGCAGAGGAGAGTTAGGTTCCACGTGCCAGGCAGGGTCCCCAACAAGGAGCACAGAAGAAGGAACTACCTGTTCCCTCCCCTTGTCTGCAGGAAAATCAAATCAAACCAAAGCATTGTGTGTGTCACACGCACGCCAACGCGTGCAATTTTAGTTGGTAATCTCACTTTGATTTATACTTGCTCGGACATGACACAACAAAGCTACGGTTAGGGGTTTGGAAGCCGGCGGGCCCCACTCGGGCCTAGCCATATGTGTGGCCCACTTGGATTGTGTGCTCACCACCACTGGCCCAACTGGCCTTCCTTTGCCAAGTGATCCATCATGTCCTTCAGCTGATTTAACCAAACTTTATTAAAATAAACAATTCAATTCATGCGTGTAGCCGTGTATGTATGCATATATGGTTGACCTGCACCATTATATTTTGGTCATCTATGACTTGTTTTGCACGGTGGGCATGTGTGTGGGAGTGAACATTCTAGTTAGTTGCCTACAACACATGGCAATTTGATTTTTTTTTTCGAGTAACTAATGGGCTCATCAATTTTTGTCCACCTATTTTCTGAACAAATTTTATATATGTATAAGGTTCATCTAATTAATAAACAATGAAAGAATAATGATCCTCTCCGCTGTCGCTGTTGACCTTGACCACCAGAACTTGGCATGCATCACTCACTAGACAGATGGTTAGATTCGTCCCAAAATTCAGCATTGAATACCAACCATCTCCCCATTTCCTCTTGGAAACAATCGATGCATCTTTCATCAATGTTGTAGTGTTGGCAACAACAACTCGTCAACCTATAGAGCATCAATCTTGTTCCTAGCACCATATATATCATTTTGGGTCGAGACGTTTTTGTGTGGCCCTCACCCATGACATACTTTTTGACCGAGTACAAAATAACACAAAAAAAAGGCACAGCTTTGGCACAACGCTACATCTAAATTAAATTTTAGCATATGGTGTTTACTTTATTCTCATATTAGTTAGATTGCCTTCTGTCACGAAGCTGATTAGACAGTGTACTACTTATTCTAACAAATAACAATGGACAAGTGTCAAATTATCAGTGTGCTTCCCAGATCTGCAACACATGGCCACATCCCCTCCATTTTTTGCCCACACGAATATGTGGGTCCACATCAAAATTGTTTGACATTTAGTACTTCTTCTTTTAGCTAGGACAAAAGTTGCGAACCATTAAGTATTAACCATGTAGATTATGTATATGCAATGTGGTAACTTAGGGTGCCCTAGTTAAAGGCTTAAAGCCTTTTTAAAAAAGATTAGTTGTGCAACTGGAGTGATCCTGTGGTCCAAGAAGTCCTGTGTACATGCATACCAGTTTGGTTGTGATTAGTAGGCAGAAATTCACAACCAAAAAGGAATATTGATCAGAATCTTCAAGATGTACACATCGATATACTGTAGTGCATCACTGAATGCAGGCATGTATAAGCAACAAGGAAGAATATATATAGTACTCAGGGTATTGATTGCAGGATATATAGTGATAATACTGGTAATTAAATCTTCAGCAATGTAATCAGTTGGTATTAATTCCAGGTATCTTTATGCAGGATATTCATTGCAAATAGAGTTTCCTATTATTAATCACTGCACTGAATTGTACCTATACTCTGGTGGTTTAGCTGCACATCACAGTGCTTGACGGGTTTTCGTATCAAATACTTTTTCCTTTTGCTTCAATATTTTTGGTTACTGAAGAACCCCAAGAAATTCAACTGAGGAACACAGTTAATGAGTTAATCTTTCACCAAACCCACAACTACTTTCACTCACATTTTTTTAGAGGAGAGATAGCGTGGTAAAATTGCATTCTTTAGGTTTGAATTAGTACAAATAGAAATACAATATATATACATACATCAGAGGAAACTTCCTGTCTACCCTGTATGCTGTTCTCATCCTTGACTATACTGCTGATTTGAGTTCCAGCTGAGCAGAGGGACGCTCAGAATTGCGTGCCAGACCTTTTGAATGTTTGAACTGCAATGAAGATGAGAATTCAGAACAGAGTGCAAATTTCACTTGGACTGCTGCCTACAGCCATATAAATATTGAATGTTGCATGGACCGTCCCCTTAACTTGATCCTGTACATCCGGATCGAACTAATAACCAGCCAGTACTGGAGCAGTTCTCATGTCATAAATATTGCTAAATCACAAGCAGAGCTCCATAAAGAAAATCTAGCATTGTACTATGCAGTATGCATTAGATGCAGATTATCCTTTGTATAAATTAACGAACCTAGACTGATGATACATCGGAAGAGAGACACACTTGCACCCAATACGATCCCTCCCTCTTATATATGACTTCATCATGACCAAACATCAATGTGGTTACAACCAAAACGGTTATGGTGGGTGGATGAGCGTGCACACACATGTACTTGTGTAGAAGTTTCAGATTGCATCCAGCAGGTTTCAGTCAGTGTGAACCAATCCTGCAGCCTATAATGTGATCTATATGCTTGAATAATATAAAGGTACATATATCAATAGATCTTGTACGTTCCATTATCAATATATCATGAGCATCACTATCACTGTCAAGAGGGGCTATTAAACTTGCACGGGAGCATCTGTCCTGATTTCCATTAGCATTGCTGCGAGAAGCAGCATAGTTGGTTTGGCCTGCCTTCAACGACCTGATTTTTATTTCCCTGTCCCGTTTAACTAAGCTATATTATATGCTTCGGCGTGATTTCAAACTTGGAATTGTGAATTGGTGAAGAGTGAACCCTGGGAGCCATGTTCAGAAGAATTTGCTCAATATGTCAGCATGGGACTCTTATTAATTAATGTAGCTTTTTGCAAAGCAAAAGGAGCTTATTTGAGAAACATATATCTGGGAGAGTGTCTTCCAATGTTCATCTTATATTTGAACTGGATATATATTCATTAAATATTTACTTTTTTAATGATGATAGTAGATGTGGCAGATAGAAACTTTGTTTTCATTTTTAGTAGCTTCCGCAAGTAATCTAGCTCATGGATGAATTGGCAAGCATGCCACAGTAGAATTCATATATACTAGTACCTAGCTAGTGACCTAGATATTAGGACACAAAACAATAATGGCTGTCTTGCTGTTGTTGGAGACGGCAGCATATACTTAATTATCAGCAACTTTTACGTAACAAATCCTGTTATAAAGTGTTATTGTTAGTCTAAAATATATGCCTTAGTACACATACCTGCTGACTAGTGACTATAACACTACCTGCAAAATATGTTTCCACTAATCAGAGATAAGATTGCAGACTCAAGAATGCAAGATAAACATATCATGCATCAGATTTCTATCGTAAAATTTCTCTTATTGATGTTCATTCTGTCTGTGTGCATGAGCTTGGCACTCTCAACTCTCGACAAAAGGGTTACTTGTTCCCATAAGAAAACCCGATATCGACATCTTGTACTACCATAGGTTCATCAATGAAACAATCGTTTTCAGCTCATCATTAATGTGTACCACAGGAAGCAACAATATTGCCAAATGCGACAGAATAACTTTTCAATTATGCTATATCATACACCACTGGCAATTCCTATCTTTGGATGTTCTTTTCTGCTCTATCATTGGGCAGATTAATTATTTGTCTGGTTTCTAATCATAACCAAAACGTACACAGAAACATAAACAAAGAAAAAAGTTAATAAAATTTGAGGGGATTATTTGATGAATCGATCACATATTAAGTTTGAAAAAAATCAGCAGCGGTGATTATTATGACGTCTTTTTTTTCATCAGTTGCAAGAATTAGACAATCCAAGGCTGCATCTTGGAACCTGATCAAGTTGCGGTGAGTTTTAGAAGCAAACACGGATCTGGTTTCCAAACGGTTAAGCCTAGTCTAATGGCAACCAACAGGTGCGTGTTCCAGTAGTTCTTGATCTCGTTGTCCGTCCGACCGGGGAGCTTGGTGGCGATGGAAGACCACCTGCGCGCCATGGTTGGAAGATGATAGATAGAGCTTATAATTAGTCGTTGATCGAGCAGCTAGCTAGGATATACTTATACATACATATATGTATATATACATATATAGATATAGATCGAAGAACAACGTACTTGTTTCCGAGGATGGAGTGGAGGTGGATGATGAGCTTCTCCTCGTCTTCCGTGAATTTGCCGCGCTTGATGTCGGGGCGGAGGTAGTTGGTCCAGCGGAGGCGGCAGCTCTTGCCGCAGCGGTTGAGGCCGGCGAGCTTGGGGAGGCGGCGCCAGCTGCCATGGCTGTGTTCATTGATGTAGTCGACCAGCAGCTTGTCTTCCTCGGGAGTCCAGGGCCCCTTCTTCACGCCGGCGTCCTGGTCGCAGCACGGTGACCTCCCCATTTCCACCTTCCTTTGCTTGCTTGCTTGCTTGCAGGCTGCCAGGCTTAGGTACTGGATGGATGAAACCAAGCCAAGCCAAGCCAAGCAAAGCAAGCTAGAGGCAGGCCTAGCTAGCTGTATGTATGTGGGATCCGTTGTGGGGTGGATAGCAGCAGGGGCCAGGGGGGGTTTTATAGAGGTTTAGGTGGTGCATGCAATGGCCATGGCGGCATCTACGATTCTCATCAGCTGCTGATGAGATAAGGGGGCCCAAAAAGCAAGTCTTTGTGTGCGGGAGACGCAGCTTCCTCTCTCTCTCTCTTGGTCTCTCTCTCTCTCTCTCTACTCTTTGTTTCTCTCTCTATCTCTCAAAGCTGATGAGAGTGCTGACTTGTTGAGAGAGGTAGGAGTAGCTAGGAGCTTAATTAGTCTAAGACGTCGTGCAAGATGGAACCGATGCGATGCATGCAGACTGAAGGCGATTTATTAATGCCCTAGGCTTCCTTAGGTTTGCTTAAGCATGTAGTTTAGTTAGATATGCCATTGTGTTTTCTTGGGTTTGTGATGGTCCGTACTTGGGCCCACTGCTTTTCAGCATATATATACTAGATCATATATTGCCTCTGGCACCACCCAAGTGGCGTCCTGCATATATCACACTCTACGTAGGCAACAACAACAACCTAATTAATTTTTTTCTATATATACTTCTGAAATTAAACTAGAAGCTTCCGTATGGACAAATATATATACTAGGACTCCATATATATACATTTCATTGTGTGATATATATATGCCGTCTCTCTCTCTGCGTGTTTGATTTATATATATATGTACTACGTACGTGTATATATACATGCACCCATGCATTGCAGCTCAAGAAAGCTAGCATGTGTATATACGTATGGGTTCTTTTTTATATATATTCCCTAGCTATACGTGTGTGGACATGAAAGCTGATAGTTTTTCCAAAGAGAAATTAATATATGCATGCATGCATATATGACTAGGATTTGTTTTGAATTTGTGCCCTTGGATATGCAAACAGTTGCACAGCGTTTGGGGACCATATTACCTTAATAAGGTTCTTATAGCCTAGCAGTCTAATGGCGACCTTATATATAAAGTGACTTCTCACATCTTCCTTATGATGGGCGCATTGAGAGTTATGCTAGACCAACAGGGATACACACTAGTTTACTGCAACTTGATAGCATGTTATAATGTAGTAGTTAGTAAACAGAATCTGATAAAGAAATGGGACCAGATCTTTAGATGATCCAATTGTCCACCACATGTCACCGTTAAGCAAGCTAGTTGTTGCGATTTGGTGTGGCTTCTGTCAAAGTTTCTATGTAGATTTTCATCGGGTACATCACGTGTATCACCACGCATACGTTGTACAATCCCAATTAGAGCATATACTTGCCATCTCTTAATGAAAATTAGGGCATATATTGATCAATTAGCCTTTGTTGTTTATTACTTGCAGAACAGCTTGCTTAAACAATAGTTGGAGGTTACAGTGTCCTATTGCAGACGTGTAGAAAGCCATCAATAGGATATGATAATATAGGAACCAGTCAGCAAAGACTGTTGGAGACTGAATTCCCTGTTCCGTTCCTTGATCTTCTCTTCGTGTTGACATCACCAGTTTCATAAATATGAACATTTTGCTTGTTCAATGTATATGTTACTATAACTGTTTACATGCTTTCCTTTTCCCTCCGAAAGAAGATACTTATTGAAAAGATCTCGGGTTACAGGATTAGATACGGATCTTGTTGAATAGATAGTTGCATACTAAATAAGATCAACTTTGACTATAAGGGCAGATGCCGCCTCTTCAGATGTTCAACTTTGCAACGCACTGGCTGTGGTCTCCATGGTGTCACGGTGTAGTAATAAACCGACAAGTGCTGTGACCTGAAACCTCTGTAATCTTAGTGTTTACGACCATTTGTAATAGTCGCATAATTTAAAATAGGTAGTTAGGAGAAGCCGGGGTCTGTTGCATGGATGCATGCATCTGATGACTTCACCTTGCTGAAACCGGGGGCGCCAGGATGTTTGCGGCATCCGGTTGCAGCTTGGTCTATGTTCATGCGAAGCTAACAAGACGACTCTAGAATCCACAATGACTCATATTTTGCGTACGAGGTTTGGATTTCTCATTGTCGATTTACATCATCAGATAGCAATGCTATTTGAAAAAAAAAAATCATGGAGCAGGTTCCCTCTGACAGACGGCGAGATGGACACACAACTCTGCTGCTGCGGCATTTTTCCATAATGGACAACGAGATGTCCTTGATTCAGTAACACGGGTAAAACGTTGCAGGCCTAACTGTCTTTGATTGAGTGATGCAAATTTCAGTGCAGAGCAATTCTCGTCTGTGCATGCCAAGTCAACATTGATGCTTGTGCGTGCAGATGACGCAAAAAAAAAACGGGGGGGGTGCCTGAAAACAGGCACAAGCTACCTGATTCTGCTATTCCAAACAGGCAAGTAGCAACAATGTGAGTCTGAAATGGTCCTGCACAGCCTCTGAATATGGCAAAAGAATATATGCAAGTTGTTGTGCAGTACTTTATATGCCCTGTCTTGGATTATTTGCACCAACGAAAGTAATCATCTCAGCATAACAGTATTTTTCATTTGTCTTCTTTATTGCCTTGTGTGCTTTAGTGAGATGATTGTCGCTTGTAACCACAAGATCTGGATGCTATATATGGTTGCTTGCTAAACCCATCTGAGCTATGCTAACTCTCCAAGGGACTACTACAGATTATAATCCCCATATCCTAGGCAGCAGGTAGTAACTTCTTGTCCATCTTTGTTTGACAAAAGTTTTTCCAGTAATGATATAAAAAATATTAGTAGAAATATCATACCTTTTTTTTATCACCGTGACTTTCTTCCATCTTTCTTAGGAGTCCAAGTAACCGGGAGGTTGTTACTTGCTGAGGCTGACACTTAGTTACTTAATTGAATTTGTTATATAATTGAATCACGTGTGAGAAGATGAGAAGAAAACAATGAATCAAAAGCCATTCTAATAAGAGACATGAAAAACTAAAGATCAGCGGTTGACTTCAGAAAATAAAAACATCAACTGAATCTAACTGTATCCATCCAATGAACAATAATATGGCTTCATAATATTTTTGCCCGGATCCTAGTCGAGAGTTGAGACCATGTAATCCTACACGAATACATTAGATGTTTAACCAATCTAGCAAGCAGGAATTGAGGGATATGCATCCCCGGTACCCCCAAATTATAACCGACTAGGAGACTTGTCATGTATTCTTACCCTTGGGATATATAAAGGTGGACAGGGCCCCTAATTCGATAGAACATTTAGAGGAGACACCAGACAATATAATATACAATCCCCTACACAGGACGTAGAGTATTAAGCTATACTGGTTGGTCGAACCTGTCTAAATGCTTGTGCGTTGTGTCTTCGCGTTAACCATTGAGTGACGTCCACCGTAAGACAGATCACAGGATTATTGAGTGAGCTTGATGGGTCTATCATCAGCATCAGCATCATTGTTCGTGTGTTTTGATCGTGTTCGTTGTTTGGCCACGGCTGATCGGTTCCGAAGTCGACGCGCATGCGAGGATCCCATCCATACAAAGCTGCACACCGTTTGTCCAAGTCGAAGTCGATCAAGCTTGTCAACGTAAAAAAAGGCCAAACGCTGTTGCATTTATCCAGGTGTGGAAAGCTAACTCCGCACAGGAATTGAGAAGATGTAAGCGGGCGTTGCTGTACAAATATATAGCGCGTACTGCTATACTGCTACTCCAACTCACCAACGACTACCTCGATCAAGCTATGATCACGATCAAGAAAAGAGCAACACGTACCAGCCCCTGCTGTACAAGACTAAAAGGACTCGGGCATGTAGTCCAAGAGAAATTTCTCAATTGCTAACACTACCAACGGATATCAAGTTGCTGCATGCAAAGCTAAGGGATTCAAGATCTTTCTTTGACGTACATATAAGACGTACGTGTGCGCTACTACATCAACTCATCCAAGACAGCCCCGACTACTCGGTTTGATCCGAAACCACTTAGGAACGTCTACGCAAGATCAGGAACTAGTCAGAAATACGTCCCGACTAGTCAGCTTCATCGACAACCACTTCATCGCATACGACGACTACTTCGACTACGATGTGAATCAAGCAGTTCTATTTAATAATTATTTTATTTATAATAATTTCATCAACTTGTCCCTCGAAAGCTATTATCATCGCCGACTACCTTTTGAATACGTCCCTCGACAACAATAGTTATCGAGGGCTACACTATCGTCGACTATGAAGCATGCCATGTTAGCCAACGTATTTGGTAAATCGAGTTACGCATGGCACTACCCCGCAGACTTGGTGCATCGAACTGCGTAGGGCTCTCGTAGGCTACACCTACATATGAAGAACTCTTCGCCTGCAGATGCTAAACCATCGTGCGACCTCTCCAATGGGAGAAAAAGTTCTAACCGACGACTTTATTATTTTTCTCCACACTTAATGACAAATGCCGCTCGGTAGCATGCACCTTAATTCGTGAAACTTTGGTTCCTTCACAACATCTACGTATTTATTATGGACTGGTTAAACGGAACTCAGTGTTTAAACGTAACAGGAGGCTACTCAAGTGGTTACGAGTCTAACAAGAGCAACAAGTAGGCAGCTTAAACATGCATTATAATATGTATTATTTTGTCTTATGATTATTTCTCGGTCGATACTACTCATTCTATGTATTTAAATTGCAGGGTGGCCAGCTAAGTACTCACATCAGTCGGGACCTGGCGCCACCTCTACTCTCCATGTCGTCACGAAGCCACCCGAGTACTTAAACTAGTCGCTTAACGCTCGGGGGCTACCCAAGACATATCAAGACTTGAAGCCGAGTACTAGAACTAGTTGGTACTCAAATGGCGCGGTACTGCAACGCCAGCCGAGTACTTTAATTAGTCGGTGCTTGCATTTTTTGAAGACTTGACAATAACCGAGTATTGGCATCAGCCGGTACTTGGATATCTACATGGAAGTTATTTTGAAGATTATATTCTTGACCCTCAGATCGAATGGAGAACCGTTCGCTTCGAGGTTCGGGGACTATACCTAAGGGGTACATTTGTACCTATTGTTGATCATTTCAATCATTTCAAGACAAAGACTCGAAGATTAATTTTTTCAAGACCCTCGATCTGATTAATTCTAATCAGCTCGAGGCTCAGGGGTTAAGTATATATGCTTCATCTTCGGTGAGCATATTTATTGAAAGACATTTATGAAGCTCTCCACGGCCTCTCAATAATCACAAGCACTCGAGACTATGAGACTTCGAAGGAGGTTGTTGTTCGGCTATCAAGCGCTCAGGGGTTTGTGGGATGTGCATCCCTAGATACCCTCAAAAAAGAAGACCGAGTCCTAGTAGAACTACTCGGAGAACGACTCGTGTACTCCTACTAAGACTCTCACATTGTAACCGACTAGAAGACTTGTCATGTAACCTTGCCCCCTGGGATATATAAAGGAGGGCAGGGATCTCTAGCTAGGTAGAACATTTAGAGGAGACAACAGACACTATAATATACAATCCTCATACATGACATAGGGTATTACGCTACACTGGAGGTCCGAATCTGTCTAAATTCTTGTGTGTTGTGTCTTCGTGTTAACCATTAAGTTCTAATGTCCACGAATACTACTCTCTGAGGTGCTCTAGGCAGGTACTCGGTCGTTAAACACCGACAGTAACAAAACACTTTTTTTAAGGGTGCAGCCAATGAAAGTCAAAGGCATAGCTGAGAAGCATGGGAGTTGGAGAGCCATGAGCAGTGGCCATGACAGTGATGCTCGCATCCAAAGAATGACTAGCAACAGCGCGGCCTAGTTGTGATTCCTACTGGGGCACACATAAGAACAACTAGAGCTTGAAATGCAGCTCAAGCTTGCTGGTCTTTCAAGCTCGAAAGGTCAGTGCTGCACTTGATACGATTAGTCACTTGATGGTGACTGGGGACATAGTACAGAGGGCCAAGCTAAATAGCTTTGTTGATTGTTGGTTAGGCCAATGGAGAAGAAGGACGATTGCTGATTTGGGGACACAATGACAAACTTTGTGGAGTAGCTTGCAACATCAGAGGCTGCTGATGGCATTTGTCCTGCACAGCCTCTGAATATGGCAAAAGAATATATGCTTGTTGTGCAGTATTTTATATGCCCTGTCTTGGATTATTTGCACCAACGAAAGTAATCATCTCTGCATAACAGTATTTTTCACTTGTCTTCTTATTGTCTCGCGTGCTTTAGTGAGATGATTGTGCCACAAGATCAGGATACTATATATGCATGATAATTTAACGGCCGTACTCGTTGAAAAACGTGAAACCCGGATGATTTTCATTTACTTGATAAAATAGAATTTCCCTTTATCTAAAAAAACCCATCCAAGCTGCTAATTCTCCAAGGGACTACTACAGATTATAATCCCCATATCCTAGGCAGCAGGTAGTAACTTCTTGTCCACCTTTGTTTGACCAAACTTTTTCCAGTTATGATATAAAACATATTAGTAGAAATATCATACCTTTTTTTTTATCACCGTGACTTTCTTCCATCCTTCTTAAAAGTCCAAGTAACCGGGAGGTCGTTACTTGCCGAGGGTGACACTAAGTTACTTAATTGAATTTGTTATACATATAACCGTTAGTACTCAGCATACTCAATCACGTGTCAGAAGATGAGAAGAAAACAATGAATCACAGGTCATACCAATAAGAGACATAAAAAACTAACAAGATCAGCGGTTGACTTCAGAAAATAAAAACATCAACAACTGAATTGAACTGTATCCATCCAATGAACAATAATGTGGCTTCATAATATTTTTTCCCTCGGATCCTAGTCGAGAGTTGAGACCATGCAATCCTACACGAATACGTTAGATGTTTAACCAATCTAGCAAGCAGGAACAGAACACTTTTTTTAGGGGTGCAGCCAATGAAGTCAATGGCATAGCTGAGAAGCATGGGGATTGGAGAGCCATGAGCAGTGGCGATGACAGTGATGCGCACATCCAAGACTGACTAGCAACAGCGTGGCCTAGTTGTGGTTCCTACTGGGGCACACATAAGAACAAAGCTTGAAATGTAGCCCAAGCTTGCTGTTATTTCAAGTTCGAAAGGTCAGCGATGCACTCGATACAGTTAGTGACCTGATGGTGACTGGGGACATAGTACAGAGGGCCAAGCTAAAATAGCTTGTTGATTGTTGGTTAGACCAATGGAGAAGGACGATTGCTGATTTGGGGACACAATGGCAAACTTTGTGGAGTAGATTGAAACATCAGAGGCTGCTGATGGCATTTGTGTAGCTTGGCAAGCGATGTTTCGAAGCTGAGCATGACCTGAGTCTGAGACACATTCTCTGTCTCTGAAAGCTTGATACTTAATGAATTTATTACTGTCCTCTTGATCTCTTCTATGGCCAAGAATCTGGGGGGACAAAAAACAGGTAACACAATCTGTGTAAAAAAAACTGAGGACGATTCTTTTTCTGGTAAAACTGAACACCAAAAGAAGGGTAAAAAAAATACGTTTCTGGTAAAAATGAACACCAAAAGAAGCCAAAAAAAAAAGACGCCGTTGCCGGGGATCGAACCCGGGTCACCCGCGTGACAGGCGGGAATACTCACCACTATACTACAACGACCTTGTTGAGAAGAGTTTTACATTTAGGTATAAGTCCAAGACAGAGTGTCAGAACGGTCCCTGTAACTCAGGCCCATACTTTGTAGATTGAATTGACGTTTATGAATCCCAAAAGAATGGCAATTGGACAGAATTTGTTGAGACAAACACCACCGCGTTGTTATTCGAGTATCGTTCCACCAATATCATCAAAACCTCATTAAAATTACAATAAGAACCAGTCCAAACATGGATTCATATAAACCACCGGAATACATTGGTATCACCATCATAATTTCCTGTTCTACGAAAAACAAAATTCCTGCAGTACGAAACTTAATACATGGGAACAACGAACTCATGAACACATGGCAGGAGGCCTGATCTGTTCTATATCTATGTTTTATATCCACCAATCATACAACATATCGAGGGGAAGAAGGCAGTAACACCCCGCCAAACAATCATTGGATGGGCGTATACGAGTGACCCCCAGAAGAAGCGCCAGAACCCTTGTGCTGCTCCTCAGCGGCCATCTTCTCCTTGGTCATTGTCCCGACGTCCGTGGCAGCCTTGGCGACCTTGTTGAAGGCGTTCGTGACCCACGACGCACCAGTGAAGACATACCTGTTCTTCATGATGGCGGACCCAGCGCTGCTCACCTTCTGCTCAGCAGCAGCAAACGCGGACTTGGTCTTGTCAGACACCTGGAACTTCTGGTCCATCTCCTTCACCTTCTCGCTCACCATGGAAGTGCCTGTGGTGATCTTGTCACTCAGGCCAATTTTCTTGTCAATGGAAGCCACCTTGGCACCGGCTGTGGATGTGAAGCCGTGCTTCTCATCGAATGCTTTGGCTTTGCCAACAGCGTCTTTGCCTAGGACAAAACCCTTAGCAAGCATAGTGCTGACGACATCCTCAGCCTTGTGAACAACATTGTTGTCTCCACCAACTGGAACTCTGGTTCCACTCTGAAAACAGAATATAATAATCAATACAAGTTATTTATGAAATTTAACAAGCAGATGTACTATCTAACCGCTAAAATAAGGGATGTCTTCTTTTGTCACTAAGAATACAATTCTGGACAAACCATGAAACTAGCTCTGCTACATGAAAGTGCATTAGATAATTCTCAAAAGTGGCAGCAACTGGATGCCAAATAGATGAACATTTGCAATTTCCCATTATACTTGGTCTGAGGGGACTTAATTCAAGAAATACTGAATGAATTCTAGTATGACACCTAATTGGCATCCTTCAAATTTACCTAACAGAAGTACAGCAACTATAGGAATGCAAATGTCACATGTTCAGAACTTGAACTTGCGATGGAAGCCCATTGCACCATTTCATTTGTAGTTATGAAGCAGACATGAAACAATGACACTACATAGAACAATCCTTTGACAAGTTATAGAAAAACCCAATTACCCATATATAAATACTCCCTCTGCCCCGTTTAACTGCACTCCTGAAGTTTAAAAAATGTCCCAAATTGACTGCACCGATGGTTGCTCATCGGGTCAAAAAAAAAATCTAAAGAACCTGCTGAAAGGCCTCGTAACCACTCATTCCTTCCAAAGTCCACTACTATGATGTCGAGCAGCATCCAAAATCTGTGTAATTGGCCTCTTTGCTCTCTGTAACAGTGCTAGCTGGTGTCATTTTTTTCCCTGGGACATTCTAGAGTTGTGCACGTGGCACATGGTTACTTGTTTTGTTTTTTTACCAATATATATGTTTCCTTTACATAGG
Source organism: Echinochloa crus-galli (assembly GCA_900205405.1). NCBI lineage: Eukaryota > Viridiplantae > Streptophyta > Magnoliopsida > Poales > Poaceae > Echinochloa > Echinochloa crus-galli. The sequence continues at coordinate 653,902 of OAMR01000511.1, forward strand.
GGTAGTATTGTAATTTACCATCTATACTAATTTGTTGACCAAATCCTAGAAGTGCATTTATAGTGGGACGGAGGGAGTACATGCATAATGGCATACTATGTTCAATGCAGGATACAACCTCACATAACCAATGTAACACTAAGAGGGGAGGATAAAAACTTGAGCATATCATACCATTGGTGGAGCAGAGGCGGTAGGAGGTGGCTGATATTCAGGAGCAGGTGCGATGATAACAGAAAGATCAACTATTGTGGCACCCTGTGACAATGAAGTATAATGGCATTGGTGTCAGGAGTCTAAAAGCATTAAAACAATATATTGAGGACAACAAATTTATATGCAAAAATGCAAATGCTGATAAAAAGAACTCACTTTCTGTTAGGCAAAAAAAAACTAATTTAACTTTCTTTTTCTGGGGAAAACATGTAGTGGCAGCTAAACCATCATCAGCAAAGGGATTTCAGATTCAGGAATGTCAAAATAGAGATACTATCAGTGAGAGTTTAAGTTACTTCTTCAATAGCATCTGAAACATTAGACATCTAGACTTGTGCAAAAAGCAAAAGGGTGGAGTGAACAATAGAGACAAAGTGGAAATAGGAGATGTAATTGTCCCAAGGCCTTCAATTACTCACCGAAAGAAGAAGTGCAGTCTCTGCACCTTGTGCATCTTTGAAAGTCACATATGCAACTTGAGACCACTCATCACCACTGGCAGGGACAAAAAAAAAGAGAAATAGGGAAATAAGCTAATGAGCATGCTAGTTTTTAAAGGCCTATATGGACATGAAAAGAGAAGGTCCATCGTTGGATAAACTTTGCAAATTTTACAAACCTTTGCATCTCCACATGTTCAATATCTCCTGAAAAGGAAAAGAACTCCTTAATGTCTTGTACAGTTGCACTAAGTGAGACATTGGTGACCTTCACTGTCCTTACCTGTAGCAAATAAAACATTAGTATGACTTTTGCAAGGAGCACTGATGAATATGGAGCAGGGAATCAACAATAATAATGGAGATAAATGCATATTGTTTCCCTTGACATAGTGACTTATATGTAATTTAAGCTTGAGAGTTTTTTTTTCACTCGCATATATGCAAACCATACACAGACATTTGGAAATCAGATGATAAGCATTAAACGGAATAAGCAGAGGAGCTTATGTAATTCAAAAATGGTTCTTGTTCTAGCATGGCAGCTGAGCTTAGTAAATATTTAAATACTTTTCAAGATCATGAGCTAGGTCCATCAAGTATGCCGTCTTATGCCGCATAAAGCACTCATCGACTTTTTTAAACTATTGAACATGGTGCCCAACAAAACACAATGATGATCCAAGCATTCTGCCCTAATTTTTGCGGGCTTATAATGGCACATCGTATCGATGTCTAATGCTAGCATAAACTGCCAACTTTCCTTCACAGTGGATACAGATTGTTTCATCAAGCAACCTGGCATCATTAATCCCAATGAAGTGGTACGGAGCATAGGCATCTTGCAAGCCAAAATTCCTATTGAATAGCCTACCCACCTTCTCAGAATGCTTTTTTTTTTGAACGAACAACACTCGACGAGTGCGTTTCTATTGATATAGCAGAAAAAATACAAGACTATGGCCCTGGAAGGCCATAGGCAGGAAACAGAAAAGAAAAGAAAAAGAAAACGAACAACAACTCGCCCGGTTGGATTGGGACATCAACACGGGTTACCACTCGCCTACACATCAACCCGGCCACTCACTACACATGCCGACAGAGGGGACAAGCATAGACGCAGCTTCCACCTATAACCGCCCACCTGCGGGTATCGAAACCACTAAAGCGATCTGACGCCGATAAAGAAGCCGGAGGGGTAGACATCACGACACCAAGAGGGTCACCGCTGTGCAGGACCCACCGCCGCCGTGCTGCTGCACCCAAACCAACCGCTCGACAGCATAAAACTATCGAGTCCGAAGCAAACTCAACGCTCATGCATGTTATGAATCATCACTCATGCATGGGCATCAACTAGTACACTAGTAAGCCCGCTTGCAGGCAGTAATCCTGTCGACCAATCAATCAATCCTACAACACTTGACACCTACAAACCCGGTCACCTAAAGTTGCAAAGAGAGGTGGACACGCGCATGCCGCTCTCCCCTGCTCATCCGTTTCCAGTTGCAGAGATTTCCGCACGGGATTTGTCAGCCTACGAGTGCCTACGCTGCAACCACAACTCACGCCCAGATCCGACCAAACCCTAGCCCCCTAACCGGCAGCGAAGCATACGCTTACCCCCCAGCAAACTGCGCCCGCGAAGCAACAACGAACTCAGCCCACCAGCCAACGAGGTAGGTGGGAGGCGATTGACTTGGGTGGAAAAAAAATCTCATGGACGCGCGCTGCCTTGCCCCCGACGCTCCCGCTCTAGCACGGCCGGATCCAGAGCCACCAGGGCGGCAACCAACCAAAAGAGATTTGGCGAGTGAGAGGGAGAGACGGAAGGAGGGGACGCGTGTGGTGTGGCTCACCGGGGCTGTCACTGGGACCTCCGCCGCCATCGCCGCCGCCGCCGTCGTCGCCGTGGGTGGGGAGGGAGCCTGTTTAGACGGTGATTAATAATGAAGTCTTGCTAATGGAGGCTTAAGACCGGAGGCGAATGGACGGGACCCTGAAGACCAGTACTAGTAGACGACTTGGGTGTTAAGGCAAGCAGAAACGCCAAGGAAAGAGGCCAAAGCCTTGCTTCCAAAACCGACTAATGTTCACCCAAAAAGCAAAAAGGAACATTCCCAACAGATACTACTGTGTAGAAATATCTTTTCCTACGTAGAAATTTTATTTCTGCCATTTATTATATATACAGGGAAAAACAGGGGCGTAGCACTGCCAAAAATGTTGATGGGTCCAAGTATGTCAGCTAATCGGTTAGGGACAACGTATGATCTTCGGTTGCTCTCGCCGTATTTTATTTCCTAGGCCAATCCCTTTGTATTTCTAGATTAGTATTAAGCGCGTGGCGAATTCGGCAACTATATATTGGCTGCCGGGTCAATAAATTCATCTGATTTCAAACTATCCATAATGTTTTGTAAAATCAAGAGCAAACCAAGACTTGGTACAACCGTGTTGACACTCCTACAAGCTTCTTCTTTTTTTTGATACTACAAGCTTCTTTGGCACCAAGAGTCAAGTAGTATGGTCTTGTAAATGTAATAAAAAAAATGCTGTAAAGTTTGGGGAAATGAGTGAGCAGAAGTTGCTTGTCTCTCTTTTAGTTTACAAAAAAAGAGATGTGATTTAAGCAGAGGTGTCATAACCCAGGCCTTGGGCCTTGTAATAGGTTAGGCTGCCTTGGGCCTTGTAATAGGTTAGGCTGCGTTGTGTGGTTGGCCTTTGAGCCCGTTGGCGTGTTGGGCTTGGCCCATGTAACGAACCCATATTACTGGTGTTTGCCGGATGGGAGAGGCAATCAAGGAATCATCAATTAACCAAACCTTCTTCCTCTCGCCAACGCGAGCTCTCTCTCTCCCTCCTCTTCCTGCTGTGCCGGCGCTGCCGAGCCGAATCCGCCTGGCGTGTCGCCGGCGAACCCCTCCAACTATCCCGTCCGATCCAAGGATGGTGACAGTTGCCTTCATCCATGGAACACTGGAGAGATTCCAGAGATCTGGAAAATAGGAAATAAGAGTCTGACAGAACCAGGGTTTGAACTTTGACTTCATGCTGCACCCTGAAGAAAGCTCTGAATCACATGAAGTCAAAGTCCTCCATCTGAGAGCTCTTCAGGGACCTCTCCAATAACAAACATACATCTTCGTCGTGGTAAACGTAAAATTCAGACAGAGAGCGCATACTGCTCTTCACGACACATTTGATTTGCTACCTGATTTCTGATCTAAGCTATTCCAAACAAACCAACCAACCAAATAAGGCGACCATGATACTAATTTCCACCCAATTTTAGACACCCAGACCCGGTTCAGAATGCAACAGTAGTTTGGGTTAACGGCTGCACAAATGAGCATCCACATCAGCTGAATGCTTTTTGCAGGGGCGATGAGACGGTACAGAATGAACAGAGCAAGCAAGCAAAACACCAAAAGCTCGTGAAGAATGGCTCCTCGTCTCCTCTGCTCTGCTGACGCACGCGACGATTCATCCTACTGTCCTTGCATTACCAAACCACAGTAGCCGCGGGTTGTATCTTCTAATCTAGTCGACGATGACGAGGGGCTCGTCGGCGGTGGCCCCTTTGGAGGTGATCTCCTCCGGCAGGCCGCCGCGGAGCACCTGCACCCGGAACACCACCTCCTTCCCACCGGAAGTTCCGGCGGTGGGCGACGTCACGAGCTCGAAGACGCATGCGTCGCCGACTCGCAGGCCGTTGTCGACGGCGAAGTCCCTCCACGCGGCGTCGATCTTCTTGCACTTGAGCTCGCCGCAGTAGCTCGCCGGCCACGACCGGCCGCGGCAGAGGAGCTCCGCCGGGACGCGCGCCTCCGGGAGGTGGCGGTGCAGGCAACTCGGGATGACCTGAGAGGAGAGCATTGCCGGCCGGTCAGTCGAGGAGTCGAGTCCCTTCTTCTTCCATGGTGACCTCCGCTGCACTTGGGTGGAAAAGATCGGAACTGCTTCTGGACTTGTTTCTTGGTCATGACGGTGGTGAAGAAGGGGTGGTCGCCGGAGAGCGGGGTGATCTCCCAGTCCTCTGAAGCCAGCGGCGGCGAGCGCTCCTCCTCCTCGCAAGGCTCCACCTTTGGCTTGACGATGCCCGGATCCGGGTGCTGCTGCTGCCGCCGCCTCCGTGGAAACCCAGGGGTCTCCATCTGACAAAGCTCCACTGGGATTACCGTGCTTTCGATCAGGACAAGCAAAAGATTGCAGGACTCATTAGAAAATAAAATAAAAAGATTGCAGGACGCAGATGCAGCAGTACCAGAGCAGGGTGGGAGAGGGTGAGCCGGTGAGGCTCTTGCTTGTGCTTGGAGCTTGGGCACCGAGGGGAGCCTCTTGACCCTTCCTCTTCCAGACCATCCATCATAAAAGAGAGAACCAACCAGCCAACCAATCACCGGACAAGAATTCAATTGTTCAGATTTTTTTTCGAACAATATTCAATTGTTCAGAGAGGATTCTGAATTCCCAATACCTTACCGTGCATCCTGCTGTACGCAGGTAGGTAGGAGATAGCTCTGCTCTGCTCTGGATTACCTACAACACAAAACTGTCATTGCAACCGTCCCTCAAGGCGAGGCCCGGCCGAAATGTTTCCAAAGCATCAACACAGTTCATTCGCATCAAACATACATATTCGCAAGCACATCGCATGTAAGCCTAATCTCACGAGGATTCCAGTTCTCCCCCAACGTTTTATTTTCGCAAGAAAGTATATGCCTCGAGAATTATTCTACAAAATCCCACAGAATGGTTCGCCAAGAGATTAATCGCCCGCCCAGAATTTTGCACACGGGGTTTATCAATACAGAACCCCCTCCAAAAAAATCATACAGCCTATTGTATTGTAACCTAGCATTGTGCATCAAGGCAAGGGGGGTCTTGGGTTTATGAGCATCTTCAGTTTGCGACCACCAGGAGGGAACAGCATGGCACGGCAGCTGGGATTTTCAGAGATCGGAGATGCGTTTCCCATGGATGAACTCGATCACTTTGGTGAGTGCCACGGCCAGTGCTGCTGTCACAGAGACCAGGTTGGCCAGAAACTCTTCTGGTGTTGGCTTGTCCCCATCCACGATATCAGTCACGGCTTTCACAAAGATTGCTGGAGTTGAGAACATGTCTGCAACGTATGCCACTGCTGCTCCCTGTAAAGGTAAACAGGGCAAAGTTAAAATACTTTCAGGACTTAAAAACTGGAATACGATGTTATCAAGTGAGGAGGAAGCAGGCAAAGTGGATACAAAAGGCAAAATAGTTGCCTGCTGCACTGCATACCAAACACCAGTGCACTTAACGCAATTGCTCCATGGCATGGTGATTACTAAACTCTACATCAATGTATTAACTTCAAAATATCTCAGCTAAAAAACTAAACCCGTTGGCCATGACTGCCTATTTCAACCAGATAAGTACCACAGATGCAAGGTTTGTACAAATGGCCCTAGAATAAAAATGAAGCATGCTTTCAACAGAGGAAACTAGGCTTGCATAGCTCCATTTCTTGGATGTGTGCCTGTATTCATAAGCTGATTGCTTGAGAATAAGTGCATACCTCCATATCCTTGATTGTCCCATCATTTCTCAGTATTGCCTCCTCGTCCTCAGGAGACATATCCAGAGAATCCCCGGTCGACAACTTGCCAAGCTGAAATGAAGAAAACATAAAGTAAGATAACAAGTACTATAAGGCTGCTCATATATTGCTACAACCTCACAAATTCACTAAATGGAACTACAAAATTATCACAGAAACTATACCCACTAAAAGGAAACTGCAAGAGCCATGCATCTCTAAGCACAACATGAAAGAAAATAACTCGTCAGTTTGGCAACAGGATTCACCTTGAAATTGAGTTCCTTCAAGATATTAGGGGCTTCAAAAGTTTTGCGTGCTCCCACTCCATACTTGTCAAAAACCTATGCATACGCACCAACAGGTCCATATTAATATGACTGAAATTTTAAGAGACGATGAAAGAACAATAACAGCTAAAGAAGAGGTCACATTAAAATAAAAAAGGAATATATAATTGTGGCCATAATCTGAGCAAGTGGTATGCATGATAGATCAGAAAGTAATTAATCATGATGGTGCAGCAGGGCAAGGAACACCACTAGGTTGTATCAAATAAGATCAGATCAAGAATATTTGTTAGATCAAACTAGTCACGTATTGTTTGCCACATAAACAACGTGCCCATCTCTAAGAACAAAATGGATGTGAGACAATACTCACAGGTATCGGTATCCTCCTATCATGGAATGCAGCATCTGATGCTAGGAAGACATCTTTAATGCTTGCTCCTTTGGCCTACACACAAGAAAACCAATTTTCAATCAGAGTATAGAACCAGAACATCAGCAAAGTTCCAGTATATATACCTTGAAGCCACCAGCAGTGCCAGCATTAATGATAAGGTCTGGCTTCAATGCTTGAATGGAAGCATAAGTCAAAAGAGCTGCTGATACTGTACCAACACTGTCAACTCCTGCAAGGACATGGCTATTGGTAAGAAATGAAATCCATTGACACAGAGCAACAGAGTTGCCTAAAGAAAATTGCATTACATGGACTAAAGAAAGGAAGACATATTTATCCAGAACTTACCATGAACAGCATCCTTTCCAGGCATCACAAGGTCAATGTGGAGGTCATTGTAGTTGCCATAGAACCTAGTCCACGTGACACCTTTAGGAAATCTGCGAGGTACAATATAACCAAAAGTAACATGATGTTAGCTTCAGGATGTCATTCAGGCAGTATGTACTGTGATAAGACATAAGAGATGCCATTCCAATTCCCCCCACAGAATGGCATAGTTACTTAACATGGGAATTGTAAGAACTGGAGTGCTACAAGTATGAACAAAATACAAAAGCACAGAGCACAGAATGCATAAAGCTAGAGATCATTCTACTAGTAATATTCTGATAGCTCAAGCAACGGTCTGCACTCTTGCACAGAATGGCATAGCTGCTACTAGCCGTGTAGTGAACCATGGTGAATGAACAAAGGCACTTAATCGATAAATACTATTTTCATCACTCATTCAGGCAATGCAACATCTGCGCGCATCCAGAAATCTAAATCGAAGACAGCAATATCAGAGATACTAGTAAAGTCCTATCATATTCAGGATGCGGCGAAAGGGGCAAAACTATATTAAAAAAATCCGTGAAATCGCACTCATATCGATGTACGCAGATGACTGAATAAAATAAAATGGAGAAGAGAAGGGTGGCACCGACATGGACTCCCGGGCAGGCATCTGCACGAGCTTAAACTGGTTCACCAGCGGCATGGCCTCCGTCTCCATAGCTGCAACGAAACCCGAGCAGAAGCCAACAAGCGCGGAAGTGAGCGAAGCGAGGAACGGACACTGAGCAGCCTCGCCGTAGGAAAGGTGGAGCTGGATCGGCTTACCCATGACGATGAGGACCCTCGAGATCGCGCCGGCTCCAGCGGCGGTGGTGACATCCGACTGCTCGGACGGCGGCGCCATGGCCGGGATCGTAAACCCTAGCGGTGGGGCTCGACCCGGTTCGGAGAGTCAGGCGCAGCAGCGGCGAGTCGGATTCCATTTCTCTTGTTCTTATTACAGAAGAGAAGAAGGAGACTGGTGGTGGCCGGCTGGTGGGGTCCAACTCCTACGCTGCCGGCCTGACTGGCGCCGCCACCAGCCTCCCTCGCAGAAGCTGCGCCTGGATTGGATTGGACCAAACAGTCATGTCCTTCTGCAAGCGGCATGGAAAATGCCTGTTGTGAAATTTTGGCTCGGTTGCCTTGTCATTCCTAGACTATAGTGTGAATATCCTTTCTTATGTTGCCTTTTATCAAGGGCGTGTATTAGACCGTCTCCGATAAGGTTGTCGATTTCGAGGTTGCCGCCGGCCGTGCGCCGCCTGTAGCCGAGATTGGGTCTATGGTCCGGGTCTCGGGAAAAAAGAAGTGCTCCAGGGGGTGGAGAAGGCGAAGGGGTAGGCCACGGGGTGGGGGAATCCGCCGCCGCCTCCGCCTATGCGTCCGCACGGGTGAACTGGATGCGGGGAGAGATATTTGGGTTCGGCTGTTGGAGAACGTAAATATTTGGGTCCGTGACTCTTTGCTGTTGCGCGATGCAAATCGGTGGATGGATCTTGCATTGGAGTCACCTCTGTTGGAGATAGTCTTACACGTTGTTGCATTGGTCTCCATAAGGTAGTACGTATATAACTTTGGTGTGCCTAGCTTTATTTCAACATATTGTTCATGTTATCAATATCTCTCTCCTCGATCATGGAGGTGGGCCGAGAAATGATCGAACAGCATGCTCATTAGGCGATTGGCAGCAGATCGAGGGCGGTGGGCTCAGGGAACTGGGCCTTCACTTGGCGCGGCCCAAACCAATATGCTCCCGCTCCGGCCCCGCCAGGTCCGATCGATCCCAGCCGCAAAGACGCCATCCAACGGCTGAAAACCACTCCGGCCCGGACGGCAAATGAGATGATCGAGTGGAGAGCGCCGCCGTCCCGGCCGGCGTGCTAGCCTCCGCCGCTGATCAGGCAGTCCAGTTCCATGATGCGCCGCACCGGGCCGGCTAGACGGCGAGCATTCCGGCCTCGATCGCGTTCGTGGCGCGCGGCGTGCCCTGCAACCGCCGGGAAGCGCGCGCGGGGGCGCTCTGGCAAGGCAAGCAAGCAACGATCGGAACGGAGGATCTCCGGCGGGCGAGGTTGCAGCAGGCACGTCGAGGACGCGATCGAGCTGATGAGCTTTTCCCCAAGGACGGCTCAAGAGCAAAGGTCATAAAGCCTCCTTTATTATTTGATTCCTCTGCACCGTGAAATCACATCCTTTTATGTCAAATACCACCAGCAAAGATTGAAGAGATGCTGATAGAAGAAAATAAACGAAAACGTTGTGTAAGGAGTAAGAGGGAACAGGAGACACTGGGAATGAAGCAGCTCCTGATCAACTGAGCTAGTTGGCGGTTTCAGAAGCAGCAAGGTTGTCAATAGAATCTGCAAAAGCATGTATTTCCATTCCTGTGAATTGGCATCTTTTGGAGATGAGGAACGCACTGTCTAGGATGCTACTACTGCTTTGGTAACGAAAGAGCCCACCCCTGCTAAGGATGGTGACCATCTGCCTGCCAAATTATTATTAGCCATTAAGCTACCAGAGGCTCTAGTTGTTGAGAAAGCATGATCAGGATTAATCAGATAGCGGGCAACCTATTCAAATGCTATATGTTCATCGAGCAATGGTGTTGGGTTTTCCTCGATTCTGTTCAGGAGAGCTGTTCCGCATTCAGTTCTTGTGTTGTTTTCCCTGTGTTTCAACTTCTGTGTCAATACATAGAACGGGCAGCTTCTCTGAAAAAAAAATGGTGGTAATTTTTTTTCTTTGCGATTTGTCATGATTCTGCTGCATCAAACAAAACCAATTCCAATCAATCGTTAAATAATTAACTGCTCAGATGATTGAAGTTTTGGCTTATGGAGTCACACGCTTACCTGCATGCAAATTGTTCCATTCAAGTACTTCCTTTGCACATTTGAAAAAAAGAGGGACACTACTGTAGTACATATATGTCCTTTTTATATTAAAAAGAACATACCGACACTCATGTACGTGCGCGCACTTACATTAACAAAATGATGTGACTGGGGTATTTGTTTACTCCATTGGGTGGGTGAATTTGGGAGTATGATGTCACGTCGTAATCATTGCGCTACTGTAGCATTTCGTTTGTATGTGCGAAAAATTATCCAAAAATTAATTAATTAGGCTTAAAATGTTCGTCTCGTAGAGTACAACAAAACTGTGCAATTAGTTTTTGATTAGTTGATTGCACGTGCGACACGCACGTGTATAAAAAACACAGTGAATATGTACCCATGACAAAAAAATCATCCGGAGCTATTATAAACATTAATATGATGAAAAATAAATAAAATAAGACATTTCATCCAAATTTATAAAAAAGTGCTCTTAATCGACATAGTTTTATTTTATCTTTACTTAGGATGTGATTGGCTGATGTTTATAAAAAAGTAAGCTATATTATTATTGAAGAATAAAAGCCAAAGCTAACAAAGTATACCATATAGTATAATGCCCGTGCTAATGCTACGTTATAGTGAAAAGGAACCAAAAAATGATGTATATTTCTTAAAGTTTGCACAATACAAAATATTTTACTTTATATCAGGCCAACACTCACACTATTTAAATTAATATTTTCAAGTTTACACAGCTTAAATCTGAGGGAAATACAATAAGCTCCTGGGCATACAAGCACAGAGCAGAAGCTGACTGTCACTGGTCCCTTTCCTATGTTCCTCTTAGGCATTTCGACAAACATATTATGTACAGCGGCCTTATCACAGCAAAGGGAGCTTGGCATGAAGCTGTAATGATTGAGGAATAATGCATTGTTCTGCTTGTTTTTGTCTTAGCCTCCTACAACTACCACTGCTGGCCTGCTGCTTCCTTTGCTAATTACCACATCACATGAGAGCAGGCTCATCTTCCTTTGCTTTCCCTGCATGCAGTTCAAATGGCTCGTCAGCTGTCTTTCCTCCTTTTTCTCATCAGACTTTTGCGCATGTCTTAACCTCTGCAAGTCTGCATCTCCCTTTTATTTTAGCTTGATCCGTTCTCCCTTGTACATCAATAACCTCATCAAATGTAATCAAACAAAAAAATCAGCAAGTGTTAAATATATGGACATATCTAGTTACACATAGTTTCTTTTCACACCTAAATTACTTAGATTTACTTTATATTTACTTCCTACATGCTTATAACCTGTCTCTTATACACATCTAGATGTGTATAAGAGACAGAATGTATATATTCTGCTTTTCAAGAACAATGTTCAATGTAATATATATTCTCCTCGTAGTAATGGATAAAATAAAATATTTACTCAAACCATTTTCATCCAAGCTACTTTGTTCAGACATAGTACCATTTCTCTGCAAGTCAAGGCATTCATTGTTCACAGGGCCATCTCGCTTTCACAGCACATACATGGGTGAGTTAAATATTTTATTTTATCCATTACTACGAGGAGAATATATATTACATTGAACATTGTTCTTGAAAAGCAGAATATATACATTATTTAGAAGAGTTTCCTGAACTCCTATCCTAACACAACTAATTATATGTTCAATTGATCACCTGTACTATCGCAATCATGAATCATCGTTAAAAAAAATCGAGCAGATAAGAATCGAAGTTTCCGAGTGAAATTGTTTAGTGTTTAGCTCACCCCGTCTCACCTTACAACGAAGCTTGTGATGTCGTGTGCATCGAGGAGGGCCATCTAGGCTCTCTCATCTTCTTTTCTTCAACAAAAGCAATTTATACCTCTGCATGGCACAATACGAATTCTATTGCCCACGGCACCTACAACCATAAAAGTTGACGTCAAATAGTAGCGCAGGTCATTACTAGCAGCTTAACCAAACAGGAAATCTGTATGTGTTGTAATTAAAAATTGCTTTGCGATCATGATAATCCTGAACAATGTCACTGTTCTCATTGCTCCACACTCCACAGAAAAAAAAGAAGAAGGTCTCAATCACAGGATATGATTCGCTGGAGCATTGCTCGACACACCTGCGAAGCATGGCCCACGGTTAGTTAGCTATGGAAGTTACAGCACGAAAATTCAATTTTCGGCCAAGCAACATGAAAAATTATGCACTCGACACTCTAAAGATACATCATCCTAGTAACTATGAAGTAATCATGTAATGAAAATTATAAGCTCAAAAGATCATTCAGGAAGAATAGTGTACCTGCTCGAATGCACGCAACTGAGACAAGGATGGTGTAGCCGAAGCTGAGGATCAGCGAGCCGAGGTTAATGTGCCGCAGTGAGTGGAACGATGGCAGCTGCGAGAGGAAGGCCAGCACCACAACGACGATGATGATGAAATGGTACAGCGAGTGAAAACGTTTAATTTAGCTGACACATGAAAAAATGTAAAGCTGTCTAACTTTTCCCTTGGATTGGAAGGTCAAAGTCCAATCCTACGTCACCATCAAATCTAACCGTATGACTCCTCCACGATAACTTTAGTCCTTTTATGAATATGGCAACTCTGTGATTGCATAGGACAGGGAAAATGCCAAATTGCATAATTCTTTTGAATATCACCCACATAGATAAATTAAAGCGGACAGCAAAAGTGAACTCAATTTGGTATCCTCCAGCTAGCATCTCAGCGAAAATTAGATGATGGTAACAAAAACTTGGTGCAAACTCAAACGAACAAGAACGGCGTGAAAAAAAAAAGAAGGCAAGTACTCCTACCTTTAAGCAGTCCGCAAGCAAGATGCTTCCAGTGGTAACGGCGGCGTTTATCGTGGTCTGCACACCCACGACCAGGTAGAACACCCATCCAGATCCTTGAACAAAACAAAACCTCTGATTAATCAGCTGCATTAATGATCATCTCTGTCAGCTGATCACAGCCGCCTCCGGGCATGATCCATCCAAGTGTATGCAGGTCATCAGCAGACCCGAAAGACGGGGAGAAATTAAAAGAATTTAGGAGCTAGCGCATTGATATCTGACGGAGAGGCGTGCGGCGGACGACGTGTGTGGGCAGGCACGTACCGAGGACGTCGGCGGCGAGCTCACGGAAGCGGATGTGGCGGCGGTCGCGGGCCTCGCAGTGGTCCAGCACCACGGAGACGAGGAAGTAGGCATAGAAGGTGACGACAAAGACGGCGGTGAGCGCGGCGAGCCTGAGCCCCCACCCCATGCCGCGGAGGGCGGAGGGCGTATGGCAGCGTCAGCACCGTCGGCCCCACGATGGCCGTCATCATGTGGAATCCCGCGTGCCACCACGTCCCTGCACCGGCGGGGGCATCCGTGAGATGGGTGGATCGAGAGGATACGGGATCGACTGCATGTACCTTTTGACTCGAGCACAAAGGCGGCGCCGGCGTCGGGGGCATGGGCGGGTGGTGCCTTGGCGGCGCGGCCTGCGCCCGCGGCCGGCCTCGATGTCAAAGACCGCGGATGATGGCGTGGCGGCGTGCCCCGTCACGGGCGAATCGAGTGGCACCAGCCCGATCAGTGCGCAAGCCGCCAACAGCACCAATTTCTTCGGGATTCTGGGAGATCCGGACAGAAAGGAAGGGGCCGGCGGAGATCTGCTCGAGAAGCAGGGCAGGCCTGTGCTCGCCGACGCTCTGACTGCATCGACGCCCGAGGGAGCCGCAGCCAAGGGACGGAGATGCCAGGCCGCACCGCCCCCAACCAAATCGCCTCCATCCTCGCGCTGAGCTTGCTGGGTGGAGGGAGGAGCAAGGGGCAGGTAGGGTTTCGCATTGGGCGAGGGAAGCCTTCCAAAATTCTGCCGCGGTGGGTCCGGCGGGTATGCGCGGGCGTGTAAGCAATTCGCCAGGTGAAAAAAATTTTGCGGAGAATGAACTAAAAGTGCTTATTTTTTTTACGTTTTTTTTTCTTCCCTCCCACCAATGGTCCTCTCTGTGAGAGGGTAGGGGTGGGTTTTTTGGTGGGAGGTGTTTTCATTTCTCTAGGATCCTTTTAGTATATAAATATAGATCAACATTTAGTACTCCATACATGTTATGACATTTTGATGTGACGAGGAATCTTCTTTTTGCATAGTGAATTTGGGAGTTATCTTTTTAGAACTAAACAGGGCCTTAGTTCCAAAAACAGAAAGATAAAGTTTGATAAAAATGTCACATCGAACACTGTAGCGCGTTGTAGCATTTTTCGTTTGTTTGTGGTAAAAATTGTACTACCATGACCTAACTAAACTCAAAAGATTCGTCTCGTCGTGTACATCAAAACTATATAATTAGTTTTTTTATTTACCTGCATTTAATACTCCATGCATAGGGAGAGAGTTTGATATGATTTGATGTGATAGGTAAATAGTGAAGTTTGGAGAGAGAATGTTTGGGGAATTTGGGAACTAAACACAGTCATTGTAGACGGCAGCGGCTCATCCATTTGTAAACTAATGAAGCACGCCCCTCGTCAATCACACGCACCAACCCTCTTTCTTCCTCTGCCGTCCCCCTGTACCCAGACACCACACGACGACCCAGATTGGACTGTTCCCCTCGTTGCCTAATCCTCGACCTCCACCCTGCCAGCCTTCCTTTAAAAGCTCGCTTGCTCATAGCCAGCACACGGCAGAGCAGGCAGACACCCTCCCATTGACTTGCTAGGGGGAGCCACTAACAAGCTCGCTCCAGCCATGGCGACGACGCTCTTGTCGCGGCAGCAGGTCCTCCTGCTCTGCTTCCCGCTGCTGCTCGGGCTCGCGGCCTCGGCCATGGCCTTCCCGGCGATGGAGCGCGTGCGCTGGCAGGTGGACAGGGTCAACCGGCGAGGCCCCTCCCTCGGCCTCGTCATGTCCTACGTGGACGAGGACACCGCGCTGCAGGCCTCCGGCTACTTCAAGCCCTGGCGCCCCCTCCCTTTCATTGACCTCTACGGTAAACTGTCATTCTGTCCCTCCTGCCCTGTCATTCTCTTCCCACTCGACTTTTCTGTTTCCAACCAGCACCTGCCAACAGGACAAACAACGCACAAATAATTCAGAGGATTTGATACGAGTGGTTTACCAACATTTGAGGATAGTAAGCAAAAATTTTCAAAACCTACTTCAAGGCCAAGGCTCTGCAAATTAGCTCCATTTGCACTAAATTGAATTAAAGGCCAAAAGTTACTTAAAGTTGACATGCTTTCAGATTATATGTACAATTTCCCTGTTCTCGGACAGAAGCATAAACTAAACTGATGAGAACCTGGCACTAGCAGAATATAATTTGGGGACTCATGGGCTCATCAATAACTGTCAGGTCAATATGTTGCCTTAGAAGAAATATGTGCACGAGAAGAATAACATACTACTTGCCATCAGACAGAAAACAAATATATAAATTGTTGTCACTAGGCAATGTTCCATTTAGTCATTGAGTGTGTATTTATATCCTATTGGTCTTCCAGAAATGCATACAGTAAAATCTGACCTACTAGGATGTTTCAGGACGAAGGTTTCACATCGGCAGCATTCGAGGTGTGAATGTTATCTACGCATTGACAGGACAACGCAGGGTACTCAAATTAAAACAGGCTCACATTTACACTTTGCATTTTTGTACCTTCATGCTTACCTATTAACACTACCTCTTCGATTTTCCAGTTGAACGCAGCTGTCACTGTACAGACCCTCATCGATGTCTTCACCGTTTCCGGCATCGTTCATTACGGCACAGCAGGGAGTTCTAATGATTCCATGTCATTCGGCGACGTCAGTGTCCCCAAGCTTGTTGCTTACACAGGTGCCTGGACATGGAAGGTACCCATCCAACTGGATTCACCTTCTTTAACCCACCTCAAGATGTGATGCTGCACTTGCACATATATAGATGAAATGTTATTGGAATCTAATCAAATCTCAATCCATACTCTAGTGAGAGAAAAATAACTGTGACCGCTAACTCAAAATGTCATGAAGATTTTGTGTGCTACATTAATCAAATCAAAACAAATCCCATCGGTTGCAAGCTGGCAAAATCTAATTTTTAAATACAACTACAACCTCGAAGTAGTTTTTGCACAGTTCAGCAGACTCAGCCCCTTAGCATGATTTCTGGTATTCTGATTATTGCAGAAGTTCAAATCACCAAAAGAGTCATCAGCAGAACTAAGCTTCGGAGAATATAACATCCCAAATGGGGGAGGGAACTTGCTAGGATCCCTGAAATTCAGAAATGAGGAGCTATACTCTGTGGGTAAGCCTATGGAAGAAGTTTTTTGGCTACCTGTAGATTCAGCATGGTTCAAAATTGCAGAACAACTCAAGGTGGGCGTTGCATAATGCATCAGTAGCATAACTGTATAACCAATATATTTTTGCGCATGACTAATCACAACCTTACTAAATGTGAAATTTCTGCAGGTCAAACTTGAAAGATGTAATAACACTTTCTGCTTACCGACAACTCCAAAAGTTGTCTATGGGCTTAAAGGAGCATCAGCGGACATGTTTCTTGACAATGCAGAATACAGGAAG
The DNA here is from genome assembly GCA_900205405.1 of Echinochloa crus-galli. Classification (NCBI taxonomy): domain Eukaryota; kingdom Viridiplantae; phylum Streptophyta; class Magnoliopsida; order Poales; family Poaceae; genus Echinochloa; species Echinochloa crus-galli. Next base: position 670,632 of record OAMR01000511.1, read on the forward strand.
TTCCTTTTCAGAGAATTTAAGGTGTCAACAGTAGATGAGGAGAGCGCGGCAGTGGTGATGGTGAGTTCTAATATACCATGTCTCTTAGATTTCAATTATATGCTTGCCAATATTTGCAGTAGAACATTCAACGACAATCATGTTAACTTAAGATAGCTCTAATTAAAAGGATTACCTTGTTAATTCAACAGACAACAACATCTCCTGGTGTACGTGTGATTGTATTCCGGGGCGTATCTGATTTGGCTGGCGGGGAACCAACATGGTCGTCAACAAGCCTGATGAACCTGGCATCTATTAATGCACTAAAAGTGGCAGTGGAGTTCATCGCTACAGTTGGCAAGCAGAAGTCAACAGTATCAGTACAAAGGAGTAATAACTGAAGAAAGGATGTCTGCCACGCTCATAATCCATTCCTACTCCGAAAGAGTTCTACAACAACCATTGGAAGTTCTCAGAATGATATCGAATCTTGAGGCTTCAAGTCATATGTCCTCTCCAATAAACAGATTAAATGCTTGGAATGTATAACCACACTGTAGCCATGTCACTGGCCATGATTTTTTTTAGTGTTACTTTGGGATACTGCTGGAATAAAAAGGTGTTGTTTTTTGGATAATGCTGGACCAAAATGGTGACATTGTAGCCACGCCTATGTCATTTTTTATTAGAAGAATACCAGCTAATGTAATATTGTTTGATTTTTATTAAAAAAAATCATCAACTTGGTCATCCCAGACACAATCCACAATCTCACCCACCAGAAAAATGGAAGATTTATTTATTCAGTTATCAGTACTTACCCATCATGTACATTTAGTTTCAGACAAGACATGAAGATGAATAGCAATGCCCTCAGTAAACAATAGCTTCAATGTGCACTACTTTTGTATTCAGGTAAAAAGAAAAAAATAATTTTATAATGTATTAAAGATGAACTTAAACAAACTGAAACCTAAAGCTCTGGAGTCTGCAGTAGGTTCCCTGAAATGGCATAGTGATATAATGCGCTACTGAATACTTCACTATCTCAGCCAAGTAGCATCACCGCAAAAGGCAGCTGCAGCACCTATAACAAAGCATGGTATACACTCATTAGGATTTCATTGGCAATCCTAAATGTCTGACCATCACAATAGCAAATACTGTGATCGAAACATGATGTGTTCCACATATTGAAGAGTTAGCTTTACCTGTTAGTCTAATTTGTATTCTTATTTGTAAACCAGCTCCGTGAAGTCCCTAATCTGAAAATGCATGTTCAGATTACCTTGAACACTCACTACCAATAGTCCCCACATGAACATTTGCCATCCTTGAAGTGGTGAAACCGTTGGATGTCTCTCATGATTATTTCCCGTCCTGTCACTAGAGATATTAACTTGGTCGCATTATGACAGTCATTACAAACTCGAAGGTTCTTCTTTATCTGAATTGTTGTGCCAGGGGCTGTGCGAATGAGCCCATACGCAACTGCGAGCCTCTCACTGTGCGTATTGAGCAGCTGTGCCTTAACATCATCTTCCACATCATGTATTGAATCAGTGTCTGGCACATAGCCCACAGCTTTGATCTCTTCTATGAGCTTAGCCAGCCTTGCATATATTTCCTTTGCTTGCTGGTGATTTGTGCTTCCAGAGTAGAAGGTATGGACCTCATTTTTTAGCTGAATAATACTCCACCCAGGAGTCTTCTGGAGGCCTTTCTTCTCCATAGCAGTCCTCACCCGTGCAACATCCTTCCACTTTGAAGCATTTGCATAAATGTTTGCCAAAAGGACATGATACACCCCCTCCTCTGGCCCCAGCTCAAAGATTCTCTGTGCTGCTGCTTCTGCCAATTCCACATTTTTGTGCAGCTTGCAAGCACCTAACATTGCACCATACACACTAATGCCAGGTTCTATAGGCATGTTTTGGATGAAAGACCAAGCTTCGTCTAGCTTCCCAGCTCGTCCAAGAAGATCCACCATGGTACCATAGTGCTCCATTCCAGGTTGAAGCCCATAGTCCTCCTTCATGCTAGCAAAATATTTCCGCCCTTCGTCAACCAAACCAGCATGACTGCAAGCCGCAAGGACCGAGAGGAATGTTGTCTCATTGGGCAAACTGCCAGCGGCCTTCATCTCTTCAAATAGCTCAACAGCAACCTTGCCAAAACCATGAATCATTGCATTCCAGGTGATAACATGCCTCTCCCTTGCAGAATCGAAGAGCCTTCTGGCTATAGCGACACGCCCACATTTCGAGTACATGTCAACAAGGGCTGTGAGGACATAGATGTCTTGGTCTAGGTGGTGCCTGATAGAATATCCATGGATCCATCTTGCCTGCAGAGGATCTGAAATCTCTGCAACGGCAGGAATCACACTGACAAGAGTGAACGAATCGGGTTTCACATTTTCTGACTGCATCCTAGAGAAAAGCCTCACTGCATCCTCAGAGCATCCATTCTGTGTGAAGCCGAGGATCATGGCGTTCCAGGAGATCCGTGTCTTTTTGTTGCCCAGCTCATTGAACACCTGGGCAGCAAGGTCAGTCCTCTTGCACTTGGAGTACGTGGTGATGAGGGCGTTCATCACCGACACATTGGACTTCAGGCCAATCCTCACAAGTAATTCATGGACATGCCTCGCCTCATCAAGAAGCCCAAGCTCCCCACACGCTTGCAACGATGCCAGTATGGACACATCGGTCACATCGACACCCTCCTTGACCATCCTCTTGAATAAAGTCAGAGCCTCCGTGGAATTACCGTTCTGGGCGTACCCATCGATCATGGCATTCCAAGACACAGAGTTCTTGACCGGCATCCAATCGAAGACCGCCCTCGCTGCCTCGACCGCACCGCACTTGCAGTACGCATCAAGGACGGCCGTGGAGACATTCACGAGCTCATCAAGTCCCGCGCGGAGCGCGAACGCGTGGACCTGTCTGCACGCGCCGAGCGCCCGGGCGTTGGCGCACGCCGGCAGCAGGGACACGAGCGTGACGGAGTCGGGCCGCTCCCCGTCCTCCTCCTGCATCCTGACGACCATCTCCATGGCGGCATCGGGGAGGCCGTTCCGCGCGTACCCGGCGACGAGCGCGTTCCACGCGACGCGGTCCCTGGCGGGCATCCGGTCGAACACCCTGCGCGCGTCGGCGGGGCGGCGGCACTTGGCGTACATGTTGGCGAGCGCGGTGGCGGCGAGGGACTCGGAGGCGAGCCCCCGCGCGGCGAGCTGCGCGTGGACGGCGCGGCCCGTGGCGAGGTCGGCGCGCGCCGCGCAGAGCTTGAGGAGCGCGGTGAAGGTGCGGAGGACGGGGCGCGCGGCCGCGGGGGCGGAGGTGCAGGAAGGGGAGGGCATGGAGGCGAAGGCGGCGAGCGCGCCCGGCAGGTCGGAGCGCGCCGCCGCCGCCTTGAGGCGCGCGTGGGGGTCGGCGGCATGGGAGGGGGTGGGAGGAGACGGCGGGAGGGAGGCGGTGGCGCGACAGCACAGCAGCATCGGATACGGGGAAGGTGAACTGGCGCTGCCTGCCGACGCCGCGCCACCCAAAAATTGGCGGGCGGGCCATGAGATCTGGAACACACGGCCCAACTGGTAGATGAATGAATCTACTACGGCCCAACTATTCTAGTAATCTGCTTCCTATCCCTTGGTGAACTTGCAAATGCTGAGCTTTATTACTTGGTAGAATGGTATGTGGCAATTTGACAATGTGGATTACAGTATAGACATATTCAACCATGGAGATCCTTAATATACATGGAGTTATATGAGCCGGTGTTGGTGTGTTCTGTTCTTTCCCTTTCATCAGAAAACGAGAGAAATTCCCTGCTTTGGGCTACAAATCATCGTGGATGTTTATTTGGGATCAGTGGTAGCATGTTTCCTTAAATCAGTGGTAGCATGTTTCCTGACAGCTCACGTTCTCATCCAAAGCTAGCTCTTAGCTCCACCGTCATGTTATTCTCTCTTTCCAATCCGTTGTCCATCGTGGATGTGTACAGTGTACTTCTTGCTTGCTCCGCGATTGCGTTGGTTCCTTAGCAGAGGAGAGCAAGAAGGTACTAGTGGTCTAATGATTTATTTTAAACATTGAATCGCGGTACTTGGTACAAATGGCCAAGGTTATTTTTGCCCGGGCGTTTGGATGGCGGTCTAGTCTTAGGATTGACGGCTATTAGAGTCTGGAGTTGGTGTTAAACTTTCTATTTTTTATTTTGGCTGTGTGTCGCTTGACAGAGGCCGGGAGCTTTTCAGGCGGATGTATCACCTCGATGTATCTAACTGGAAAATTAATAAAGCATCCTTTTCCAAAAAAAAATAAACATTGAATCCTTTCCACTTGGTTCTATTGGTTGCTGATTATATTGGAAGGTAGACCGGAGCATCAATTTTATTTTACATGCTCTCACCTAACAGATGGCACAAAAATCTACGCCAAACAAATAAATCACACTCCAAATAGTACCCAGAAACATTGAGTACTAATATGTTGTGACTGTACAGGCAGGCTTTACTGCTACTTAGAGATCACATAAAAGAACCAATATATTTCCTGCTAGCTCCATCAATTCTACAGCCACTAGTACCTTTAGAAGAATTTTTTACGAAACAAGAGCGAGTTTTTTCTTTGATGTTCACCAAAACAACTCACTTTTCTTTCAATGGATCACACAGTGAGCGTATTTGGTATTTGGATATTATCCGTATCAATGACCTAGTATCAATGAGTAGACGAGTAGTTCTTGGCTTCTTGGTTCTTGCTCTCTATGATTGTGGCAGAAACTATCTGTATAGTACTCCGTATAAACCATACCCTCTTTTTATTCAAGGTTGTTGCAGCTGATCGAGTGAACGCAACGAGCGAGGCTATCTAAGCCGTGTACTGAGAGTTGATGAGCTAGCAATACATGATAAAATACATCATTTCTACAGCGTACTGTCTCTTTCCTATACATGAGTAGTTCTTGGCCTCTTGGTTATTGCTCTCTATGATTGTGGTGGGCCAAACAAAGGAGCAATAAACTGGTGGATCTAAATAGGAACGGACATGCAGTATCTGTTTTTGAAACTCTGTTACGTACAGAGGAGCAAGAAATCAACAGAGGAGCTGATCTACTGCCGGTTGTTCAAACTCTAAAAGATGGAACATATATATTAACTGAGGAAAAATGATAAATCGATTCCACGGAGCCTTGTACTGCATCAAAAGTACAGCACCCAGGCCAGGAGATACCTTCAGCATGTGTTGTCTAGTGTCGAAACGAAGCAGATTGTACAAGGAGCGGAGCCGACGGGGAGCTAGCGCTCGATCGCGTCCTCGACGTGCCTGCTGCAACCTCTCCCGCCGGAGCTCCTCCGTTCCGATCGATCCTCGTTTCTTGCTTGCTTTCCTCGCCGGAGAGCCGCGCCGACGACGCCGCCGCCGCGCGCGCTTCCCGGCCGGCGGTTGCAGAACACGCTCGGCGCGCGCCACGAACGCGATCGAGGCCGGAATGCTCGCCGTATAGCCGGCCCGGCGCGTCGCATCACGGAACTGACCTGCCTTATCGGCGGCGGAGGCTAGCAGCAGCACGCCGGCCGGGACGGCGGCGCTCTCTCCTGATCACCAGGCACCGTGCCGCGTTCCCGACCAAGGGGGTGGACGGGATCTCATTTACCGTCCGGGCTGGAGTTAATTTCAGCCGTAGGATGGCGTCTATGCGGCTCGGATCGGACCTGGCGGGGTCGAAGCGGGAGCGTTGGTATGGGCCGCGCCAAGTGAGAAGGCCCAGTTCCATGAGTCTATCACCTCACTGATAAGGCCCGTAGCCTGGCCGTGCAGCAGCGTTGCCTCCAGCCCATTAAGCTTATTAGAGCATGCGTCCCGGAGCTACGGCGGATGTTGGCCCGGTAATTTGGGTGATCCAATATATGTCTCCTCAGGCTCTCCGCTGGCGTGCCAAACAATTTGCATGCAGCCTGTAAGCGTGTGACGCCATATGCCAAAACTCCAATCATCTGGTCAGTTAATTATTTAACGATTCATTGAAATTCGTTTTGTTTGATGCAGCAGAATCATGACAAATCGCAAAGAAAAAAAACTACCACCATTTTTTAAGAGAAGCTGGCGTTCTATGTATTCGCCATGTTCGTTTGGATTGTTTTCAGCGAGTCAACAGTGTTTTTCTCTCAGCGAAAACCAGCGCCAGCCACCAGCCACCAACCAGCCAGCAGTGTTTTTCTCTCAGCAAAAACCAGCGCCAGCCACCAGCCACCAGCCAAACGAACAGGGCGATTGGCACACAAGATGAAGAACAGGGAAAACAAAACAAGAACTGAATGCGGAACAGCCCTGATCTCCTGAACAGAATCGAGGAAAAAACCAACACCGTTGCTTGATGAACGTATAGCGTTTGAATCGGGGATGTCCGCTACCTGATTGTTAATCCTGAACGTGGAGCAGCTTTCTCAAGAACTGGAACCTCTGGTTTCTTAGTGGCTAACAATAATTTGGCAGGCAAATCGTCACCATCCTTGACGGATAGCAGGGGTGGGCTCTTACGTTACCAAAGCAGTGGTAGCATCCTAGACAGTGCATTCCTCATCTCCAGAAGATGCCAATTCACAAGCATGGCAATGCATGCTTTTGCAGATTCTATTGATAACCCTGCTCCATCTGAAACTGCCAACTAGCTCAGTTGATCAGTAGCTGCTTCATTCCCAGTGTCTCCTATTCCCTCTTACTCCTTACACAATGTTTTCGTTTATTTTTCTTCTATATATCAGCATCTCTTCAATCTTTGCAGTTGATATTTGACATAAAAGGATGTGATTTCACAGTGCAGATGAAAATAATAAAGGAGCTATTCACTTGCTTGGGTGATCGAATATATAGAGAGTAATACTACATAGAAAGGTTGGTGAACTATTTATTTTTCAAATCAATTTCACGATACGCTCCAGTGATCCAATACATATATGCCGAGGCCTCTTGGCGGTGGCACCCCAGGCTCTGGCCACAGAGAATTAACAAAGCTATATGTGCAAGGCTTTACGACTTCGCTCTTCAGCCGTCTCTGGGGAAAAGCTCATGTCGAAATTAATTGGAGTTAATATATGCTTATATATGCTTATTAATTGGAGTTTCTTTGATATATATATGCTGGCCACGGTAGTTTAATTAATTTGTATTATTGTATACCCATGCTAGATGCGTCGTCATCGGTAGACTCGCTCCGAGGTCTCACACTCACACCCCCTGCTGCATCTCATCAGTCAGCCTCCTCTCGCCCCCTTCTAATCATCATGTGCACAAGCGTGACATCATCCGACATTTGTGGGTGTCAGCAGAATTTGGTACTCTGAAGTAGGATCACACTAGAGTTGTCTATATAGTCACTTGGAACAATAGATGATCATAAAACTGAAAAACAGTATTAGCCATTGAGAGTTGGGCAGGAAGGCTTACAGTTTGGTCCAATGGCACCTGTTTCTTTCTCGATGTCTCCTATTCCCAACATATATACTCAGATATATGCCCAACGTGTGGATGATTTTGTTGAGAGCGTTCCTTGTCCTGATCGCAAGATAGATATGTATACCTCGTAGAGGGCAGTGGTACCCTGGACATATCATAGTCTTTTTGGGCAGCGGGTGTCGTCCTAAAAAGATTACTCCGGAATAAAGGGGCAATAGTTAGGAGCCGTGTGCCATCTTATTATTTTTTTTTTGAACTGGAAACACAGCGAGGGAGGCCCCCGCTGTGATGTGCCATCTTATTTGAGCAGCAGCAAAGTTATTAGATATGGAAGAAGGAAAGCCCCGCCAGAATACGCAATGCTAATTCTACAACCGACTGTGTTTGGTGTAATTTGGATTAGAGTAAAATGTATGAATGGCCATTATACTTGTTAGCGTGTTTTAATTTGGCCATTGTACTTTGAAAAGTGTAAATTGCGGCCATTAAACTTATCTAACTACGGCAATACGGTCATTGGCTCGCTAATTGTACGTATTTAGGTGATGTGTCGTAGGTTTGATTAGTGGCTCTTGCCAGCTAGAACAAATCAGAGGGGATGGCTCCCATACTTTTTTTTCATTTATCCCCTCTCCATCTCTTTATTTTTTTTCCTCTTCAAGCTGCAATTCGAATTAAGTCTAAGGAAATAATAAGCCTCTTCGCCAATTAAGCCTTAGGAAATAAGCTGCATACCTATAGGAAGCTTCAGTAGGCACATCCAGCTCTAGCATCCGGCAGGTCGCACCGAGGGGAATCAACGCCGAGGGGAGTGCTACCGCATGGGGCAACCGTTATGCAAAATACTTTTCAGGAGAGTGCAGAAGAACAAAACAAAAGGTGTACTAAAATAGCCAAAAATCATGCAAACTTACTGTTCCAGCTGTTGATCTTGATGACAGGAAGGTTTTGTTCTTCATTCTTGACAAACCAAAATCGCAAACCTAATAGCGAAAAGTTATGTAGCAACCAGTGATATAAAATACACAAAATGCCAATGTCGTAGAGGAGATTGTATGTTACCTTCACAACCCAATT